>VYXF01012755.1:1748536-1851897 GCA_013397295.1 Polioptila caerulea | reverse complement strand
TTTTTTTTTTTTTTTTTGTAAGAAAGAAAATCCCATTCTCTGACCAGCTTCAGTGTGAGTTTAGTTTTCTGTTTATTGTTAGTGAACACATCCAAGAGTTACACTGATGTGTTTATTATCAGTGAATCAAAGCTTGATTGATAAAATAAACTAATGTGGTCAAGAGTTGAGCTATTTTAAAAGTTTTTCTGAGTGGCTGAATCAAAGCTGAAGAGAAAGATAGCTTATGCCAGCTTTCACCTCTTGGCTGGATGGAAAAAGGCAATTAGAAATCTAATTCCTCTCCACTCATATCCTGGGCATCCAAAAGGAGCAAAGCCAACATTAGTCTATGAAGAAGGGTGAACACTGTTGAAATCAGAGCTCTGGGGTCCTGATGACATGGATTTTTACCTCACTTTACTTTGTTTTCCTTTCCTCTATTAGAGCATTTTTTTCATGGACTGGAGTCTTGGATAGTTATGTAGATATCCACCTCTAAAACTGGTATAACTTAGATAGAAAAAAATTCCAAAAGCATTATATAACTTTAAAAAAAAAAATCATGGGATCCAAGGAAAATAAGGCAGAAAAGCCAAGAGAAAATGGTGAAGGTGGAAGATGTTATGTACATATCTCATTGAACCTCATGACTGTCATTTCCACCTGGACAGTGGCTGGATCATGGAGCAAGGGTAGAAATATGAGCAGTGAATCATTAATAAAAAATGAAATGGTATTTGCTGAATTTTTAACTGTGTGTGTTCTCCCTGGGTCCTCAGGAGGACACCTGGAGCTAAGTGACCATGTACTGTCAGACATGTGTGTTTCTGTCAGTTAATTTCAGGGAAAGGCTGGTGCCTACTGGAGCTGTAAATGCACAAGCAACAGTTCTGCTCCATTTTCCCACTGAGCTTTGCCTACAAGCAAATGACTCCCTCTTGGCACAGACTCACACCCCCAGGAAGGAAAGGGGAAGCTGGAAAAGTGTCTTTACCACTGACTTGAAAAGACTTTGCAAATTGTCACAAGTCCACAAAAGGATCAACCAAAAGCCAGTGCTTTTCCTTTGGGCAGTAGTGGCAATGCAAACCTCGTGCCCAGAATTCATTAGTGTGTGATCTGATAAATGTTCCAAGAAAAGACAACATCTTGCCTGGCTTCACCAAGTCCCTGTACAGGCTCCTTAGATCTTAAATATGTTTTAATTTGGTCCCATAGTTGTCTCTCTGGAAACTACACTTATGATGGGCAGTGGATGTTAACTGTTCTCTGTAAGGAGAGGCAAACTTTATCTGGATTTAAGGAGCACTTGGACAGAAGGAGGTCTAGTTTTACCCTCCCCGAGTCAGTATCATCCGAGGACTGAGAGGAGGGGTGATAGGCACACTGTGGAAAGTTTTCAAAACATCCCCCTTCCAACAAGCCTGTAAAAACGCTGAGCTGAAAGACTTGAAGCAGCTCACTTGAGACTCATTTTCAGTGTGGTTAAAGTTCTGAAACCCAGACTGCAGAATCTCAGGAAGCAGCTGGGTTCCTAATTAAAACAAATCGTTAATAGATTTAGCAGGCCAAATTTATGCTTTTCAATTAAAACCACTGTGGGGCTTGGTGTGTGCTTGTGTATGTGCTCGGGCGTGCTGAGATGGGGGTGAGTTGGAGGAGTTGGGGTGTGGTGTGTGAGGGGCTGGGTCAAACCTCTTGTCCACAACACGCGTTAACGCATTCGGAACATCTCGCCAACCGGAGCACAACAACTCCAGAGCAGCAGAGTCACGACAAACGTGGTGTCAAGGACACCTCATGCATTCATTTCCTGACCACAGGCTGTTCGTCCTTCTGCATGAAGACAGCCAGGCATTTTTCTCTCAATTTTTTTTTTTTTCTTATTTGAAAGCTACAAACGTTTTAGTCAGTGTGATGGGTCCGAGCTATTGTTTGGCTGGTGGTCACCCAGCATGAATTAGTCCTTCAATTAGCCCTGCTTTTTTTCTGTGTATTGTTGATTTTCACACTTCAGACCAGAGCATCCATTTGCTTCCCTAGAATGGCTCTTTTGCAGCCGTTTCAGCAAAACTGGGGTAAAAGCAATTTTGTTGTTGTTGTTATTTAAATTATTTTTATAGTATGACAATAATTCTCATTACATCAAATTTGATGAAATGATTTTTATTTCCATCTTTTTTCTACTGAGACAAAGATTGCATCTGTATGTTTTTGTTGCAAGAAAGAAAGAAAAAAGCCATGTGTTGCCTCAAAGCATTAAGCTGCCGAAAAGTTCTTTTGTTGCTACAAAAATGAGGCTAGCAGCTCATATATCTGCTTTTGAACAAGAATAAGCTAAAAACTGCTCTCATTTTGTAAAAGCTAATTTCTCTTTTCAAGTTAAATGGAGGACTACATCTATAGATAATTCCTGCTCCCCACCACAAAAAAAAAAAAAAAAAATCAAATTTTATGTTTTTAAAACGCTGATGAGAAAATAAACTTTTTCTTGCGGTGAAATGTGAGGCAATTTTAAAATTAAAAAAGAAAAAAAGGACAGGAGACCACATATCTCCCAGAGCCTGTCCTCAGCTGATCACGGGACTCTCACTGTGCCTGACCCCTGCATGGTGTTCAAATGAAAATAGAAGCTCCAGTCCCACCTCCAGTCCTCTGACTGTATAGATATTTATTCATTTGTGCTATAAATGGGGAACTCGGGGTTATGGGTTCACTGTAGCAGATTCCAATGCAAAATTGGGCCCCTCTCTATATACAAACATTTGTAACAGCAAAAGACTCTGTGGGCGCTATGGCTAAATGCAGGCTGGCTGCTCCATCTGCCTGAAGATTTGCTGCGACGCTCATATTTAGTGCACTGCCTTGCAAAGCGCTCTCAGAGACATCTCAGTGGCAAGCAGACAAAATTCTCCTGTATTGTATTGTAATGTGCAGAGCTGACCTGATTTATCCTCACTCCCAGGAGCAACATGGGGAACGTGTAGGTTTTTTTTGTAAATTTTTGGAAATGCAGGGGTCCCAGAGATGTATTTGGGGCTATCATGCTGGCAGCCAGAGAGGAGGTGGAAAGGGGAAAAAGCTGGGTAGATTCCATGGTGCTGCATTAAAACCCTGGAAAGCTCATTTAGTCAGAGATTAAGCTCTGGAGCTAAATCTGAAAGTGAGAAAGGAGAGGAAAAGCTATTGAAAACTGAGATTCTACTGCTGACTATGGAGGCCACATGACCCTGACACATAACTTTTACTGAGTTGACTATATCTCACTTCCTTTAAGTGCCTGTCCCTCCTGCTCACTCTCAAGGACTTGGCCAATCTCCTTTTGTAAATAGAACAATGCTTTATATTTCTCTATTACTCTGGAGTGACTATATCAATAATGCAGGAAAGGCATCTGTCCAGCACAATGAGATNTCAAATTTTATGTTTTTAAAACGCTGATGAGAAAATAAACTTTTTCTTGCGGTGAAATGTGAGGCAATTTTAAAATTAAAAAAGAAAAAAAGGACAGGAGACCACATATCTCCCAGAGCCTGTCCTCAGCTGATCACGGGACTCTCACTGTGCCTGACCCCTGCATGGTGTTCAAATGAAAATAGAAGCTCCAGTCCCACCTCCAGTCCTCTGACTGTATAGATATTTATTCATTTGTGCTATAAATGGGGAACTCGGGGTTATGGGTTCACTGTAGCAGATTCCAATGCAAAATTGGGCCCCTCTCTATATACAAACATTTGTAACAGCAAAAGACTCTGTGGGCGCTATGGCTAAATGCAGGCTGGCTGCTCCATCTGCCTGAAGATTTGCTGCGACGCTCATATTTAGTGCACTGCCTTGCAAAGCGCTCTCAGAGACATCTCAGTGGCAAGCAGACAAAATTCTCCTGTATTGTATTGTAATGTGCAGAGCTGACCTGATTTATCCTCACTCCCAGGAGCAACATGGGGAACGTGTAGGTTTTTTTTGTAAATTTTTGGAAATGCAGGGGTCCCAGAGATGTATTTGGGGCTATCATGCTGGCAGCCAGAGAGGAGGTGGAAAGGGGAAAAAGCTGGGTAGATTCCATGGTGCTGCATTAAAACCCTGGAAAGCTCATTTAGTCAGAGATTAAGCTCTGGAGCTAAATCTGAAAGTGAGAAAGGAGAGGAAAAGCTATTGAAAACTGAGATTCTACTGCTGACTATGGAGGCCACATGACCCTGACACATAACTTTTACTGAGTTGACTATATCTCACTTCCTTTAAGTGCCTGTCCCTCCTGCTCACTCTCAAGGACTTGGCCAATCTCCTTTTGTAAATAGAACAATGCTTTATATTTCTCTATTACTCTGGAGTGACTATATCAATAATGCAGGAAAGGCATCTGTCCAGCACAATGAGATTATTTTTCTGATTTCGGTTGACAGTTATGGTAATAGTTTGGCAAACAATCTACTCCACCATCAATGACCACAGATTACAGCTGTTTTTAAAAATCTCAGCTGCTCCTGGAAACTTATAAGATTGATTACTTGGACAGAAAGAGACAGAAAGATGTGTCAAAAGCTTTTATGCCTGAAACTTTTAACTCTGTCTTGGTCCCATTTTTTCTCCCTCTCCTGATTCTGAAAGTCGATGTGCAGCCTTATGAGTGCAGTAAGTAAGCAAGTGACTGTGCTGCAAAGGGAATTGAGGAGCTGCTCAGCACCAGTGCCTGTGGAAAGCAGGATGGGAGGTGTGAAGGTGGCTGTGTGTCCCTCCAGAGCTGTGGAGGACAGCCAGGGTCGCCTGTCTTGTCCTCTATATGTCCTGTGGATTGTGCTACATCCCCTGTGCGTGTTGTCCCTGTGTTTGTGAGGCAGGATCTGGGTCAGGATGATTCCTGCTTGTGGGAAACTCGTGGAGGGAGATGTAAGCAGTGCCTAAGATTTGTCCTTAACACCTAAATTTGTATCCCTTCGTGATTTCCTCATTCTCTCATTGAGCAGCCAGAGGATTTGACTGGGAGGCACCTGTAGGTTTATAGGAAAATTTCTGAAGAAAAAGCAAAATTTCCTTTCATTGTACATATTATTTCTCTCACATGAATCAAGAATGGGACCTTACAATCCAATACACACCTTGCAGAGCTTAACACTACATTAAAGGACGCAGAACTACCAAGAGCCAGAGTGGAAAACACACTGTTTTGAATGTACATGCCTTTTATGCAAGGAACAGAAATAACACCATGAGATCTGTGTGTCTTGCTAGCACTGGGATTTCAGATAGCAAATGTTCACAGTGAACTGCTCAGGGACAAATTTGCAGAGCAAGAATTATCCTCAGAAATTATTCAGCAGATATTTTCAATTTGAGCAACAACGGAAGAGAGAAAATCAGAGGCTGCTTGTGGACAGGGCCATGAACACATTAAAAAAAAAAAAAGGGAGGTCAATTCATCAAATAAATTATTCCCTATGAATTATTCACGCAGGTCTAACTTAACTGTTATTCCTATTTTCCCAGCCTCACTACAGGGGTTGACAATAATACAGCTTTGTCAGTTTCTGGACTTTGATATTAGCAGAAATAAAATCTCAGAGTGCAGTTAGGTCTGCCAGAGTCAGTCAGGAGGTGAATTTGGTCCTACAAGTTGATTTTTCTCATTGGCCATGACTTTGGTATGTTATCAGCCATCATGAATGCAGAAGATGCAGTCAAGAAGGTTAGTCAGAAAAAGCTGACAATTACAGAAATCTCCTGATATTTCTTTTCCTTCTTAGTTAAAGAGCAAAAGCACTCCCAAGCAGTAGTGAATATGGATTAAGAATCTGGCTGCTGAAATTCTCAAAACTAATGTGGGTTCATCTATCCTATGAACTCTTCACCCAAGCCCCAATTAGTATTACATTAACCTCTTAAAATATGGGATTGCTGTGATCTTGCAACACTCCAAAATGGTCTATTAGCTACCCCATTTCCTAACTCCTTCAGATGAGAATGCCTGCAGCAGGTCACTTGCAGACATTGCTGAATTAATTCAGAGAGCTGCTGTGGGTACCTGGGATGGTGGCCATGCACAGGGTGCTTGGAGGACTTCTTTTACACACCCTCACAATTTTACACTACCAGTGCATGTAAACATGATCTGAGAACTTGTGCACCCAAACACTCAAAAAGAAACCAAACCTTGACCTCTTGCTGAAATTGATAAAAATTAAGTGCTTAAATCCCATGAAGAAATAGGGCCACAGTCTCATAAGTGGCCTTAAATCCCAGGCAAATGAGATTATTATTCTGGATGGTGTGAGCACCATATTGCACCATCATATATTCTGAGTATGATGCAGTTTACAAGCAAGGAATAAGTTTGCCTCCACTTTTAGAGTTCCAGATCACAAAGAGGATTTTTCAAGTGGGCTTGGGGGAAAATTTCTTTTTTGTTGTTTGTAGGTCTCTACAATCATTTCCCACTGAAAGTTACTCAAAACATTGTTTGCAAAAGCCCTCTAGTTAACTAGGCATGTTTTTTTCAGAATCTGACTTCAACTAGCTTTTGAAAATGCTAGAGAAGCTCTCAAGCCAGCAAGGCATTTTGAAGGTTTTAGCTGCGATGCCTGTTATATAATTCTATGGCACCACGTAAAACCTACTGCCATTTGTGGATTCGTGGCATTGCTTTCACTGAATCCTTGCTAAATCAATCCAAAGTGCCATTTCCCATCTCCTTTCCCAATCATGGCTCATTAAGCATCATGCAAAATGTAATCTATTAGCAGTGATCTCCTTGGCTGGTGAGAAAATCAGTTATGAGTCGCTAACTTTTATAAAACAGAAAAAAAAAAAAAAATAAAAACAACATTATAAGGCCTGCCACTATTAAAGAGATTGAATGCAGGAGGTGTGTATTTATGCCATTGAGCCAACTTAAATGTTCATAAAGACGATGAAACTTCAGTATCCTGAGTCGTTGATTTCGAGCTTCAGGTCAGAGACAGATGACTTCATGCTGAGATTTATTACTAAGAGGCAAAGCTTTGGAGTTTGTGTCAAGGTGGGCTCATCCATCACCGGAAGAATTCTGCCATAATATTCTGCTGTCAGATCCCATCTACCCTTGATCAATCTATCAGTCGGCCTGCTTAGGAAATTGTACATAAACCCAATATAATCTGATTAGACATCCAAAAACAGCGCTGCTGGTTAATCATGCAGGTAAATTGTAGTGTGCTAAATGTGACTCCTCTCCCAGGGCATGCTCGTTGTGATGGGGTAATGTCCCCAGCCTGGCTAATGAATTTCTCATTCCTCTGTGCCTGGGGAATTGGTGTTAGAGCTGTGTCCCTGTTAAAAATTCAAATGCTCTGGAAATCATTCACTGTGCGTGTGTGAGGCACTGGAGTTTGTACTTGTAAATCCTGGCGGTTAATTTTGAGATGCTTTGAGGTGAAAACATTGATGTTTATCAGCAGGTACAGGTGATGCATTGTTTCCAGTGAATACAGTAATGTTATCAACATCTACTGGTATCTGGTTGTGAACTTTGTGATATAAATACCCAGACTCTGTTCCAGGAAGGAAGAATGGTTGACTTAACAGGGTCCTTCTGCTTTCTGTGAGTGCTTAAAATCCATAGAGGCAGGGACAATCCTGTCCACTCAATTGATCAATAAATCATTCCATGAGAACTCATGAGTTGCTGCAGATCTGAGATGAGGATACAGGAGGATGTTGTCCCCCAGAACTGTAGGAAACATTTCCCTCTGATCTTAGTCTTGTCACCTCCCACTTCACTGCCGAGGAAAGTCTCAGATCATGCAGTCCAGACCAGACCCTTGGTCCCATGATGCCAATTTCAGTGTTGGATCCTTTCAGGGTGTAGCTTAGATTTGGGACTGCTGGGTTGCAATCCTGAGTTCCCACAGGTTAGCAACAGATGCTGAGCTTCAGTATGGCCAAGACATTAAAAGAGGTGAATTTTCCAAAATGCAATGCTGGCAATGTAATTCCATTACTTTCAAAGAACTTGAGTCTGTTACAGCCAGTCATGTGGAACTGAGTTGTGCTTTAAAGAAAAAGAAATTAGGTTTTTAAATGGTTGTTACTTATTATTAGTAGTAGTAGTAGTATTGGTAATNTTCAAAGAACTTGAGTCTGTTACAGCCAGTCATGTGGAACTGAGTTGTGCCTTAAAGAAAAAGAAATGAGGTTTTTAAATGGTTGTTACTTATTATTATTATTATTATTAGTAGTATTGGTAATAATAGTAGTAATAATTATTACTATTATTTATTCATTTATTTATTATTAGTTCAATGTGGGAACATTAAAGAACTGGAGTAGTGGAGTTAGGTAGCAAACACATCTCCAAAGTGAAAGAATATTAGTTTTCCTGCGGTGTAAAATAAATCTGCTCAGAGTTGAAAAAGTGGCTGCCAGTGATTCCCAGATAACTTGATGGGAAATGGAATTAGGAAACACTTCACCCTCTGGTGATCTGCCCATACAGGGTGTCCCCTGTGGCAAGCACAGCCCTGAAAATTTCCATTAATTAAGGGTTCCAGTCCAAAGAAATATCCAAAGAGATGAAGACTTAGGGTAAGGTGAGACTTGAAGAGATATTGAAAGGGACTAGAAGCTCAACCCAAGATCTTTTTCTTCAAATTCTGACTCGCCTGTTTGGATAAGGAAAACTATGCAGATTGTCTAGACATGCAGAAGCTGTTGGCCACGTCCTTCAGCTTTATCTGAGTTTCTCTCCAAAAGGTGGCATAGACTCAGGACATGGGCAGTGCCATGATGAGAGAGGAAATTTCTCATCCCTGCCTTCAATTCCCAGTCTGAATTCTAGAAATTTGGAAGAGCTCATCAAAAAGATTCCAGGGGAATTATTCACATATGAGTTAAGAGAAAGCCTGTGTAGGTACAGATGATGAAGGAATAAAAGGTGGAGCCCAACAGAATGTAAAATTTTCCATCCTACTACACACAGGATATTGCACAATCCAAGCACAAAAAAAGCCTGAACAGCACTAATATTTATAATATCCTGAAGCTTGTAAAACACTGAGTTGTTTGAAAATCCAGCAGGAAGGTGCACTGAAGCTTAGCATCTATGTTTCAAAATAAAGGAAAGGCACAGAGAGCCAGGGACCTTTTCCCTGGAGCCCAGCTCTGAAATGCCAGACTTTAATGATTTTGAAAGAAACACATTTCAGCACTACCATGGCATGAAGTACAGAGGAGATGCAGTCAGGAGCCAGAGCAGATCCTTCTCCTAAACACCTGAGGGGAGTTTTGTAGCTGCTCCAACCCACTCAAGTGCCTCCCAAGGGCAAAGTGTTAACAGTGTGGTGGTGGCCTTGCAGGGGTCGGGTGATGCTGTGTATTACACCACCAAAATTGTACCAAAGCAGCTACAGGGGGATTAACCACAGGTATTTGACAGCTGCTGTTAGCCTGAACTTTGTGTTGGAAATTAATACCAACTCAAGCAGTATTGTTACATGAAACCATTACCTCAGATCTGGGTTACTGACCTAACAGGCCCTCCTTTGTTAGAGATTAAATTATTTGGATTTTTTTTTTTTTAATAGCTCCATTAAGGTAGGGTGTTGTGGTTGCTGTTTCAACTGCCTTGCTAATTTCTTATTCCCTCCAGGGCATTATTTTGAAAACTCCCCTGTATGTCTTAAGCCAGAATAAGTACAGTCCATGGTAAGCATTGCCTGGGCATGTGATCAATTGATTTTTTAATTATTTTTTTTTTTTACTGTAGCAGATGTTTATCTGTCTCTGAGCTGCTTAAAATAGCACAAGACCAGGCAGTCTTATGATCAAATGAAAGTTATAAAAGTGCTTGAACTTCAAGGACAATTGCAGTGGCTGGACAGACCATTCTTTAAAGGAATTTTGATTTCTTCCAGTAGTGTCCATGTCTTTTCAGGTACACTGATTTACTGTCAAACCAGCACACCACCCTTGCTAGCATCAGGAAAGTACATGAAAGTTACATTCCAGTAGAAAATCTAGATAGCTCCATGATGTGCCTTGCTTGAAAGAATTCATATATATCTTTCCTCTCCCCACCACTCACTTCTGGCTATTTGTTTTGAGGTTTCTCAAGAGACCAGTTGCCTGGAAAATATGATGGATGAACAAATAAGCTAGGGATTTTTTTTTTTTTTGGCTTTTTTGTTTTCTAAGACTTTCTACCTTCTGCAGATGCTTTTAAAACATGGGAAAAGCATTCATTTTCCTCAGCATTTAACCCTGAGAGTTTAGTTCCCAATAAGGGGATGGCAAAAGCCAATGGACTGTATGGTAAATACATGGTTTGGATCTGTACCATCTTGCTGTGCTGAAGTTTCCTTGTCACATTATTATGGTGTAATGCAAATAACTCTGAATAGCCCCATGGTGACTGTGGCCAGGCTCAGGCACATCACTCACAATCCATTATCTGTGCTTGAGGAGACTCAGCTCTAGATTTTTCAGAATGTGTTTCCAACACTGAGTTACACTGTTTTCTTAGAATTAATTCTTAAAAAACCTACAAAATCATATACTTGCTCATAAATTTGTCAGGGGGGTATAGAAGAAAAGGGCTGCTGCTGTTCCTTTCTCACAGAATATTAAAATTACATGTGAAAATTATATGTGGGGAACTCATGACTGGTATTATCAAACTAAATATCCTACAAAGATCAGTAGAAACTACCTTCTCATTGGTCCTGATGTCTCACTTTAGGGCACAATAGTACAGAATTAACTATGGATAACTAACTTCAGGTCAAATTTAGTAGCAGAAGGTGAAGAGGCCTTTTGCTCTCTAATTAAAATCAGTCACTGGATTCAGCCCCGGCTATTAAATTTAATCCAAGAGTCTTGCCCAAGATCTCAAAGGCAGCAGGAGTACATCACAGCAAGAATTGGCTCTCGTTGCTTGGCCCCAGCCACTTCCCCTTCCTCCACCCCAGCCTTCTCTTTTGTGCTTGGGTTACTCCTGTCTGTGCAAGTGAATTTCTGGCATGGGTGTTTGTGCATATCTGGACATCACCAAGCCAGTTGGGTTTTGCATTAAAAGAAAAGCAAACAAAGAGAACAGTTAACCTTCCCCCGCCCTCACACCCCCAGTGCTTGTTCTTTACTGACCATGGCATGCTGAATCCATTTGTTTTTTATTACCCAAACTCTGGATCGGTGGGACAGCTAAAGGGGAGGAGGCAGTTATCAATAGATAATCATGCTGCTGTGGATTAGAGCCACTTAGCTATCTATTGTACCTTTGCTCTCCCAAGGGTCTGATTATAACCCTTGGCTACGCTTTAGATGATGTTAAAAACACACTAAAGCAACTGATATCCCTTCCAGCCCCAAAACACATGCTAAAAAGGGAGATTAATCTCCCTTGGCAGCTGATCACCTACCTGGTGGTGAGCCACTTTCATTAGAAGAGGAAGGGCAGGGCTGTGTCATATATACTGGCTGCTAACTATACAAGTTTGGGAGACATGTGACTTCACTGGCTCCATGCTGGCCCCTGCAGCCTTGCTCCTGGATAATTTTGCCTGTTTATTGAAAAATGCTTAGAGGCAGGAGAGAGAGAAGCACATCAGGCAAATATTATATGGGATAGCTAAAAACCAAGATGTCCTGGCCCTCTACCAGATTCCACTACAGTCATAAAAATCCATCTTGTGGACATGCTCACGTGAGTGTGGTGAAAGGCCTTTTTCAGTGCAATAGATGCAGAAGAGAGATGCAGAACAATCTGATGTTTTCCCCACACACAGGGTAGTCAGGAACTCCTTGATCTCATCTCCGTTTCAACTCCTTCTGCGGCCTTTAGAAGGTCACTTCTCTATTTTTTCTCCATCTGGAAAATGGGAATAAAAATAAATCACATGCTTATCTAACTATCTCCTGGGGTTGGTGTGAAGTTGTTCATAAAACACTTTAAACATTGAGCACGCTCTGTAGGGCCTGCCTTTATTATGAACTTTGTAAGTGTGTCCCAGATGAACCACTGCTGATGGGAGGATATTACTCCCACAAATTTTTCTGCCTGTAGAATCTGGCAAAGCAAGGGGACAAGAAGGCTAATGTTGAAAATACGTGGGGAAAAACAGTAATTATGGATAAGTTCCGAATAATTCCAAATTATTCAGTTAGCAAGTCTACCTGATTCACTGCAGCCAGCTTCCTTTCATGCTCTCAAAACATATCAGGAACCCCAGAATCTTATCTCTCTCCTTCACCTGCATATTCCCATTCCCAGAGGCTGTACTGGTACATTCCCATGGCCATCCCAGAGCCCTGTGACCTTTCCTGCAAGACAAGATGCTCCATGTCCTCCAGTAATGGTTGCCTTCTGCACCAGACAGCTGTTCCTCCAGGCACTTCTAAGGCTCAAAGTGGCAACAAAGCCACAAATGCCATGTTCTAAACACAGCTGTTCCAGTTGTGCAGTTGGGCTCTTCTTCCACTCCTCGTCAGTTACTGCCTCTACACATTTGACACTGACACTTTTAAGTTTCACCTTGTGTTGATGATGTGAAGCCTACACTCACTGAGGCCAAGTAGTTTTCATGTTTGTTTTCTTATGAGAAGTTCTTGACCATAAAAATTTAAACATTGACTTCCTTTATCCGTTTTCTTTTCTGTATTTCACATCTTCAGATACTGAAATTTAACTTTTTCTTCCCTTTTAATTCAAGAATAGGACCTGGGCCCAAGGATATTACTCCCTGAAGGAAATAATCAAGAATAGGCTTTAGTTTTTTTCATTTATCCTCTTTTCTTTTTCACCCATCCACCCCCCTTTTCTCTTTCACTGGAGAGAACCAAACCTTTTAATACCCAGAATCCTTCTGACCCATCACTAATTGTTCCTATTTTTTAGGAGAGCTTGGCAGGTCTGGTGACATTATAGAAAAAGTCCTCCCTAAAGAGCACTGCCAATTTCAGCTTTAATTCCATCAGTAAACAACTTTGACTGTGTTGGGAAAATTCCATTAATCATTCATGTTCTGGGAAGAATGATACACAAAGGAGCTGTCAAAATCAAGCAGCTACTCTCCATTTGTTTGGTAATTAAGAAACTCCAGGCCATTCTGATGGTGCAGGGACGCAAATTCCAAGCCCAGCTAGAACCACTTAAATGAAGCCATACAGAATCACCTGCACTTAAACACTAGAGGCCAGACTTTAAAGCTCTCTTTCCACTTCTGTGCTCTCAGTGAGTGTATTTAAGGTCACTTGCACATCTAAATGCCCTATCAGATTTTTTGATGTCTAAATGATGTCAGCTGCCCTTGCAGTTATTTGTGGGAATACACAATAATGCACCAGGGCCTGAGCAAGGAATACCATAAAAACGTGGAATGAAAGAGGAAAAATAATGTAGGTGGGTAAAACTCCAGGTTGTGGGATTTTTTCCTGATATTTTACTTTAGTCAGTGCAGTTTTCCTAGGAACTATCCCTCCTCTCTCCCCTGCCAGTTTGTCCACTGCCTTTCCTACCACATGACATCTGATCCTTGGAAGCCCTACCGATTTCAGTGCATTTCTCCTGGAGTAACCCACTATGGAAAATGGGGTAGAATCATAGGATATCCTGAGTTGGAAGGATCATCAAAGTCCAACTCCTGGCCCCAGGAGTGAATCACACCATGTGCCTGAGAGCATTGCCCAAGTGCTCTGAGAGCTCTGGCAAGTCCTTTCTGGTAGGAGGATCTACCTCTCAGTCATTAAATGTAGTTGGCTTTTGAAAAATAGTTAGAGATGACTTCTTATGCAATGATTCTAAAGTTTGGTGTGAAGCCCGTTGTTCAAGTTTCAACTGAGGTGGGAGTCAACGCATTGAAGATATTTCATGGTTATGCCAGACTGGTCTGGATAAGTGTTCAAAACTAATCTCCACCTTCTTTGAATGGACAGGCTTTGGAAAACATGGCAGATTTGACAGGATACTCCTTAAGAGAGCTGCAATGCTCCTTGGTGAATTGCTGGTGAGGGTCCAACCTATGTTCACATTGGAACCTGCACTTGGTTTATCTTAGTTTATACTGGTTTGATTCTAGAGAATAAGGAAAAAAAACCCCATAAAACCCTAACAAAAGAATCCACTATGTTTACCATGATCTTTTCCAATCTTAATGATTTCATGATTCTGTGAGGAAGAAGGGCAGGGTGGAGAGTTAATTACATAGGGCAACAGAGTATAATTTCACATACAGATTTGCCCCCTCAGTGCCTCCAAGCAGGCTGAAATGGTAAACACGGATTGCTGAATTAGGCAATGATGTTCAGAAAGAAATGGGCTGAATGATGATCAAATGACTGATTTAATCACTGCCTTTCTCTTCTTACTACAGCAGAATTAGATGTTTACAAATAGAAACTTTCTTAAACTTTCACACTGTAGGAAATTACTTTGGGAGATTTTTTATTTAAGCCAAGAAATATTTGATTTTCCATATAATAATTATATATGTTATTTTATGGATCAGTCGTAATATATTTTTTATTACAGAAATAGCCCATCTAGTACAGATATAAAAGCACTTTGTGCTGCCCAGTGTCCAACTGCTACATAGATACCTCCCTAGAATCAGACAATTAAATGCTGTGAAGCCCATTCACTTTTAACTGGTGGTACAAGCTCAACTGAGGCCCTTCAGAAGAAATCTGTGCCTCTGGGGTTAGTAGTGCTTCATGCTGCTGCCTGGAGCTGAGGACAATGTATTATTTATGAGATTATTATTAGATCAGCAATGATGATCAGTAATTCACTGGTGGTGCTTGATTCTGGGCAGATGTTCTGGAATCAAAGTTGTTTGGAGAGATCTGCACAGTGGCCTGGTTTTTATGCTGAGGTCAGATTGCCTTGCAGACATTCCAGGCAGCCTCACTGCTGATCCTGTGGTTGTGATGGGAATCACCTCAGAACACACCCAGCACAACCACCCTCCTCTCCAGCTGCTCTCCTCTTCCATTCCAGAGATACCCCTCCTAAATATCACCTTAACAGATCCCAGACAAAAGGAAAGTCTCCTCTCAGAGACTGGACAGTAGCAAGAGAATGTAATCCTTTTTTTTTTTTAACAAAGTTAATAATCCCACTCATTTGTTTGGGACCTAGTGCCAGAAACACATTCACTTTCTGACATTTAAATGTAGCCTTTCCTTAGAACCACAATGTACTTGCTCCCTTACATGATGCTGGCTGTGACATTCTTAACCTGTTTGTACAGGACCAGTGCAGCTGAAGAGAATCCAATGATGTAACAAACCACATTTGAAGAGTTTTAAATTTTTTTTTCTCTAAAATCTGGGTCTTGCCTCTGTTCTCTGAGGTCCTCGTAAACACTTCCCTGGCTCTGTAAATCAGGACTGTAAAAATCCTAACAGTTTGGAACAATGCATGGTCATTCAGGCTTATCAACTAGCTGGGCATTTCTTCTTCCTTGTCCTAATACTGTCTTCCTAGAAAATAATTCTGAAACCAAGTTGCATTTTTGGAGTGGGAAAAGATAACTAGCTATTTAGTTTTTAATCTAAATGAAGAAAATCAATCAATCTGCATGTGCTTCCATTAATGGGCTGTATTTATTTAGGATTAATTAGGGTGGTGTTTCCAATTATCCATCATGCCTATGAACAAGTTAAAATGCATGTTTCCTACCTGCTGCCAGGGAACAGTTACCATGTGCCAGCTGAGCTGCAGTGATTTGCTGCAAGTGCATTCCTATGCCTGGGGCAAATGCAAAATTATCCACATCACTCTGCCCTCTTTCATGGCAGCCTGAGCCTTACCCTGTAAAGTGGCCTTTCCTTTCAGATAAAAGCGTGCCCAGGAATGGTTGCTGCAGCTTAGCTGACTCATGCTAACTTGTTGATCTGTTATGATTTGATCATCTCTTCGGGTTTTCTTTTAATAAAAGAATTTTTTCCAAGCTTCTCATTCTCTGAAGCTGTTCCTTAGGATAAAAAAACTATCCATCATCAAACTAGTGACACAACTACAAGAGTGGGCAAAAATGCGCTTCTGCATATTCTTGTAGCTTATGGAAGGCATTTAATAAATTCCTTGATATCAGACAGTTTTAATCTACATGGCTGGTAATTGAGATTGCTACTTGGCATACATTCATCCTGCATCTCATCTCTCCCTCCTATGTATATCACATCATATCTTAATTAGAAAAGTGAGTAGGTCTGCCTTGGAATACACTGGGAACATGCCTCTTGTGGAAAAAAGGCCAAGTCCTGTTTCATATTCCATTTCTTTTGACTACAGAAGATGGATCAGAAGTTATAGCATGTACCACATAGCCATGAATTTTTCTACCTGATGACAGTGGATGTCCTTTCAAGAAACAATGATCAGCATTTTAGTACCTAACTGGCAACTTGTTGAAAAGACTGAGGAGCTGAGGTTTTGCTGTACACCAGCAAGTCTGGAACTGCATTTGGAGGATGAGTCAGTCAAGCTGTCCAACATGGAGAATCAGATGAAATCAGGCATGAGTTCAAGCCTGAGTCCTAAACCCTGGGAAATTACAGGCCCAGAAGGGGATCTCAGCATAGCAACATGTCAGAAATAACATATTCCACAACAAAAATAAAAATTCTTCCAGATAACAGGTCTCCTCAAGACAAATCTCAACTCTTCTGACCACGGCTCTAGAGAAGAAGAGTGGCCTTGATTAAAGAATGTGCTACACATCCAAAGATTTTAGAACCTGCTTTTCAGAAACCATATTAAACAGTGTTTTATTTACTAATACTAAAGACAAAATTATTACAGCTAATCAGACTCTGTATACCCAAACATAGGGACAGTCTGGGATCTTGGCAGCCAAAATTTCCATGGGAATAAAACTGAAGGAAAGTGTTGGTCAGACTGAGGAAGATTGGTGGACCTTGTCCTCAGAGGACAGCTGTAACCTTGGGGAGCCATCTTCAAGGAGGAGATCTCTGTCTAACTCTGGCATCTGGGGGCTGCCTCCTCTCTCCTGGCTCAAGGTAGCAAAAGTTGGGTGGTCTCAGTGTAGTCAAGGGATTCCCAGGAATAGCCGGGTTGTCTCTGCAGAGGGCAAACATTGGGACTTCTGCAGCACCTCAGTTCTGTTTGGATGGCTTACAACGCTGTGGATAGCCTTGTGCTGGCACTGCTCACAGCACTGGATTTCACTTAATGAAGACAAAACCAGTTCCTTAAATTGCATAGTTCTGGTAGGTAGCATAATCTCAGCCAGAGCACTCCTCTGCTCTCCCTTCCACCACTTCTGCCTTTCCTTAGGCACACAGGAAAGCCTGTGATTTTTTTTTTAATTTTATTTTTAATTTTTTTAGTGCCCTGTTTTCAGTAGGGCACCTTAAAGGTCAAGTAAGACATTTGATATATTTTAACACAGGCAGCTTTGGAGATGAACAGATTTGACATATTTAAATAAAACATCCTAATAGTATGTTCTGGCCTTGAAGGCCTCAGGCAGCATACATTGTATTTGTTAGACACTATGGCTTAATTACTCTCATAAATGAATTATACCCATTTCAATTTAAAACCATAAGTGTTGCATTTGAACTAGGGTCAAATTAAACTTTCTGTCAATTATGCAGATTACTTAAGCAATTATGTAAATTGTTAATAAATTCTTAAATGGAGGGAAATTTTTTTTCCTGCAAAAATATATATTTTATGCATTACCAAGCTTAAATATTTTCAGCAGATGAAAGTATGGGAGGAAGAAAAGAGTGTGGCTTTAAATAGCTCTCTTGGGATTTGCTGCACTATCTCCATCTCAGACACTGGCGATTTGGGGTCACCTGCTCCCCAGCTGGATCAGAAGGCAGATACTGAGTTAATGCCAGGTGATGGTTTTCCTTCTTTCATGGCATGAAAAGTGCCACTAGGCTTAAGGCAGGATGCTGTGGTGGTGACAGCCAGCACTGTCACGAGCTGTTTCACCTTCCTAGAGGTCAGTGTAAGCTCCCCCTCCATCCCATACTTTGTAAGGCATTTCCATAGATAAAAAAAGCTTTTGGAAGCAGAGGCTGTGTTTTGCTTCCATTTCCATAATTGTTTAGGGTCTCTCTTCTTCAGTGAGGAAGAAGCAAGAGCTCTGCTATTGATTTAAGTATATACTGGTTAAAGTCAAGAGCAATGAAAATATAATCGAAGTAAAGGCATTTCTCTATCAGGACTTGTATTTCCTTCTGTTCTCCAGCCACTGAAAGCAAAATCCTAATCTTGCTTCCCTGAGGAAGAGAGTGGGATTACACAATTACAAGCATGGAACAACCCCTCAGAATTCAGGCCACTGCTTGCTGGATGTGTTTTGATGTAATTACGCTGGATTTATTTTAGTGCAAGAGTGTTTGGAATTTTCAGGGTTCCATTTTAGTCTCATCATTAGGAGGCTCAACTCTCCCAAGACCTCCTAGTCCCCTTACATCCACCAGTTTAGTGCTAGTGTAACTCAATTGACTTAATTAGAATTACTCCCTGCAATGAGAAGAGAATCAGGTCCATTAACTTTGGTGGGAACTTTCATTAGGACTCAGTTCAGTCTACAGGGGCTTCTAAATGAATTAAAGCTACATCCATTCTGTGCCCCCACAGAATCCCAGAAAGGTGCAAGTTCCATTTCTGTGTCACCTCCGCCCATTTGCACTGACTTGCATCTTGCTGTTATTGAATCCTGCTGATTTGTGTTCCTCCCAGGCCAATTCTTGCTTGTCAAAAAACCACAGAGGTTTCCAAGTCTCTACAAAGACATGTCCATGATTTATCTCAGCCTGGCACTCGACTCAGAGCTTAGTCCTGTTTCTACTGTGATGCAAGTTGTTCCAGTGCTGGGTGGGGTGAGAACTGGAAATCCCACCAGGAAAAACAGGAAAGCAGACTAGTGGTTGGGTCTAGGAGTTCAGGAGCTTTTGCATCTCAGCTTTGGCAAGGGCGGTGTTCAAACCCAGAACCTGGGCGTTCCCAACTTGGCCCGTGACTAATTGAAATCCTAATAAAGAAAAGGCCTCTGCCCTCAATCCTCCGGGCCACTTACCTTGTGCAAATTAACATTTTAACATCAGTTATAAAATGTGCTACATCTCTGGGAGGTGGGTGGAAGGGGACATGAGGGAGGGGGAAGCATCTAATGCAATGAAATATGCATATCAAAGCCTAAAAAGAAATAGGGAAATTCAATGAATGCTAAATTATGGATCTACAGAGGGTCAGCTGTTAAAATCTACACGGCGGTATCTTTAAACTCCAGAGTATTAACCAAAGGCATGGGGGCAAACATACCTGGCAACCCTTTACTTTTCATTCTTTGCGACACAGAGAAAATACTTTATAAAATACTAGATGAAAGGGCCCTTTCAAAGCTACTTTGCTTTTATGGTGCCTTTCTCTCGAGCTGTTCTGCATACTTAAAAGTCAGAGGCACCTTGAGTGGATTACATTTTTATTTTTTTTAAAGTGCATTATAGCTTTTTCGCAGCAGCCGACGTAACAGCCACCCGACCTGCGTTCCCAATGCCTTGTTGTCATCATGATAAGCATTTACTGTGATAGGAAGGCAAAGAGAATCAACCTTTTTAAACACACACAAAACCCTCGCTGCTTTGTTGAAGCAAGCGGCAGCCCCAGCTCACGGGGATACACAGGGGCTGTAGACAGAAAGCTATTTAGAGCATTGAAAACAGGCTTATTACCCTGCTATTTTTTTGTGCACAGGGTTTGTTGTTTTTTTTTTTTTACCCTCCCTCTCTCTCTCTCTCTCTCTCCCTCTCTCTCCCTTTTTTTTTTTCCCTGTGACATTAGAGAGTCCGAAGTGACATACATTTTTTATAGCTTCATAAAGTCGTCTCCTGACCGGGTCACCCTTCTCATAACTAGGGAGCAGAACGCTTGAAAAAAGCCATTCATCAACGTGAAAGGAGCCGCTGTCTACTGGCTCCAATATGCACACAGTCTGGCAAGATTCAGCTCAGTGCAAATGCTAAGTTACTCCTTTGCTAATGCCAAATGACCCGCTCACTTCTATTAGCACACAGAAGGGGACAAGAAGGGCATGGCTGCTGTCCGTGTCTGCATAAATGCCTCTCAAGACACAGACCGGGATCAACACTTCTTGCTAAATGTACTGAACACGTAAAAAAAAATTAGTTTCATATTTATACTAATTAAATATTCAATTAAACAAAGATAAAATTATGGGAAGAAAATTTGTTCTTGCCTAATGGGCTATGTCCCATTTATTACTTTTCCACACATATACTATTAAAATCTCTGCAAAGGCATGCAGGATTGTTACTCCTGGTTTATGCCTTCCTCTTGCTCCCCCATGGCTCTTTGTTCTGATCTGAGCCTGGAGGACTGGGGAGGTAAAACCAGGCAGAGGGACAAGCAGACTTCCCTTTTTCCTACAGAAAAGCTCCCCACTGAAAGGGCCCTTCTGCAAAACACAGACATTTGCAGAGGGTTTGCATGTGGGAATACACCAACACATGGGAAAATGGGAATGATTTTCCTGGATAAGGCCTCTCTTTGCTATTAATGATGACCAAGACCAGATGCCTTCAAGGAACACCCTGGAGACCCTCTAGTGGGCAACTCTGGGATGACCTGCCAGGAGAAGAAGTTTCTTCCTGACCCTCAATAATTAGAGTTTAGATTTCTGCCAGGGAGCCCGAGGGTTTATCCCAACCCCTTGGAAAAAAGTGTGCTGAAGATGTTCAAAATGAACAGTAGTTTTTGTCATTATCAAAATAAATGTCAAATGGCTTTTTCAATCTTGCTTTGGACTCCAGAGAGGCTTTGTGGTAATGAATCTCATAGGTTAATAAGTCACTGGATAAAAACGCAACACCAAGGAAGCTGTTTACTTTCTCAAATTTAAATGCATTTCATTGTTCTTGGGTTATAGGAAGAGTGATAAATCATTCCTTGATTTAACTTCTCTAAGCTGTTCATTATTTTGCCAAACTCTTTCACTCATCTTCTCTCTGATTCACCATCCCCCAGTGCTAAAGGGTCCTCCTGGTTTTCATTTATGATTTTAAGAAAGAATTTCACTACCGCTTTTTTATTTTTCTGGCATTTCTGTGAATTTCTATTTTGTATAATTTTGCAGACAAAGCGATGATAAACTGCTTATTCATCCAATATATTGATACCACTATCTTACAGGTTTATTCCAAATACTATTTTTTTTCTGCTGTTATCACAGCAGCTATACATTTAACCATGGCTTTATTCACCTTTCCCTAATATCCAGAACTTCTGTATCTTTTTTTTTTTTTCTTTTTCTCCCTTGAAAGATTATAAATACAAGGAAACTCTGGAAACTACAGGTCTGTGTAATCAGAGCTATGTGCTTATCTGGGATTTCCTCTTTTACCAAACATGAAGGTTTACAACAGCTGCAGGTTTGGGGTTTGTTTTGGGTTTGGTTTTTTTTTTGCTTTTGAAAGCAGAATGCTTTTGAAGGATGAATGTAATACCGCTCTTTGCCTAGAGAAACCTGAGTTCACCATAACATTCCATTTGTACAAAAATATGCTGAATATTTTTCTCATTATTAGACAAAAATAATTGTCTTCATCTTTCTCCTGGACAAGGCACTAACTTTTAAAATAATGTTGATCAGAAAGTAGTTTTCTCAGAAGCAAACTGGGAATGTTTCAGCAGTAAGTCCAGAGGAAAATTAAAGTGCAGTTAGTGCTTCCTGAATAATTTTCTTTCCAGAACCCACCTCAGCAGATCTCAGATATTAAGTGGAGGAGGCAGGCTCATCAGAAGAGACTCTAAAGCTTTTGTTTTGAGGCAATCAACATGGTGTTTCTTATGGGCCTTTCAGGAGCTGTCAGTCAGAAGCAGCTTCCCAAACCACACGGATAACCAACATAACACTGCACATAACACTGCAGTAAGACTATGCTATGAAATTCAGAGATCCAGCCAGAGGGAGGGGAAAAAAAAAAAATCAAGCTTTCATGATTCCAAGCTTTAGGTCAAAAGTCCCTGTGGAAAATTTGGGAGGCCTTATTAACCCTTCTTTTGTTGTTGCTGTTCAGGAATCTTCTCCAATGAATAGCACTTCTTTCTTCAAAAAGTCATTTTCCAGTTAGATACACGAAGGTCAAAGAAAGGCAAAAAATGTGGGGGAAGTTCATGTGTGGAGTCAGTGGCTTAAACACAAACTGCTGACCCCATTCCTTGATGCAGACATGCTGCTTCCCTGCTTTGAGCTGCCTGTGCAGGAAATAGAGTAGCACACATGAAGATATTTGGATGTCAAGGCAGCCAGGCTGTAATTGCCAATTACAAAAGAAGACTGTGAGGCTGCACTATTGATTGAGTTTTTGGAAGAGAAACTAAAGTAAACATAGTGCATTCTGTAAGGATCAGAATTCATTGTGCCAAGTTAGATAAAAAAGGGCCAGAGGATTTTCTGCTAGAGAAGGAGTTTGTCAAATGCTCCCCTTGACAACTGAAAGTCTTTCCCCCAAAATGGTGTCTCTAGAAGGGTTTGCTTCTTTTCTGTGCCATTTGCAGTGAAGCAAGAACCTCACAAAGAGAAAACAACAACAACAAAAAAAGTTTTGATTGGTTTTGAAACAGAGATTCTCTTTAAAGTCCCAAATGGTTTCCAACTGTTTCAGATTCAAAGCAATTCCAAGTATATGTGGAATTTAAAGCACTGAATTTGGCCATAGGAATGGATGGAGCTTGAGCACCCCTCATTGCTCTTCTGCCATCATCCCAGTGAATGTGGTGTGACACTGAAACTCTGAAGATGGGAACTACCAGGCTTTAGCAAAGGTCAAATGTCTGCTTGGATCAGCTAGGTTAAAATTCACCTGCAGGCTGCCTGTCCTGTTCCGAAGCTTCTTCATCCTATCGTGCTTCCAGATGTCTCCCTGTTGTTTTCTGGGCATATTAAAAATCACACTAGAAATCAGCAGAGAGCAGAGGCTCTCAGTCCTTCAATCTAATCTTAAAATACAAACCATAAAGAAGAGTTATCTATGAAGCAGAAGGGAATTTGGGGTTTCTTGTTCACTGCCAATGAGCTCTTTGGAAGTTTCAAAAATTGCCTTCAAAAGCAACGAATATGTAACTTCTTTTGCTAGTTCTCATGTTTTCTTTGCTAGATTATTTTTTGAGTATATGTTTCCTTGTAAGATTTGCTAAACAGTCTAGTTACAGCCAGATTCATATTCACAATTTCCTTTGGTTTCACTCTGACTTACATATGTGGGCAGAACTGGATGGCTGAGTAATTTACAGAGAAGGTCAATACTAGATTTGTGTGAATAATTGATTTTTCAGCTTGTTTGTGATTTTTTTTTTTTTTTGTAAATAGACTGTTTAAAGTCCAAGTGAAAAAGAGCCTTTGTTAATGTCCTGAATGCCTCAGTGAGTTGAAGAAAAAAACTATCCACAGTGAAATATTTTATTCTTGGGAAGTCTTAATTTTAATTAACTTAAAGTACTGAGAACAGAGTGATTCCAGTTGAAAAAGAAAATTAACAAAACATTGCAATTTTTCTTAGACTTCTTCAAAAGAAACAATTTGGTCAGTCTGACTTTTTCTTTTCTTTGCTCTTAAACCAAAAAGGCATTTTGAAAGAAGCTTTTACAACCAAAATATTTGTCTAGCTGTAACTATTGCTGGAAATTACTGCCAAGTGTGGAGAAATTGCGTATTGTCTTTTCTGTAATTTCTCTTATTCTTCAGGTCTTTGGTTTTGCATATCAGATCTTGAGCTCTCAATTTAAATGTCAAAAAATATTGAAATTGAGAGTGACCTGAAAGAAGATATAGATTGGGTTCTGAGCAACCTTGGGTGCCGTAGGGGGGGCTGTATCTGTTTTAATGCAATTGTAGCTGTTCAAGTTTAGTTGAAACTGAAAACAAGCAAACAAAACCCCTTGCAAGTAGAAAAAGAAGTAGCATTATTTGGAAATAACCCTTTTTCTCCCAATCTGAGGTTTATTCTCTTCTCAGATAAATATTCCTGTTGACTTCATGTTTCTGAGGTCTCACCTCAGATGTGATATTATCCCCTTCAGTCCCTGTATAATTTTCCAGCCACGCTCTCCCAACAGCTCTCACATCTCCTGATCACACAGCACCGCAACCTTCAATTCCTTGTAACAGCTTCGCCCCAATCTCTTGTTTCCATTTTTCTGCATCCTGCTACTTCTCTCCCTTTCCCCAACATGCTGTCCCATCTTTTGCCTCCCAGTCACATCGTGTTGTTGGATCACTTCATGCTGCATCCCATTTGCATGCTGAATACCAGCAGAGACAAGGTACCAATGTCGTGGGACATGACCCGCAACATTTAGATTGAGATGCATATTTTTGGATCACTCACCCCAATCCCAGTTGAGATGAAACACATCTGAGCCACAACTTTGGCAGATGGCTCACAAATCAGGTGTTTTCAGAATTGCCTCCCCCCAAAAGTGGGAAGTATTTGTGTATGCTTTGTAAACTCCAAAACTCCCCTGGTGACAAAGAGCCTGGTTCTCTCCTCAGGCATCCAGACTGGGCTTAGTTTTCAGCAGATTTCCCAAAAAACATACCCTCTGATTTCTGCCTTGAATTTTTTTGGGAAGGATTTTACAGGGCCTTTTGGGGGAGAGCTTTTTGTGTCTTTCTAGTTTCTTGTCTTTTTCCTATTTAATTTTTGGAACTCACCTCAACCTCTTGCTCAGTCTCCTGTAGATAATTAGCTTGAATGCCATTTCCATCCGTTGTGCTAATGTGAAATCAGACAATGTCAGGAATTGGTAGAATGGGTTTTGAAATGAGATTGCTTACTTTGTGGGTATGCAGAGAGGATTTCTTTTTCCCTGAACTTGGGGAGGGGCACTAGGGAGGTTGCTTCAGATATCTTTTCATTTACTTTTATTAACTACATTGTACAGAATTTACATCAAGTCAAGAGCAATGCACAAGCGGTTGAGAGAAGGGGAAAACAACCCCACTAACTCCCTTCACTCAAAACAAACCCATGAGAATCATTTGGAACTCTTGTTTTTCAACCATCTTTTACTAGTTGCTTGTCCCCCTGACAATTGCTGCCTGCCCTCTTCCCAGTGGTGTCTGTATCAGCAGACATGAGTTAATCAGCTTTATGAAGTTTGACCATAGCAAGCCTCCTGCCTATAGTCGGTCAACCGTGTTTGGCCTGATGGTGCAGCTCTCCTCTTCCCTGTTCCACTGGTTGAATTCATTGTTCCAATATCCTTGGTGGAGTCAGCCAGGAAGGGATTCTGCACAAGGTCAGGGTGCCTCTGTTTCATCCTTCTTGTAAAGTCTGAATGAAGCTCAGCAGAATGACGCTTCTTTAAATAAAGTGTCTTGTTATTTTTCTTTTCTGATTTGCCTCCAGATTCCTGGGAACAAGGGGCTTAAGTCTTGCCCACTGTTGTAAGTCGGGAGGAATGGCCACAGAGTTGCAGATTTACACAGGCATAAAACAAGTGGAAGTGAGACCAGAGTCTCCAGTTCTTTCATCCTGAGCACAATGCCCTTTTGCCTTTGCTCTGTCTTCCACTGAAAGGAAAGATCCCTACACCCACCACCACATTGCTTTCCTACCACCTCATTACTCTTCTCTGAATGCTTCTTGCTTTACCATTTCAATGGGGAATGGGTCCGAAAAATTTACAACCTCTGTCTGGTCTCCAGGGGAGGAGAGGAACCCTGGAAGGTGCTGGGTGAGCTCACCAGCTCTCCAATCCCTCCTATTTCCTGGGGAATGTGCTTAATATCTTCTCGGCTGAACCCCGTCCTTGGGCTGTGCTCCTGTGGTGACACGTGTGGGTCTGTGCCCTTGTTCTTGTTTGAAGTCCTGTACCAGAGCGTGTCAGTGCCCATCCCCTGCCCGTATCAAGGCTCCAGACAAGCAGCGAGTGTAAACCAATCTTCCCAGCGCGTGATGCGTGCACAGCAATTTGTTAAATTTCCACATATGACACCTCCTTCCCCCGGCAGCCCTCCCCACATTTCCTCTCAGCGTAGTTGAACTTTAAAAGGCCCAGGAGAAAAAAGAAATAAGACTTTAAATAATTTATTTTGGAGAAACAGTCAGTGAAGAGGAACAAATAATGTTTCACTAAAAGAAGCGGGACCTTTGACACTCCCCTTTTCGCTCGGGTACCTGAAGGCCTAGCCGGATTGCATTAGTGAAATTTTCATTTGATGGCATTTTAATATTCTGCCTTGATGACTTTTTAGCAACATTTACTTTCAGAGGTCTTGAGTGCTCCCTCGGAGGAAATGAAACATGTCAAAGCCCATTACAAAAATCAAAATTTAAATACCTCGGCCACGTTGGGGCTCACACACAATCCCATCAGCGCTTAAACTGCGGCTCACAACTACTCATTCACTTGCTCAGTTGGTAATGAGTACATTTGATGAAGCATTCTGGGGTCATGGAACATACGTTAGTGATCTAAACTTAACCCATTGATTGCTTATACACAGGGGGACCAGGGGAGGGGGTATTTTATTGAAATGTAATGTTAGAATAATTTCCGTCAGCGCTGAAATAACTTTTTTCCTTTTTTAAATATTTTTTTTTCCTTTATTTAACAATTGCTTTGATGAACTGGAATGTTAATAAGCCTGATGGGAGGGCATTTTATTTAAGGTGGGGAGGAAGGAGCCAGGCAGGGAATACAGAGCAGTTAGCTCAGTTCTTCAGCCACTCAAAGGCAAGTACTACACTGGAGCTTTCTTCCTATGAAACCTTTCTTCCTTGTTTTATCATTTACCTTCTTTTCTTACTGAAATATTGATTGGCATGGTAGAGGGAAATGGAGATGTTCAGCATGTTATAGTAGAGTGGTAGGAAGAAAATGCTATATTAAAATATTAGCACTAGAATTCAGCATTAAAATTTTCCATGAAGTATCTGCACTATATAAATCAATCTGTAGATATACTGCATTTCGTTCCAGTGTGAAGGTTTCATTTTCTCTCAACCGTTCCCCTTTTCTCCATCTTTTACCAGATGTCTAGAACAAATGGCCAGGAATGTAGATATTTCCATTCTTTCTCCTCTCCTACCCTAAAAAATGGGAAGCCTTTTTCTGCTGTATGATAACCTCATCCATGAGATAACTGTGTTTTGCTGTTATCATCTTTAGTGAGTGATCTATAATTAGCAGCTCAGCAATAGTTCCAAAAGTCATTAGGATTTCCATCTCTAAAGAAGACTGGCTTCAAACTGCTCTTTGGTACCCTCATACAATCAGCACAAGCTTTCTTGATTTGTCCAGTAATTTGTGTCCTTTCAGTCAGATAGATCATCTCCATCTTCTGCCTTTCAATTCCAGTGGTAAAACCATCATTTAGACAGCAAATGAGGTGAAGAATCCAAAAGCTCATTAGGATCCAGAGTAACCTTTTAGGCAGAAAAGGGCACGTATCATAAAATCATTACAGACAACTTTGCATCCATGAAAACCACTTTCCTCCAGCCAAACACTGGTGTTCCATAGTGAAAGCTCACATTTCAGCACTAAATTGGCTCCTGTACTCATTTTAGATCTGCCTCTTGGAGCAGTCCTAAGAAGATGGACTACTGATAATTTTGAGGTGTTCAGTCTTTGGCACAGGGGTTACAGGAGTAATGAAAAATGTCTTAACTGAGTCATTTATTGAAACGATGCAAATTCCTCCATGTTTAGGACAGCTCAAAATCTGAAATCTGGAGAATTTTGTAAATAGGCTGAGCAAAATTCAGGATCCACACTGAAGTTCACAAAGCACAATCACCTTAAGACCTGATTTCACATGTGAGTGATAAGATGCCAAACAGCCCTTAAAGATGAAGGAAGGATGAAACTTTGGAAAACAGCTTGGATCTCACCTGAATATCAATGACTCTTTGAGCTGATGGGAGACTTTCTCCCTCACACACCATTAGATAGAGATTAGACTGGGCTGGCAATTCCCGAAGGCAAAATACAATAAAAGCATTGTACGTGGGGAAGGTTGTAACCCTTCCTTTTGTTGATGAAAGAGTAGCATAACTCTAAGGATTCATAACATTAAACAGTTGTAGGTATTGTGAGGAGACCACTATTAAATTGAATCAGGCCCTACCACTATTTTGTTGTGGGCTTTTATTGCTAGGAGGAACACAGAATGCAGGAAGCATCTTCAGTGTAAAAACTCTTTCTGGGATTATGAAGGACAAGCAGTTCAGTGCAATTTATACATGTTATTAATGCTGTCAAAAGTCCAGTTGTGGCCTCTTCTCAATTACTCTGCATTGCACTAACCAGAGAGGAGGAGGGAAAATGCTGGTGGTTATAAACAAAGTTTAAGAATTCCCACTGTTCCATCTTGCAGTCTCTTTGGATATGACACGATTCATTTTGGCCTGTTTAGCTGGAAATTATTTTGAACTTTCTGGTTTTTTGTTCATCTTCAAGAAATGTGCCTGCAATCAATTTTTTTTTCAAGAAAGAATAACTATTAGCAGGAGCCAGTTTTAACCACATATATTTAGATAACATCAAATAGCAGCATAGGCAGTTAGCAAACTGTGGGAATTCTTCAGTGGATTTGTGTAATGAGCATTTTTTACATTCTGTGAAGAGAAAAAGGAGGCAAATTCTCAGAACTTGTTACAGATTCTTCACTCATCTCTGTTGGTAACTGGGTAAAATCAATACAGTATGAATGAGGGATCCTGAAATCAGGTAAATGGGACAAATATAAGTAGGCTTCTGAAATTCTTATTCTTGGTGAGCAGCATCAGACTTTTTGCTTTTGCAGAATTTGTCAGTATATCCATTACAGAACCAGGGAGCAGAAATTGATCTGTGAGAGCTGTCCTCATCACACAGTAAGAATGCAAAGCAGAGGACCTCATGTGCACTCCAGACTTTGACGTCTTCTCGCTCAAACCCACAGAAAACAGCAGCCGAGCGATTTGACTGTTGTGTGATAGATAGTCACTCTGAGACGACATCACCACTGCAAAGCAGCCTGGTTGCATTTGCCCTGGTTCTGCCAATCTGACTCAAGACCTGCCAAAGAATTTGTTGACCCATTTCTCCCTCATTCTGGTGCCCGCCCCGCACACCGCGTGTGCAATAAATCCATCGCGCACGATGCTGCACTGCTCTTCTGTAACGTGAATTTATGCTAATGGCTGTCTGCATATGCTTATATCACATATCTATATTAAACTTAATAGTCTGTTACATTGCTTCTTAACCCTGTGTCCACACATGATTAACTTTTCTGATTTCTTTCAAAACCGTTATTAACACAGTGTAGCATTTCACTCAACATGTCACCAACTTTCCCTGTCTGATGCGGGAGTTGGGGTAATTGTGTAGCCCTACAGCTCTGTCAAGTAACACTGTACACAGAGAGTTAGGAGTTTATTGAGAGATTTGGGGAGCTGCGTCGATGTGTGTTTGTGTACACTTATTTTTCTTTAAGGATAAGTGGTGGTAAAAGATGATCCTTCAAATGCTACTTTTCAGCAAAGTGATTCTTCATTTCATTCAGTTAAATGAGTTATTTTGGGTACAGATGTCAAGATTAGACAAAAGAGCATCAGCATCCTTACATTTGTAGTGATATTCATGAAAGTCACCTGAAAGTTGGAGTTTAGAGAATCATTCAGATGACATGGAACTAATTTGAAAACCTTCCTGGGGATGTACAAAGAGACAGGGTTGAACCACTTTGCCAATTTGATGACCACAATTATAAATGTTATTTTTATGTGAATATCACATTAATAAAAATTAATTTACATATAGCATAAAATATTGTATTGGCTTTTAGACATATATTTTCATTGAGAACTCCAATGAAGCTCCTCAAATTTCTGCTCATGGGTGCACTGACACATTTTCTTCCCTCAGTCATGGCTCTGATTGTGGCTGTTAAAAGCAAAGTTAGAGCTGGAAGGTTATTCCATATAGCATATGTTCTGAAGTCAGAATTGCAGACAAAACTCTGCAGTTTCATTTTCATGACACATTTTAAGGTAAAAATGCTACTGTCATTTATAAACCTCTGAAATCATGAAGTTGTGCTGGAATCCAAAGGCCTTTGGAAAACTCTGCCTGCCGCAATTCACGCTGAAAAGATGAATTTGGTATTTCCATTTATTTTATCTGTGGCCTTTGAATTTTAACTAGTTGGAAGATGGGACAGCAAAGAAAAAATCACAAAAAATTGTATATCCTCTGTACCTTCATGCAATCTACTTGCTGCATAAAATAATGGGAGTAATAGGCACAGCCACATCTTTTGCTGGATGAGGGTGATTATTACTAAGCAAGATGAAGCAGTGGCTTCCAAATCAGCAGCAGGGAGAGTAGTCAGGAGTTCCTAGTCACAGACTCCACACCTCCAGTGGATTTCTCTCTCTCTACACCCCAAATTCCCAGGAAAAAAGATGTTTAAATAACAAAGTAAATGCTTGAGTAGTAATTATAATAAGATAATATCTGAAGGTCATGCCAATACACAGGTGAATGTATGTATGAGCCAGTTACAAATTTTACACTGGAAAGTCTTTAAGTGTCTCAGCCCAATGGCTGCATTTTTTTTCCCCTTCATTCTCCATGTCTTCATTGTTTTGAACCTCCTGTGTGCTCATCATGATATCTTGCGAGAAAAATAGTTTTAAGACCTTTTCCACAAAACATTACATTAACAGAAACAAAAGGTTTTACAGACTTTTCTAATAGCTGCATGCTAATTTGAAAGTGTTTTTCAAATTTGTTATTTATCTTGCTTTAAAGCCTTTTGACAACATGATAGAGCAACTAATAATAATAATAATAACCAGTAATGACAGTGGTGATAATTTTAATGGCCCAAAATTAGATGGAATAAGTCCCTGTGGATGTTCATCCTCTACATTGAAATCCACTGCTTATGAACATAAAAGTTTCTCATAACTCATATAAGCAAGTGGTTGTTCACTGGGCTAATGGGATAAAGCTGTTTCAAATACACTGTAAACTATCACAAAAAGGATCTTTTTCATTGACACTAAACAAGGATAAGCTGTCAATGTGTGTTTCTGCTCCACGGGCAGCTTTTTGAAACTTTCCAAATGTGTGTTGATCTGTTCTATTTATCTACAGAGAAGTAGATCCACCTCCAGCTGCAGAGTTGGAGGGTGATACTCTCTCCACCACTGTTTCCACTTCTCCAGAACTCATTTCTGGCTCATGTAGAGGTTAGGAGCAGCACATTACCAAGGAAATTCAGTGTCAAAGCATTTTTTCCAAATTTGAACATGACAAAAAGTAGTATCAGTTGACAGCGTGTCCTTACATGTACCATTACTCTGCAATTTTTTGTTGACAACTGTTATCACTGTCTTGAACCCACAGAGCAAGTTAGTGTGCTTGTGTTGTCTATCAGTCTTGATAGATGTGAAGTAAAGGGAAAGGAAAAATGGAAACTAATGGAGAAGCAGTGCAAATAAACTTGCACCCATGCCGGTTTTTATTTTCTAGTTTAGTTTGGTTTGTACAACAGCTTTATGAAGCTTACAAATGACTGTTATTCATTCTGCCCAATTTTGAAATCAGAAAAATAGCTATTTTCAGAAGATTAGAGCCCATGAAAAGTCTTATTTTGCTGAGCAGAGACTTGAGAGGTGAACTATAAAAGCCCTGGACTAATACAGTGTGCAGCTTGTTTTCAAATAAACCTTTCCAAATCCATGGACAGGTAGGAAAGACAGGGGCTCCTGAGGTGCTTTGAAGGAAACAGCACCTGACTTGTAATACACTCTGCTTGCTGAGTGGAGTGGCATTTTTTACACTTACTAAGGGGACAAATACATAATTTACTAGCTTATGTGCAAATGTACTTCTAGCTTCTGCTGGATCAGTTCTGGCTCACAAACCTCTGCTTCAGTACTTGAACTTATTTTATCCTTTAGTCTCTGGCCAATAATTTTTTATTTTTACTGGATGACAGTTAAAGTGATAGAACTATTTCTCTAGCATTATGTAGGGCTTCACTGGCAGCCACAAAGCTATGAAATCATTGTAATCGTTATGCAAAATCACTGTAAATGTTGTTTTTAACCCGTCTACTTAAACAAAAAAAAGCTTGCCAAGGGTATTGGAGATAACCTAGATTGAATTGCTCAGATGATAGGTCCTGGCTATTCCAAAGTTTGGGATGTATCTGATCCAGATCAGTATCATGTTTAAATACAAAACAAGTGGCAGCCAAGCCTCTATGAGCTCTCTAAAATATTGAGCTTTTTCTGGTGTAATACATGTAGCCATTATGAAACAGATTTGGCACTAAGGGGGCAAAATCGGAGTGAAATACCAGAATGCTCTTGGGATTGATTGTATCACAGAAGTGAGCAAGGGAAAAGGAAAGGACTTTTGCTAGTGGAAAAAAAAAAAAAAGTCTTGGCAACTCAGGGATGTGTTGTAACAAGAACTTGAATAAAATAAATAGGGAGCATTTTCAGGCTGTGGGGGCTGAATGAACACAATCAATCTTCCCTGGGCTGGAACTGCATCAGTCTCACTCACAGCTCCCTCTACAGAATTAAAATCCCACGGTAACTTTAGTTACACTGTGACACTCTGGCACGGGACAGTCACTGAGGACTCCATGATGTGTATAATCATATATGGGATTTCTGAGTGGGAGATTTTGGGTAGATGAAGCCTCCCACTGGCACAAACCCCACAGACTGAGGGGTGGCTTGATGTGGGCATGTTCAAAAAAATCCAGCAGCCTCTCTGTTCAGACTGGATCTACATCCAGGTCTTGGCATGAGAGTAATTTAGTCATCAAACTAATACTGTGCCATGATTTTCCATGTCTCCTCCTGACATGCCTTACTCTTACCTACCACTTCTTTTTCAGTCCTTTAGGATCTCCTTGCTTTTAAATTCACACTTAAATTGTCCTGTTCAGGATGCTTTTACCTTTCCTACTTTAAAGGAAGCATGAAGGAAATACCAGAAATTTTGTTTTAGTGCCACTAATCCTATATTCACTTGTGTTGTTACTTCACAATTATTTGAAGGGTCTTGAATTTTGGCTGAGGGAAATGCTTTTCTCCAAATTTCAGATCTCAGTATGTAACTTCTGAGTAGAGAACCTGCAGTCAGGACTTCCAGGTGCAGGATCATCCAAGTGGTTGAGAAGTTTTGATATTGTGGTTTAGGGGGTTACTGTGCCCTTCTTTGTGCATTTGACAAGTGTCATGTGGCTCTTCGGTTTTTTAATTATTATTATTGTGGAAACACCTAATATGAGCCAAGTTCATGCAGAGTCTTGAATAAAAGATTTCATTAAAAACCTTTGTGTGGCTATTTATTATGCTGTTGATCCCTGGAAATAGAAGATGTCATGTGCAGGAGTCAGACCTTCAGCTCTGTAGAGTTTCTGCTAATTAAATTGCTAAGTGTGTCTGTTATTAGGAAAACCATGAGAAATGCAGCAAGGGGAGGGAGAGAAGTGCCCGTCTTTCTTGTCCTTTCTCAGGAGAGCAGCATTTGGAGCACTCCGACCTCCAGGTCTCAGAGAAGCTGGTTTCTATCCCATCTTAGCCAAGGAGAGAAAAAGGTGATGGGCAAAGAGTCAGGGCTAGGGGAAGTGTGTGGCCAGGAGTTCATCTGGAGACTTTCAGGCAAAACTCGCCCTCCTTCAACACACACTTCACCCTCTCCTCCCCCGGCAGCCCCACTCATCTGACATTTCTGTCAAAAGATACCCTGAGCCACCCCTCCTCCCTCCCTCTCCTTTCTCATCCCTCTGCCCTTTTTTTTTTTTTTTTTCCCCTCTTCTTTCCCCTTATATGTGAATAGTGAGAAAATGACTGGAAACAATGTGCCAGTTTGCAGCACTTTGCACTGAGGCCCTTTTCTCCTCTCCCCTGACTCGTGAATGACTGAGAGTTGTTTTATTGTACAAAGATTCTCAGAGAAAAGAACTTTTATTTTACCCAATAACACAAGAACGGGCCACGGGCAAACAGTTAGTGCCTTGTTCCCAGCTGCCACTCAGGCTGCGGCGGGGGAATCGCTAATGGGGTCTCTGTGCTGCCTCTCTCCTCTCCTCCTCTCTCTCTGTCTAGTTTGGCTCGCGCCTCAGCTGGCTGCCTGTGAGCCAGGGCAAAATGCTCCTGAGATAAGCTCCTCCGATGGCTTTAATAACTCCACCTTTAGTTTCCCAGGGCAAGAGGATTCTGATTTTTTATCATCAAGACTTGGCAGGCAAGGCCGCCAAGACAGCAGGGCAAGGCTGTGGATGGAGTGACACAACTTGTGATTTGTCCCCTTGCACCTTGGAAAAGTGGAACATAAGACAAGAGCTGCAGCACAGGGTGCCCGTGTTAGAGAAAAAAAAAATTAAAAAATCATTTCACTAATACTTCAGCTGTTGATTCATAGTTGCTATCTAAATGTCAGCCTTTTACAGCTTAATCATGGCTTTATTAACCCCTCTTTTTCTTAGCTGAAAGGCAGGCTGACTAGAAGGAAAGAATAATAAAGACTGGAGGACGGGGAAGCTGAAATGTGAAGAGTGAATTAGACTTGTTTAGAAAAGAAAAGACTAGACAAGAAAAGACAAGCTGGGAAAGAAGGGTGTGAAAAAAAAAAAGCAGAAAACATCGTGCCATTGGCTGTCCAAGTGTTTCATATTCTCGGCAGCAAAGTACGAAGCATAGTTGTTGGAGACATCGAGAATTTGGGGAAAAAAAAGCCTCTACTTAATTTCATCCATAATTCTCAAAGCTCATCTGTCATTTAAAATCCTTCCAACTTGTTAGACACAAAATCTTTGACTATGGATAGGATTTTTAGAGTCTGATGAAGTTAGGTATTTAAACTCAATGAGACATGAATCGTCACATTTCCTTTAAAAATCCCACAGTTTGGGGTCTGTTTTGATTTGTTTGATTTAGCAGGATGTCATTAGATTTGAAATAGCAACATCAGGGGCCAAAAATTTTTTACAATGGACTAATGTTTTCCTGAGAATTTCTAGTCATATATAGCAGAAGCAAAAATACCTATACCTAAAGATATGGAACACCTTTTTATTGCAATACTTTACTTTTGCCTGCATATAAACACTTCCTAAGTGTTTTTAAGTAAACTTCAGGTTTTAATATTAATTTTTATTGTTTATATTTTTCAGAAAAAAAATTTCAGTCATTTTGAGAGATTGAGGGGGTTTAAGGTTAAAGAATGTGCACTGTCATCTCCACCTAGACACATGGGAATTGAGAAAATTTTTTGGATTTATCTGCCATTATGAAATTTTGTCATGTTCTCAACAGTCAGGTAGAGAGGACGATAGTATGGAAATTGTGCCAAGAATGATAACTTACTGTTAATGATCATATGTAATCTATAACTAATAAATAACTATACTATCCTTTATATATTAAGTGAAAAGCAATTGACATGCATTTGCTGTAGTGAATTTAAAAATTAGTGTTAGATCTGTTTGAATCTCCTGGAAAAGCTGAGATACTCTTACTAGCAAAGTCCAGGTTCACTGAAATCAAACTTGCACAAGGCCATCTGAGACCCTTTCTGTATGGATGCAAGACTGTTTAAGTATCTTAATCCATTTTTTAAATATAAAGTAGGTCTTCCCCAGTTTCACTAAAGCCTGGTGTGCTCTGTGCTTCAAAGGTTTATTTCCATGAGTGTTTTAGGTGCCAAGTATGAAATGCTGCATTTGTCTTTCATCCTATTTAATCTCTTTCTCCCTCTTACTAGGTTCTCATCCCTCTGCCCTTTTTTTTTGCAAAGATACAGACAGATATCTTTGAGTTCAAAAGTATCTTTCCTAAGCGAAATGAAGATTTTAGTCAACAGATAGCCTGTATCTGGGTGTATTGATTCTGCCCTGTTTTTGTTGGCATGGCAGAAAAGGGAAATACATTTCATTTTATCCATGTCTGAATTTCAGTAGTGCAGATCCCTGCTTTCAGTGTTAATGTTCCATAGACTGTATTCAGTGGCAATATACTGTCGAGATTTCAGGAGACTCTTGAAGAAGGACTGGACAAACTTCAGTTTCAACATCTCTACAGCTGCAGTACCAAAATTTCTGGCTTGGTGAACTAGAATATAAATTTGGTGATACCTTGGTCACAATACAGTGGTCAATGCCTGACCAAACATAGTTCAGATGCAGACAACTTGCCCTCTGCACATCACTCATTTCAGGGATGCAGATTTGCTGGACCAAATTAATTTGATATAGTCCATATGGGAAAATCAAGGGCAGGGCAATAACTTTTTGTGTAGAGAGCTGGTGAAAATTCCAATTCCAATTAAAACTTGATGCTTGGCCCATAAATTTCTCCAGGTAAGTGCTGTACATTGGCTTAGTCTCCCTCCCTTTCCTGCTCACATTTGTGACACTCTCCACAGTGAGTGTGATCTTAGTTAACTGTTGCTCAGGGTGTAACTCAGAGAAGCAATTCAGGCTGCAAGAGCAACATTTCAATTATACGAATAATCAAATTCAAAATGTTATTTGAATAATTCGAGTTCTTAAATTAAGCAAGCACGTTTTTTGCAAGTGGTCTATAAATTACATTTTCCGCTACATTGGCAGTAAACGGGTAATTAATATCTCAACTTTTCCTTCTTAATGTTGATTTAAGAAAAATAAAATAAGCTTAGAACATAAATGAGCTTTGCTTTCACAGCTCAAACATTACTGTCCCTGCTCAGTTGGCTGTGCAGCTCTGCTGGCTTTCTCTTTCCCATAACTGGACTGATACAAGTCCTTCTGTTTAATGTAAATAAAGGAATTTTAGAACTAAAGAAAGTATAACTAAATTGTCTTTTTTTTTCTGTTGATTTCAAAGAAAATATCTCCTAATCTTTAAAATTAAATAATTTAATTCGTTACCTCGTGTCCTCGTACCAACCAGGCATTTTTGTTCATTTACCCAGCATCATGTGGATTTAAAAATGTGAGAGAAAAAATGTTCCTCGACAATAAAAATTTAAAGTGTTGTAAATGGAAAAAATATTTTTAAAATATGTCATCCAACTTGCCAGAAATGCGTTATGAAAATGCCCTTATTTTTTATTTTGCTGAAACAAAGAGGAGTCATTCAAACGAATAACTTGGGATGAATTGTTAATGTTTCTCAACCAGGGAGATGATATTAAGTGGACCACTGGGTGACATAAAGAAGGGGTCACCAGTGACCACATCCACAGTTTAATCAGTTTACCCCTACTATAAATGTTATGCTGATAGGGATATTTATAAGAAATACACTTGCTCAAAGTGTAAAGGTTAAACACATGTTCCTCTTGTAAGGTTAAATGTAGTGAAGTTTCACCTAAGTGACAATAAGCGATATAAAAGACAGGAACGGAGACAAAGGGGGGAAAAAAAAGATGGTATGTTTCCAAGGGTGCACTTAGAAATAGTAGAAAAATGCAGGGAAATAAAACTATTTGTTTCAAAAGGATTTATATTTTTTTCATTTTTATTTAAACAATTACTTTTTTTTTCTTTTTAATATATAAAGAACACCTATCTTAAATAACTTTGAAAACAGATGTATTTCCTATAAACTGTGAGGAGTGCATAGGAGGCTAATGATAATTATTCTTTATTTGATCACTTCCTTTGTTCATCTCTCCATCTTTTAGTGAACTGGCTTTGTTTACAAAATGTTTTAAAAAAACCTCAAAATCGACTGAATTCTGATTTTTTTTTTCCCCTCTCAGACTCTATTTCCTCAGTCTCTGCCTGGAGCTACAAGCTGAGCCAGCAAGGTGGTGTGAAACTAGTGAAGTATCAAGAGAGGAACAGTGAAATTTACATCCTGGATTGTTTTAATATGGCACTTGGGAGATGAAGAAGGGCAGAAAGTGGGGGGAGTCTACATAACTGAAAAGAAAACTTCAAAATACAGGAGAAACTGTGATACATACTCAGCAGCACACAGCCCTTATATCACAGTTGTTTAAAATCTTTCATATGAAAACAGTTTTTTATGATCAGAGCTTATCTAGATGGGTTCAGTTCTCACATTTGCTCCGTGAGTGTCAACCCAGAAAAAAACTGTTGGCTGCTTTGAATAGAGCCTGAATTCAGTATTTGTTTGCCCCACTACATCTCACAGGGTATTGGAGGTCAGAACCTGCAGAGACCTTGGTCACACTCCTGTTTTAAACCCCTGCAAAACCCCCTGCAAATCCCACAAGCGAGCCAGTGTGCTTCCAGCTGACATGCATTTCCAACCCTAGGTCTTGTGTCATGTTCAAGAGTATTTAGGTGATTTTCTGCATGTTTCATCAACCTAAGGAGGCATTAGCCAGGAATATTTTTTTGCTGTTTGAGAAGATGAATACATGACCAGAAATAATTACTCCATCGTTTCCTACTGGTCAGAATTGGTAGTTGGTTAATTATTCAACAGTCTCTGGTGTTGCTGCCAAACCCATGCTTTCTTCTCAGAGAGGAGCAGACAAGCTTGTTAGAGCAGCTTTCTTTGGACTGGCACTTTTATGTTGATATGGGGTTTATTGAGATGCCAGAACTTTTATTTTAGTTTATTTCTTTATTCTCTTATTATCTTATTTCTATCATTAAAAATGTACAACTTTCCCGGCATATTTGCGCTGTCAAGCTAAACTATATTCATATTACCTTTGTTGTAGTGTGCCATTCTTTTGCAGAAATTATATGCAGGGTTTAATGCCTTAGTGGAATTCAAGAATTAATGTGGGCCTCTTTCCTGGTACCGTATGTTGCTGTTTTCCACTCGTATGGAAATGCAGGTAATCTTCTGCCCTCCATGACATGGGCAAGTGCTTTACAAAAATGCATCTTTGACAGTTATCTTTCATACTTTAACATGACCAAAGAGTGAGGCTCTTAACCAGTAGGCCTTGTACTACTTTGGGATTGGACAAAAGGCAGGAGTCTTGTGATAGCAGTATCCATTTATGAGTTTGTATTATCATTTCATAAGGCAAAACAGAAGGTGATATAAGCCTACTGCCATTCCTTAGTTTTTGACGGAACATATTCATCAAAAAAGCATGCAGTCCCCTGAGCTTGCAGCCATATGCTACAGGAAAATGTCACCAGTTAAAGATGTATTCATTTGCTGTTTTGAAAACTCTGTTTGATATTCATGCATTCCAAGTGTTTTGACCTAGATTTCTGCAGAGGCATTAGATCCAGTACTGAACAGGAAGCTAGACAGCTGTTGCTTGTGTAGTCAAAGGAAGAATTTAAAGTGAGGGGAAAAAAAAAAAAAAGAATAAAAAAATGAAAACATTTATTAATGCATGCCAACATTTTGCGCAGCCAATATGTTTAATACTAGATTAACTAATATAAGCATATGGAGATGCATTTGTTGCAAAGCTTTAAAGAAAAGAACAAAGAAAAAAGTTGGATGTATCTAAAGTTCACAGAGAATAGAATTTGCACTTTATCCTGTAAATGAAAGCCTGGTGAAATGGCAACATACTTTAATTATAAGCTACTTGCTAATGTCACAACATTTAAGTTTGGGGGATATATTGTAGTACAAACCTCTCAGTGAATGCCTTGCTTAATCCAGAAACCTACAGGTAATCATAATCCTTCCTTTAGTTTAGTTGCAGTCTATTTTACACTGAAGTCATATTAGCAGTTTGCTTGTTGTAATTGTAGGTTCTTTTCCTGCTACAAAACAGATGTAAACGTACACATCTAATTATTAAAAGCTGGCATTCATTCTACAGCCATGGCAAAGATTCTGCATTTTGTAATTACTAGGTTTATACTGATATAGTTCGTTGGATGCCTATAGGTCCTTTGGCCATTGGGTAACAACTGTAAACAGCATGGGGAAACAAATGTTCTCTTAGTTTGAGAGGACTTCATGGGGGAGTTCATCTAATCCAGCTTTAACCAGGATGTCAAAGCTACTTGTCCAGGTTGTCTCTTCAAAGCTCTTCATAGCACCTACTGCAGATGTCTTTCTTGGGCTGGGTTAGAAAGGAGCCTGCTTCTTGCCTTTGACTCTCAGGGGGATTTGGCTGATTTGTCCAGATCAGGTGCCAAACCTTAAGCTACACACAAGACATTCTCCTTTTTTACGTCATAGTGGAAAAACTTTTTAATTATTACATTCAAGCAGTAATGTGTTACCAATTTCAGCATTTTCTGGCAATGAATTTTATACCAAACCAGTTCAAAAATAGAGGAAAAAAGTGAAAACATTTCTCCTACCTGAAAACAGTTTTTATTTTTCCAGTGAAAAATACAAAGATGGGTTTTTTTCTCAATTTCTCTTTTCTTAAGTGTTTATCAAACAGTTTATGCAAACACATTTCAGCTTATGGTTTATTTATAAACAGTTCAATTTCATTCTCCACTAAGGTGTGGAATTGGTTATTTATTTATTTGCTCACTTATTTATCACTAGGTGAATGAAACTTTTTAAACAAGGTAAAAATGAATAGAGAAGAAATGATGGTGCAGTTCAGAATGAATAAATCTCCAGGTGTAGATGTCATGAAACTGCATTCTTCAGTATCTTTATGGGTAGTCAGGATACTCATGGCCTGTTGGCAACTAAAAACCTGGATATTCCATGAGGTGGTTGAGCTACTCACACACAAACAAATGTATGTATTTGACCTCAAATGACGTCCCATATAAATGTCCAGCCTCTGGGTTTGGATGCAGGTGCTGTGACCTCCCCCATTAGAAGTGATGCTCAGGAGGTGGTGACCTTGCACTCTCAGAAGCCAGTTAAGGGGAAAAGACTTTTTGGGATCACGAGTCATCAAATATGATCCCACAGGTGTGGCAGAAACATCATGCTACAATCCCAGAAAATGGAGATAGTTAATGAAGATAGTTAAGAAGTGTGGTGGAAAGATCATGCCTGTGAGGGGATGGGTTGAACAGTGATGAGAAACATAAGCCTTTGGTGGCTGGGACCGTAGGATTTTGCAACCAGAATAAAAAGAACAAGAAAAATCATAAATGCTTCCTTTCCTGTTGATTTATGAAAAAGTATCTTCCTGGCTGCTAGGGAAATTTCTCCTGTGAAGTAATCAATGAAACTCTGTATAACATCTGTGTAACACCTCTGTATACAGCCCCTATTTCCGCAGAAGTATCCTGAAAATTTGTTCCACATAATCCTGTGATTACTGTTGACAGTCGAGTTTGATATGCTTGATACCTCCCTTTCCCAAATCAATCAACAAAGTTAGAGGTTTTTCTAAGCCTAGTTGACCCACTGGACTAGGCTGGGTGCTTAAAAGAAATGTTTGGTTAGTCTGACATATGGTCAGCTTTGACACCCACCCAACTGTCCACGAATTCATTTCTGTCTGGATCATCTGGGCACAGGACCAGGATAAAGCTTGAGCACATTTGTCTGGTAATAAGATTTTTCAATCCTTCCACCCTTGCTTTCCCAGTCAGAAGACACTTTGCATCTTAAACTGACATATTTTCAATTTTTATAGTCTACTTTTGCAAGATCCTTCCATATGGTTACAGTTAAAATTCACAGAGGCTATAGATAGCTGGGCCAGTCTTTGTATTTATCCAAAATGTGTCTGGTTAGGGAACACTACCTCTGTACAGCAGAACAGGAACGAATAATGGGTTAGTTCTTTGCTAATAGCATACCTGACACAAAATATCTTGTTATCCAGCCTGAACCACTTAGGAATTAGCAGTTGCATACTGTGCTATAGCCGGTTTGAACAGATGGATTTAGAACTGGAGACTCAAATATATCCCTTTTTGGAATTTGTCTGCCTAATTTACTCATGTTACTGTTACAGAGATACCAAGATAGCTGCTGCTACTGCTATGCACTGTATTTACTCGGCTGCATTGCCACACAGAAATGTGATTCATAGACTCACAGGAATTGCAGATGGAAGAGCCATATTAGATCATTCAACCCATCTCCCTGCTGATGCAGAATTGCTCGCTACAGCTACAGTACATTTTCTAGTGTTTTGTCTGGTCTAGTTGTAAAAGTCCCCTGACATGGGACTTCCAGTGCTTCCCTTGGGAAACTACTCCACAGTACATCTTTCAAAATTGGCACTGTCAGAGACAGGCTAGAGAACTGAAGGGACCATTGACCTGCAGTCAGTTGGGAATTCCTCCCTTCCTAATCACCAGATGACCCTGCATGAAGATGCTGTACCATCAAAATCTCATGGTGCTTATGGGCATGTCACAGATTTACAGTAATGGACGTTTTGTCTTCTCATTTGCAAGATGCACTTTGCTTTTTCAAACCCACCAACTTCTGTTCCCTTTTTATCCCAATCCCTCTGGTGCATCTGCCAGCCCCTAACAAGCAATGACTTGATACTAAAAATCCATCTGAATAATCTCAGTTCCTGTCTGCATCCCTGAACTTCTCATGTAAACTTCAAGTTTTTCATTCTCACAGATTCCTGACCAATTGTCAGTGCAGGATTTTTCCCTCCTCATACCAATGATATTGTCTTCCTGGTTGCTTCTTTACTGCTACAGTAGCCTTTGGTTTATTCCACAAGAGTAAGACAAAGCAATTTTCAGTTTTCATCTTGTTCAGAAAAAGTCTGGCCAAGGAGGTGGGAACTATTGTCAATCAACACCAGTAAACAATTTCTCAGAATGTCAGAAAACCAAGAAATTAGGGGGGAAAAGAAAAGACTTGTTGACTGAATGAAACATTGCACTTAAAAATGTGAGTACACTGTAAAAATGTAAATAAGCAAATGAAATATTTAGAAATGGAATTGTCAGCATCTCTTGACAGAATACTTTACTTATCTGACTTCTTTGTGTAAGGAGAAAAAAAAATAGAATAAAAGTAGAGGGTGGCAGTTCAGTTATCCATGTATATACTGGTTTTTCATTCAGCATTTCTCCTGAAGGAGGTGATATGACCACCTGCCACCCTTCCTGATTATCTGCTTTTATTGTGACTTACCAAAACAAGGCAGGCCAATATTCAAAGATTTCATTGAAATCAGGGGGCTCTCTGCTGAACAAGTGCAGATTTCTATTCAGCTCAGGAACAATTAGGAAATGGAGACTGGAGGATATAAACTAAAAAATTGAAGAACAATCAAAATTTACACAATATAAAATATATATTTTTTTTCAATTATACTTTTTTCCCATGCTCTGAGCCAGAACTGGATACACCAAATACCAAGTGAAAGGGGCAGTTATGTCAGTAATTCTAACCCATCTGGAAGCAATAACTAGAGTCAATCACAGAGTAAATCCTTATCTGATGAGATTTCCAGCCCAATTCTTTTAGACACGAGTGGTTCAGATAGTTCAGATAAGGTTTGGCAGCTGAATTGGTATTTGTCCCAAGCAAACCTCCAGAGGTTCACCAGTCACTGGCAATAAATGAACGTCTTTATCAGGTGATGGTTGTTTTGTGGTCAGCATGAGATAAATTGGTGGTGCCAGCCCAGGTCCTAGGAGACAAATGTCTCTGTCCAAATGCCATCACCAGCCTACTCAAAATCCCAGCAAAGGCACTGGCACCTGAAGGTTCTAATGAGCCCTCCTCCAGCGAGGGGTGGCTTTTACTTTTGCCCTGAGGTAGAGTGGGAACCCGACTGCTTTCAAGGGCAACAGCTCCAGCACGTTCATACTCTGGAGCAAAAGGCTCTTTGAAGGAGATATCAGTGGAGAAAACAAGTTGCTTGGGATGCAATACACACTGTGAGATCCACATCCATTCCATCTCTTCCCCGTTAGCTTGTTTGCCTGCTATGCCAGGTGTTCTCATTAGCCATATGTATAAATATTTGTCTTTTTTTTTTTTTATCATTCTGGTACTGTATGTATAGGAAGAAGTGAAGTCAATCTGTTTGTGAAAATCAATGTTTGATGATTTCCTCTTGGCTGCTGGTAGCTGGAGCCTCTTTAATAACCCCTGTTGCACTTGGCTGTTATCTCAGAGCCCCTTTTCCAACTACTAGAAACCAAATTAGAAAAAAAAGAAAGGATATGGATGAGATATTGACCTTCCACATGTTGTACATTTTACCAATAAGTATTAATGACAAAGACACTAAGGAGTGTAATCTCCCATCAATGAATCAATACAAATCCCATTAACACTCGATGAGGGGATAAGATAGACTTCAAGAGTTTCACACTTACTCTTTGTATAGGACTCCCTCTAAAGGCTCTGGAAGTCCAGTTTGCCTCAGGACTGTTAGTATATTGTGGGTTTAGTGAAATGAACAATTTGCAAGAGGCCAGGAAACTTGGCTGAACACAGTTTATAAATTCCAAGTCTTCTCCGTACAAAAATTGCTTATTTGATGTGTGTCAATTCTTTAAGAATCTGGAAACTAAGAAGCCTGGGACATCAGCTGTTCCAACAAAAAGCAATATGAAAAAAAAACCCAAAAAACAAAAACAAAACAAACAAACAAAAAAACCCCCCAAAAAAACTAGAGACAAATAAACAGTTTCAAAATTCTTAGAAATACCAGTTATTAGTTTTTAATCAGCTGTCTCCCAACTTTCTCACTTCTGTGCTTTAACTTGTCCCTCCAGTTTCACAAGTGCTACCAACATTATCTATATAAAGACCCACCCTTGACCTCTTGCCTTGTAGATCTTACAATCATCTGCAATAGTGATTTAACTCACAGTCTCTGCACTGTGCAATTTCTGCTTCTGCTGAAGCCAAAAACTGGAGCTAAACTTCATGGGAACTTGCAAGAGACTTGAGTACACGGATTTAGCTCACTGAAGATAGCCAAGGATAAATTAGTTAAAGAAAGCACTGATGTTACTCAGGGTAATTGGTTTGAGTTAACCATTAGGCCTACTGGGCAACTTGAAAAAGTTTTTGAAATGGTTTTGACTCCAACACTGTGGTGGGAATAAGAGGAAAATTGCTTACATATATCTAAATCCTCTGGGCAAAATTTTCATTCCAAACAGTCTTAATTTAGGCTGATAAATCAGAGAAAAAAGAAAAATCAGATTCTGAGCTGTATGTTTTGATTTGGAAGGATCTTTTGGGTTTTATTTTCTGAAGTGCTTGATGGGGAAATATTCAAAGCCTCTGAGAGTAATTTGTACTGAATATTAATTTGAGGGAGGGGACTTTGAAAACTTTTCCATAAATCAACAGCAAATTTAGGTACCACAGTGTCAGTGAATTGAATAAAGTAGTTTTCCTTAGTCTTCTACTTCCCTTTCTTCCACCACTCTCTTGTATTTATGTCTCTGAAAATCTGAAAAAAGCCCTGCCTGCAATTCCATTCCTTACTCTCTGTTTTTGCAATTAGATGTGCAGTCTGTGTTACCAGTATCCTGGGAAGACAACCAGGCTGCCTGCCTCCTTCCTGGTTGCTCTGAATTGCTCCAGCCAGCAAAGAAAACATTGTGGGACTTTGTTCCGAACAGTGAGAAACTAAATATTTATCTTCCCTCTTATAATTTATGCAGCATGGGATTAATATGGAAAGTACCAAGATTGAAAGGTCAAGTGAGCTTCCAAACAGTGTTTCACAATGATATATCATTGCACTATACCATGTCCTGCTTTCTGGAAAATGAAACACCAGCAGCAGTGATGCACCTGAAGGAATTGTCTGAACTGTGTCATGGTCCAGTTTTCAGTTTTGTATTCGCAAGTTTCACTTAAATTTGCTGTAGGAATCGTTATCTCAGCTGAAAATTTTAAATCTGTGTTAGTACCAAGAGAATCTACACTTGTGCAGTTTTTTGCAGGCACCTGCTCATGTTTTAATTATTCAGTGGACTGGTATGGCATGGAGATATTATGGTTGTGGGATTTTCTGGTGTTGGACAAAGTCAGAACAGCCCAAATTCCTACCACCCACCTGGAGCAGGCCAAGGAGTAAAACTGTTGAGAATTCCTGGCTTTCCTCTCAGACATACAGTTGTAAAAACACATTGTCCTTTCTCATGCAGGACTTTTGGGATGGACAAAAGGCTGTTGGAGTCACAGTTCTCACATTTATACTCAAAGGACCTTCCCTGAAATTTCAATAATACTTGTGCTATTCCCTCTGTATTGCCATTATTGTAGAGACTTCATGTGAGGCCAGTGCAAGCCACCAGCCAGGCTGCACACCACAAATGAAAAAGGGATGTGTCTCTGGTAATTTCAGTTTTCTTTAGGCTTAAGTTGGTTGAATCAGATAATATGACTCTTTACTATGTCCTTAAAGTTATTCACTTAACTGTGCTTTTTTCTCAGGCTGGAAAAGACCCCATCCACAGCATTGCATCACAGGTCAGAACAGCACTCTAGTTTCTACTCAAATGATATTTTAAGTGCTTTGCTTAAGTGGAATGACCCAGGCTCCTAGTGGATGTAGTGGGAGCTCCACTTCTTGAAACCTTCAAATCAGGAGTGGATGCCTTTCTGAAAGATATCATTTAGAGAAAATTATTTATTAGCCCTACTACAGTGGGAAACTAAGTGAATACTAAGACTGGAATTATAAAGCTGCTTAGTATAGGTGACCTGATCACCCTCCCTGGTTTTAAAAATCTAACATTTAGCCAAAGATCTGAGAAGTGATTATGGCTTTTTTATAGGCATGATGTAAACAAGTTTATGTGGATGTTTGTGAACCAGGACTCACTGAGGTTTTGCTAGGTCAGAGTTAAAGCACTTTAGAGCATAAGGCCACTTCTTCTTGAGTACAGAAGTCATAAAAAATAATTAAAAATACTAATAATATTATACGTGAGAGCTAAATAAGGCAGTGGCTCAAATCCCTCAAATGTCACATTCTTTGGAAGAAGAGAAGTGGAAAAGGTGTATGGCCAGAAAAAGGGAGGGGCCATGAAGCAGAACCATCAGCCATCAAAATCTTCTGGTTTGCAGATAAGAGGGGAATGAAAGACTTCCTGCACACAGGGAGCAGAGGCCCTGGGGGCCAGAGCCAACTGGGAAATGCCTAATGTTGTTTATAGAAACCCTGGCAAACAAACAGCTCCTGCCTGGCCCAAAAGTCATAAAAAGCAAGGGGAGGGTGCCGGTCCCGACCCCTCTGTGCCTGCCTGGCCTGACAGATTTAACAAGTCCAGCAGTCACATCAAAAACACCCAGTCCTTAGATGAATGAGCTGTTTGTTTTTCTTCCCGATGGCTTGATAAGAGGTCACAGGATGTGTTCAATTTATTTTCTCTCTCTCTTTTTTCTTTTTTTTTTTTTTTTTTTTTTTTTTTTTTTTTTTTCTAATATATAATGAAACAATAGGTTAAGAGAGAAACCCCAGCCCAGTCCCAATAGGTCTCTCCGTCCCCCGTGCTGCTCCGTTTCCTGCCTTTTTTGAAGCAGACATCCCGCTTTTGTTTTCCTCCGGCCCGGCCAGCGCGTGTCGGCGTGGCGGCCACCGAACAAATGTGTTTTGGCCAGTGTCACCCCCCTGGCCCCCGCCTGCCCGCCCGCCGCCGCTCGCTCATGGCCGGCGGCTTCCTGAGGCCCAGCGGGCCTCGCAGGAAGAGATGGCGCGGCCTCGCAGCCGCCCGGGCGGAAGGGACGGGAAATCCCTGCAGCCGCCCGATTGCAGGCCCGGCCATGCGGCGCACGGCGAGGGAGCCATCCTGCTGGCCCGGCCGCCGCTCTCCCCCCCGGCGCTGGAAGGCCGTGGCACGCCGGCTCCCACACGCACGCCGGGGGAAGTGCTGGGAGCTGGAGATAAGCTCAGCTGCTGCTGCTGCCACCCGGCTCTGCCGCCGCTGTGAAAGTGGGAAATAAGGCCGAGGCGCCTGGGAGACTCGCCATGATCTTCCAGGACCTCTCCAACCTGGAAGGGGACACTGGGTGTCTCCAACCATGGCTTGTAGGAAGGGCAGGGACCAAGCAGCTCACAGGACAGGAGCAAGGGAATGTGCTGGGAAACACCAGCCTCCAAGGAGAGGTCTGGGTGAAGGATGCTCAAGGCTGGGGTCAGGTATCAAAGCGTTCACAGCTCTTGCCAGTCTGCCAACCTGTCTGAAAACTGGGATGCAAACGGGTCGTTCCAGACATAGATGAATTCCGTGGTTTTCAGGGAGTTTGGTCCCTGCCTCTTGGCAATATGACACCAGACCTCTTTGAAGGAAATATGTCCCTAATCACAATAAACAGGGCTGGAATTCAAAAAGCAGCCCCTGCACTGACTTCTTTTGAAGTTCATACACACCCTATCTGTGCCCAGAAGGAGTTGAGCAGAAGTGGGAAAAACAAATTTTCCCTCCCTTTTGGCTGGAGCTGCCCAGAAAGAAGGATGATGGCACATGCAGGTGTTGGCAGACCCCAGACACTGCTCCTCTGCCTGTGTGAGGGATGGGGAGATGGCATCTTCAGGGACAAGCTGCTCCTGTCTGGAACTTCCTGGTTTCTTGTCAGCCCAACTTCTGATTTTGGTCTAAAACTGGAAAAACTGGGAAAAAAAATGAGACCTCTTAAACTGCTCATTAAGGTTCTCAATTTTCTACCTTCCATCTGATGATCTCTTTATAATTCCCTACATACAAGTGACCTTTTCTTTTGCACTGAGGATGCAATTCTCATCCACCAGGCAGTGCATGAGTTAAAAATATATTCATATAGACAAATTTGAGCACTAAAATAAAATTGTCTTCCTGAGGTCATTGTCTCTGTAGACCAAATTGAGGGAGGAAGTGCAGGAATGTGATGCTGATTAAGATACCACATGCTGGGCAGGTATCAGTTTAAACACTTTAGACTGTTACCTGCTCAGCAGGGGAGACCTGAATCCACATTTGATGATTAGACCATATTTATGTCTCAGCTCAGCAAGTTTCTATACATTGGCCTGATGAGCAGAGTGTATAAAACTCACACTGGTGTCTCCATATTCATCAGAGGGATGAAAAAAAAGTTTCACAGGTATGTCAGATTTCTAAATACCTGGGTGTCCAGGGCCCATTTACCCCGGGCTGTATTTTGGGGAAATGAGATTCCACTCAGTCTGCCCCCTTTCACATTTGGGATGAATCATGCAGCAAACTGAGTCATCTCAAATTAATACTCATTCACAGTTGCACAGGCAACAAAACCAATAATGTGCTGCCTGAAGAAGGGAGTTTCTAGCACATGGAAACTCTGCAGATATAGATACATACACAAATATATGCACATCTATCTATAAACTCTACATGCACACCTATACGAGGCCTATGTATAGATGTTTTGCAACTTTGCATGACAAGCAGTGGCTGTGTTACTTCATACAGTATTTGAAGGTCTCAAATCCTGATTAGCATTCTTGATGGGTTCTTTCAGCATGGTTTACTCAGGAAACCAGGCTTATGCAATCACAGTCTGTGTATGTGTGTACGCGTCTGTCACCATTAGACATCAGATAATTTACACAGGAGAGAGGCATTATGAATGTCCCTAGACCACGAAAAGCTTCCTGGAGAAAAAGCTGCAGTCAGTGTTTTCACCTTAAAGAAACAGAGTGAACCCAGCTAGGAGACACATCTCCACTAAAAATCTTCATTAGGCTTTATTAAATCCTGTATTTGTGGAACTGTTTGCTCCATATCTAAAGAATTATAATGAATAAGGAGTCACCAAAGAAGTAAAATGCTATTCATATTTCTTATTAATCTGCTACATTTTTCACTGCAAGATATACACTTTTACAAGTTCTATTTTTCAGTTTACAAAATTGTCCTCTTGGCTGCACACAAGTAGGTTTGCAGCTCTGGGCAGAGTTCAGCTTTCAGGATATTGCACTCCCACATGACCCAAACCATCTCACATGACACTAGGACTAATATTTCTATTTGGAAGTTAAATCTGCCCTCCAAATGCTCATGAGTGATGTGTGAGAGGAGCCTTTAGCCCACATGCTCTGTAAAATAGAATTCCAGAGTAAGGTCTGATTAGCACAACTTCTGCTGATGGACTTGAGCACTCCTTCAGCAACAGCCCATGAAGATTAAACCCCATAAGACCCAATTATGAACTTGGAATTTAATATGGTATTTAATATAGGACAGTGGTTTAATTTTTTTTCCTGATGTTTTATATTTTGGGAATTATGTGTACACAACCTTGGCACTGGGGTTCACACACAAAGAGAAGAATTGGGCTGTGCTGCTGCTTACACAGAAAATCCAACTCAAACAGCTGTGATTGCACCTGGAGAAGTCCTGGCTCCTGCCAAAATCCATCTCTGACTTGGAGAGTTACTCTAGTACCCCGTTAGGCATTTGTGCCCATGTACCCACTGCCTCAGCTCATTGTTATAGTTGGATCACAGACAATTTACTGGAGTTCTTTTGGGGCAAATAATCCAGGGATATGGAGAAACCAGAGAGAGGAAGGGAATTATGGTTTGAATTGCTGATATTTCTAAAGGAAAAACAGCAGTTGCCATGACAATGAAAATGTGAAATATTCAAAGAGGTCAAAATTAAAATACATGATTTACTCTTCACAAAGAAAGTGCTACACACACACATAGCTTGTGGATTTTAGATTTTCATATTTAATTTTTTTTTTCTTTTACATTCAGGAGACCATCTCTTGGAGTATCCCTCACTGTTAATACACCTTCAAACTGACCTCTGCTGTGAAGGCCATTTCTGAAATAGGGTCCTTGTGCTCACTAGTAATTTCTAGAAAATTAGAAAAATGTGTCAAACATTGCTAGTCCATCTTTACATCTGTGACTTAATGGGAGTGAACAGGCCTGGAGAGATGGAGAATCCCCAGCTGGGAAAAGATGAGAGCATTTGCTTCTGGAATACTAATATGTTGGCAAACAGAGGTGCTTTGGGAAGGACAGACCAACAATTAGTGCTTTGTGTTTCTTTCTTTTCAGATTCTCTGGAGAGGAAGGGCTGTTTTATTTTTTTTATTTTTGTTTTAGTTTTAGCCTCCCTATGGCATATTTCCAATATAACCACCTTGGTACCTCCTTTCTCCTTCTTTTTATGCTTCTGTAAGGAAGACTACTGGAAGATTGATTCAGTATCTACGTAATAAAACTGTCCACAGGCTCCATCCACAAAATTTCAAATCTGACTAAAAAATCCAATACTTTTTGGAATGCTCAAATACAAAACCAGATTACATTTTCCCCCTTGTGGTAGCATACTAAACTGAAAGAAGAGATTGTAATTAAAAAAGCAAAACAACAACAACAAAAAAACCAAAAACACAAAAACCCAACAAAATACCCAGGAACTCGTCCTTCCAGGTTGGGACTGATCTCTGTTTACCTTGGGGGTTGCAGACTGGCAGGAGAACCTGCCATCTGAGCGTGGCACGTGCCAAGTCCTTGCAGCCGAGTCCTTGTGCTGTAATTTATTTTCCATGGAACAGGGAAGTATCCAGAAGGATCAGTGAGGTGTAAACCTTAAAGTGTACAAGGCCTCTTTTGTTCTGAGCTAATTATGTTTTTACTCATGTGTGTCTTAGATTGGACATGTCCATGGAAGAGCAGCCAAGTCTCTGCTACCTTCACCCCTGGTCACTGTTCCAGCCATGGTAGACAGTGGCATTGTTGTCCTCAGGGCCATCAAGAGCAGGACACTTCAGGAATTCACAAAATCAATAAAGAGTAAAACCATGTGTGAGTGGGAAAAGGGAAGAGAAAGGTCAGCAGGGGGGACCAGCCTACCTAATGTCTGGGGCCTGTTCAGTGTGGGGTGGGTGGACGGGGGCAAGGTTTTCTCAGAAGCTCTCCATTTACTGAAATAGGTTGAAGAGGTTGAGCCACTTAAAATCAGGTTAGTTTTAGTTCTTTTGCTGTGCTTGCTCAAGAAATGTCACCAGTGACCCTTACCCGCGCTGTATTTTGAAGAGGACAGATTCTGCTCTCTGTGGTGCTGCTGGAAATCCCAGCTGCATTAATTGTGCTGGATTCCCTTTGCCCAGATCCTTACCAAATTGTGCCTGCATCTCATTCACTGTCACGAGTAAAACCCTGTTGAATTAGTAAGTAATGACTTTGGGTGTTCAGCTTTTTTCTTTTTTTTCAGTCATGTAGAAGGCTGATTCCTTTTATTAAGAGAGCAACACTTTGTCACCAGAAAACCTTGAACCATTAATTTAAATTCCTGAATTTGGGGTAAAATATTACATGCACAACAGACTCAGCTCTCCTTATAGCCTGAAGTATTCCAAGTGTTACCTGCTGTACAGTGCATATCTCATTGCAGTACATGGGGGTCTGAAGTGTGCCAGGTAATAAGCTGTAAAGAGAGAAGCAGGACTCAAGCAACACAAGGATGCAAAGCAATATTTTCTCTTGACACCCAAGGTCATGGCATAAAGAAACATGGAACAAGGGAGTGTCAATTTTCATTGGAGAAAAGGGTGCAGTGCTGCTGTACTGAGCTAACAGAAATAAATTAATGTGATGGCAAACTTAGAGTATCCTCTTAAAATGTGTTTATAAGTGTGTGAGTGTGCATGCAGGGGGATGATGCTGCATTGCTCTGGATATTTTCGTGGCTAGCAGAAACAGGCAGCTCAGACTTAAAAAGGAACACTTTTTAAAGATAATCTACTCTGTATATGCTATAAATACCGACATGCATTTTTGCAAGGAGCTCTGGGTTAAAGAGCTGAGAGGAAGAAGTATGGTTTGCTGCCCAGTGAATTACTCATCAATATGGTCTTAACTCATTTGCAATTCCTAACCAAAACATATACCCAAGATAATTTTCTAGGATTGATTATACTTATACCTGGGCCCCTGTAAAGCTGGAAAAACTATTGTTGCATTCTTCCATTCTCTTGACTCCATGGTAGAAACCATCTGTGTATAGGGGGATAGAAGGAATCTTGTTTGTCTAGTTATAAAGTGTAAATAAGGAGTAAATGCAAAAGACTAGTTGGGCTTCTGATTGTTCTGTGCCCAATTTGTCCTGTGAAGGTTACGGAAAATCTTCTTTTGGCTTAGGTGGGGTTATCAGTCCCTTAGACATTATCAATCCATCCAGAAGGATTCATAGCATTCACTCTATAGCTCCAACTTACTTTAATTCTTTGCCTAGCATTTCTGAAAGGCAGACTGTAAGGGAGCATTTCTTTATAGTTAGGAAAGCACACGGTGCTTAATTTTAATGGAAAACTCTTTTTTAAACACAGACGGTTCCTGCTGTGTTTGACAAATATGTTCCAGAAAGAAGCTCAATCTAGATGTTATGTGTAACTTTATCTTATTCCCCTTTGAGCACTACTGTTCTTGCAAAGTGATCTCTCAACTGCCCAAAGTCATTACACTTTTTCCCTTTCACATTGTACCTCTGTAAATGTCAGGCATAACTACATTTTTATTTGCAGAGATACCACTGCTATGAATGAGTAAAAATTTCCTGCTCCCCCGCCTCCTTCTCTTTACCCTGTGCGCTTTCTGCTAATATGATTTGTTGAACAAATTGTTCCATTAATCTGGGGCTGTTTGACAGAGTGAGAAAATAAGTGCCAAAGTGAGAAGATTCACAAGAATCGGAAATCTCAGTCCCTCTTTCTCAAGGTAAATAGTTATTATATCAGGGTGTCAGACTGGTGAAATGGATGTACTTTCATTCTCAGTTTGTAAATGTCACTTTTCCTCAGCCCATCAGGGTGACAAATGAGGTGTGGGTTACAGTAAGAGTTCATTCCTTGACAAAGTTCTTGCTGGCTTATTTCAACGGGAAGGTAGCCTCCCCTTTCTGCCCCCCACCCAAAAGCAGGGGGAGGGGGACATATCTTCAGTCAGGAGAGAAACAAGAAACAAGGCGACCTGGGCCTGAATAATGCCCAAATAGTTCCCATTTGCTGCTCAAACCTGGTGGACATTTCTTCAAAAAACAAGTCATGATACACTTTGTTTGCTTTTCAGCTCTTTTCTTGCTTGTTGTTTTTAGCAAAGACCCACATGATATACTTTTACTGGTGCTTATGTCAATATTTATTGAACAAGTGGTCAAGAGAGGCCACTTTCTAAGCCCTGTGCTATCTGGTTGTTAATTACCACACTGCAATCTGTTAATGAAGAAGAACACCCACCTCTTTTGACAGACAATTGATAAGAGATCAGAAGGCCCAGTGACTGACGAGGAACATGAAATGGCTTCTTTGACTGCGCCACGGATCACAGCTCCAAGGAGCTCACGTGGCTCCTGGGGAAGCACAGTCACAGGGGGAAAAGGATGACCTAAACAATTTGAGCACCAGGTCTTTTTTGATTTCTGAGTCTCTGATAATCCTCAGGAAAATAAGATTTGCAGTAGTTCATAAAATGTCTTCCAAGGCTGAACCATTACCTTCAGAACATAGACTGTGGGTTTTGGTTTTTTTTTTCCTAATGGTTAAGTAACCACGAATGAAAGCTGCTCCTGCCAGAATTTGCCATACTAGTAATTCAGAAAGTTTTTTGTTTGATAGATTCAACTCTTCTCTTTCAGCTTTTAGCAGTTCGTAGCTTTTAGAGTTATCTGGTGACTCAATTTGGATTTTCATATTGAGACTGGTTTGTGGGGTTATTGTCCTTGGTGCTCATGAACAAAACTGTTTTGAAGCAAAAAGATGTAACTTTGCGAGAAACTCTGGAGGAAAAGCAGGAAGAAAGTAAAAGTGGATGGATTCTTGTTTTTTTGATTCAAAATGAAACAAAATTTTCTTCCAAAATTAGGAAAACAAGCAAGCTGAATGGAAAAACCAGAAACAATTAGCAGGCCCCAATTGTATTTTCTCAGAAGCTTATCAAAAGCAATATGTTTCCAAGTAACATTTTGCTTTTAATGAATCAGCATTTTCTGATGAAAATACATTTTATTGCAAAATGTCTGCTCCATTGGCACATAATCCTGCACATGTCATAAGAAATGAAAAAGGTTGAGGGTGAATGGGAACAGGGACCTCCAGATCTGGATCTACTGCTTGAACTGAAAGGCTCCTAAATGAACAGCTATTATAGACTCCTGTGCGTGTTCGAACCCTCAGAGGGAGATATTAATTAAATGCATGTAACATGTTTCTTTTCCTGACTGATAAAATGTCAGGCTTTGAATTAGCTTGACGATGACAATGCTTATGATTCAGAAGTGGAAATTTGCTTTTCATTATTAAGAAAACCACTGTACTCCAACACTCACTTGAAAGAATCTATTTCTACCAACACGTCTGCTGTTAAATTCCCATGCTAGAATATTTGTTAGAAATTAACATTAAAATGGAGACTACACATAATCAAAGCAAATCTATCTAATTTTTCCTCTGTATGTGCATTTCCAATATATTTATCTCTGTAAAATCCAAGTAGCAGATAATACTGAATTCTGTATGACATCGTATGCATTTCAAACAGATCAGTCTCATCACCATACTATTATCTTTTCCTAACAAATCAGGGACTAAAAGGCCTTACTGAAAACAGAAATTTCAAAAAGTAATAGTACAGTGAATAAGAAAAACAAAGCACTTCATGCTGCGACTTTATTTTTTCTTTAAAATGTTTTTCTCTTTTTCTCATCAAGCTTGCTCCTGCACATAAATTGTTCTTTGAAGACCTATTTTCTCTATACTGGCTAAAATAAGCAGAACAGTTACAGTCAACAATATTCTGCCCACTTTGCCAGAGCCTTCATAATTTATGTCTAACCTGGGTAGGAAAAGCCCTTATAAATTTCAACAAATGTCTCATTAATTAACACCCCATCTCCCTAAGCCACAGAGCAGCTGGTGAAAGGAATTGTGTAGGTTGATTCTGTAGATATAAACTAGGTCAACAAGAGGGATCCATACTCACTATTGCAAGCTGATATTTCTCTGGAGGGTATTAATAGTTTCTCGGATCTTTCAGCTTAGGCTCATAACTATACAAAGTCAACAGTATAAAGCTACTCAGCCTATGTACTTAAATTGAATAAAAATAAAATAAAAAACCCCAGAATGCATTACAAGATTTCTTTGCAGGCTGATGCAAAGGGTCAAATCCTGAAATCCTTCCTTAGGCCATTAGCGAAGACAATAGGAGGCTCTCTATTGATTTAAATGAACTTTGTATTTCAAATTTTTTCTGGTTAGTACTTGATCATGCAAACTCTTTACTGATTACACCATATATTCATGGAGAGTCTGAAGTCCTTAGTCAAGCAACTCTTTCTTCTTGCCTGCATGATAAATTATCTAGAGAGCATTGTTCTCTGCTCATTTCTAAATACTCCTTTAGCCTATTCAGCATGCTAATTTTAGGGTAATTTATTTTTTTTATAACTGTGCATAACTGTAATCAAATTAAATTAAAAATATAAGGCTGGACAGCAAGGAATTAATATTACAGGTCTATCTAATGCAAAGACTGAATATAAGGTGGAAAAACGAGAGGAAGAAAATGCCTGGGAAGCATTTCCCTTGCTATAGATGTCTTGCATACGAAAACCTTGTCTGAAGTCATCTGAGGAGGCAGACAGGCAATTTTCACCTATTCTTAGTGTTAGTATATACTATATCATGATGGGATGCAGGGAAAGGAGAGGGGAATGCAGTGGCTAGCAGGGAAAGATTAGCATACAAAATTTCAGCAGGATCTGATAGCAGGGGGAGGGAGTCAATGGGCAGGCAGAGCAGAGGAAGACTTTTCCACGCTGGCAGACTCATTTCAAAAAGGTGCAGAACCAGGAGTGTAAGACCAAAATAAATGATAGCAAGAGGGTGAGCATTTATCAGAAAAGAGGGAGAGCAAGAAGGGGATACAGTGGGATGTGAAAACAGCAAAGCAGTCAGGAGTGAAGCCATAAAGCTCCTCGGAGGAGATAATCCTGCCTCTAGTGAAGTCAATGGGAGTTTTGCCATTGACTTCAACAGGGTCAGGATTTCACCCAGGGAGTGTTAATATGATGTGGAAAGAGATAGGAAGACTGGGGAGATACTCAAGAGAGAGAGCAACATGGTCATAGCATATAACATTAGCATATTAATGGCTATGGCTGTTTTATTTTACAGCTCTGTATGAAGCATAGAGACTATGGGAACTTTAAGAATACTAATATGTCCCTCATTATTAACTAATGCAATGTCAGGAAACCTCCAAATACAGATCCCCTGCCCACCTCTGCCAGTATTTCCCCCTGCAATATCTCATGAGGGAGCTTGAGTCAGACTAATTTTTTTTTTTTTTTAAAGTCAGAACAAATATTATTGTGTCCAGTAAGCCAAATATATTGATTGGATCCAAGCTGACCACAAAATTTAATTGCAGGTCCTGAATTATTTGAGGTTAGGAAAAGTTACATTATAGTTTCTGAGTTAAGCTAAATAGATCAAGACTTTTTATCTTGTAAAAGAACAACCTAGAAGAGGGATAAGGAGGTCAGAGATAGGTCTTTAACATCCTGACTGGCCTGGAAAAGGCAAATAGATAATGAGTGTTCACTGTCTGTAGTAATGCAAGATTCAAAAGTCACCAAAGGAACTAGTACAGGGTATATTCAAATGAACAAGACTTCTGTCTTTGTAGCACAAAGGCAACTTTCAAAATACCTTGCAAAAAGATTTAGGAGTGGTTGTATAGCTTCAAAAACAATCAATGTAGAAATTTGTGGAAGAAAAATGCAGGAAGAAAAAAATATTCAAAGCATAGAGAGCTTTCGTTTAAAGAGTTTATGGGCCATGGGGATTTTTTTCTGAAAAACAGCACAGAGGTTTAGGAAAATATGCTTGCACTGTTCCCAGGATATCTGCTAATATCCAAATCCAGAGAGTACACAGGGTTATACAACTCTTAGGTCCAACATGGTGCAGCAATTCTCTATTCTAAGGCAATAGAGGCAATTTTATTTACATAAAGTCTACATTTATTTTTATTTTCTTTTTTTTTTCCCATTTTTTTAAGTCAAATATTCTGGGAGTACCAGGTAAGGGATAAAACTGTCTTCAGGTAAAGGTTGGGTTTGTCAGAATAACTCCACTGGGCAGCTCTGGAAGGTTTAGCTCTGCCACTGCTCACTAAAAGGAGACAAGAGTGCCAAGAAATCGACAGCTTTGTTGGCTGGGATTTTGCCTTCTACTGGAAATTCACTTAGGAGCTAATCCAAAGCCAACTAAGTCAATGAAAAACTCCCATTAAGTTTAATGGGTTTGGGATCAGGCCCTTAAATCACATGTAGGCAGCTAAATCTGCCAGTCCTTTAAAGCTGCATAAATTTACCTGCTATTCCCCAAAGCACAACTGCATCCCTCCAACACCTGTCTGACAGGACTATTGCATATAATAAGAAAACCTTCCAGAATCACAAGTAAGCTGTGAACACCAGCCTGCCACCAATCTCTTCTGATGCTGAGGTGGTTAGTACCTGGGACTGCTAAAAAACCATAATCAGGGATGGGGCTGAGATATGAAATACAAGTATTCCATCTGCTTAAGCTGAGCAGCTCACAAAACATTAGCCAACTGCTAAGATGCTGCTTTTCTACAAACTGAGTCATCCTCATCACACATTACACTGGGTTTTAAATGATTGACAGGAAAAAAAGCTAAGAGAAGCAGCTATTTCTTTACATTTAGCTGGTTTGTCAGGGCATTTGAAAACTTCTGGATTAAGGTGAAAATGCTTAAGGATTAAGTGGGGAGTGAAGGGAAAGGGAATGAAAACATTTTAGTGCTGTGAATTTAGAAGTCAAGCAGACACGCTCAGGAGAGCTAGCAAGACCTTTACCAATATGCTGTATCTAATCAACAATATCATTTAGAGTTTTCCACTTTATGGAGGAGAAAAAAAGTAATGTTTGAAGGTTTCTCTTGCCAGCGCTCTATCTCATCAGGGCCTTAATATACTCAGCGTGTGTTTTGCAAAATGAGATTTTGCAAAAATCAGGGTCACCCCTTGCACTCAGGCAAGAGGTATTAAAAGATATTCATCTTTACAAAGAGTGTCCTGAAATGATGGAAATAAATATAAGTCTCAAGAACTTTTGAGAGAGTTACCAGAGGCTCGATCACACCAGACAGTTGTGAATCGTAACAAGAGATGTCTGGTAATGTATTATTCAAATGGAAGTGCTGATATTGATAATATTCACATTTAAAAGACTACTGTGAATTGTTTTAATGTTCCTCATCACATGAATAAGAGACAAAAAAGAGGTACTTTTCTGTACTCCTAATTTCTTTGCACTGTGGTAGGCAAAAGGTGGCTTGAGGAGGTCAGGAAATAATGATTTCATTCCTTGGCCTATTGCAGGCGTCTGGTAATGTTTTGAGTGCTTGGTTTTCTGTGTTTATTTCCCCATATAATATTTTTGGGCAGAAAATTTTAAAAAGAGAGAAGAAAAATCACCTATTATCAATTTTACAGAAAATACTGGATAGTTCTGTCACGTAGCAGGAGATTAAAACATCTTCTACTAACTCTGGAAGCTTGGTTTGGAAGACCATAGGAAAAATTAGGGAAGTTTTTCAAATGCTTGAAGTAAGTTTAAAGACCCCAGGGAGGAAAAAGGCAAGTAGGAAGAACAAGAAGATTTCATATTATCACTTGTAGGAAGCTGTTTCTTTTGCAGAGACCCCCCCAGAGCTGAAAAAAACAGAAACAAAAAAAGAAAGAGTGAATCATTAATTCTCAGCTCAGTTGTTTTCTTTCATGTTTGCTCTTCAGAGTAAGTATTTTATGCCCATTCTGGGACTGGAAACGTTTATATACACAGTAGCAGCAGCAGCAGCATCATAATAACTGAATAATTTATATTAAAAAAAAAAAAAACCTTGCACATTTTACAAAACAGTATACAGGTATTGCTACATTTGCTCATGTAAAGGGCCACAGCACATCTCTGCCTAGAAAATGTCCCGATGTTTAGGAGGAAAAAAAATTGTAGTTAGCTAAAGACAATTACCACCTATAAATAAAAAGTTTGTGGTAATTTCATTTTATTGGTCAAGATTGATTCACGCTACACACAGAAGCAGCAGTTATGATTTGGGCATCTCTCTATCACAGCTCTGATTATTTCTGAATTTTCTTCCTGGAACAGTATCTGAAGACTGCCAGGCAGCTCAGATTTTGGGTGGTGTGGCTGCTAACACCAGGTTTCAAGGAGCAGTGCTGATTTCCTTACTGCTCCTCACAGCCTTGCATGGCCCATGTCCCAGTTATTTCAAGGGACTGACTAGAAATTCCCCTGCTCTTGTGGCAGAGATGTAGAAACAAGCTTTAAGGAACCTGACCCTGAGGATATCCCAGAGATGGCACATTCTTTCTGAAACCTGCTTCCCATCAAGCCCAAGACAACAAAAATTCCCTGGCTCGTCTCTGACCTACACGAGCTTATGGGCACCCCATTAAAACAGGCATTCTCCACTGAGCACCAGTTCAGGGTCTGCTTTTTCAGAAAAGAGGCTGCAGAAATTAGACTGATTCTTCTACCCCTCCAAAAACCCAGCCTGATAACTGTGTATGTCAATGAGTTCATTAGATTTAATTTTTTAAGGTACTTGCTTAAAATAAGGCGGGCAAAAAAAGCCGAAGCTAGGGGCTGGAAACATCACATAAACTTGGTTTAGTATCAGCCAGTCTGCACCCTTCCAAGCCCTGTAAAATACATGTAGGTTAAAATTATTAAATCCCACTTAAAAATAGGTTGGTTTTGTTAAGTGTGGCATGATTTTTACTGGGTGTTCTGCTCGCCTGGATCCAGGACCTCGGGAAGCACATGTAAGTACACGTGTCACTTGCTGATGTAGCCACCTGGCTGCAAACCTCCATCAGGTTCTTAGCCATTCCCACTTATTAGCAGAGAGAACTTTTTTCTTATTTTAATCTGCACATTGCACATGCATTTAATTTTACATAAAAATGCATGCACAATTAAGCATAGCAGCGATGAAACATTCCCATTTGGAAATGTCCTGCCCAAACCCACACAATCCAGTGCCACATTTGGTACCAAAGTTTTTTAGTACATGACAGTCCATTATCCATTAGTTTTGAATCTCTTCTGTTAAATGCCTTGTTTCGGGTAGAAACTGCACAGTAGGAAATTAAAACATGTTGATGGATTGGAAAGTTATTAAGCTTCCTTGCAGTGTTAAACAAGAATTTACAAGAATTCGCTCTCCAGATTTATCAGGGATATATTTACAGTACTTGAGTAAGTGTGAATATTACTCACTGGAGATATTTAGTCACATACTGTATCTCTCTGAAGGGAGACCATATTGCATTAAATGTCTCCACCAAGTTCTGTAATTTGAAAGATAAATCCTTGAGTGCTGATTAGTCATATATTGATACAGAACATCTATTATTTTGGGTCTATAAGAAGATTTTCATCTCTGTAATATTAATTTCTTGGCTATCATCATGCTTTTTCTTAGCAACCATCTTTCATTATCATAACTCAGGCCACTCGATATTGTTAAATTTCCTCATGTACAGTGCCAGAAATGGCATTGCAGGGGGAGGTAAATCTTACTTAAATTAAATGGTTTGGTGTGGGCTTAAAACAAGAGCAGATATTGCTAAGGTTTTGTGTGAAGTTTTTCCAGTGACACATTTTGTGGCATTAAGGAAAAAGCTCAGACTAACAGGGACTCCATTTCTACATCCGAAAAATGGGTTGTAATGTAATTTCCCAGTGACATGAGGAGATGTTTTTATTCCCGAATTATTATGTAATATATTAGTTAAAATAGGGTCCAATTGCTAAGATCAAAAATAGTATTTAGCACCTCGACTCCCACTGAATTCAAGTATCTGACTCTGCTTTGGTATCTGGTAAGGAAAAAAAAAAATAGGTGCTCTGTCTTGCATGTGTATTTCTGTCTAGTTATGAAATACAGGCAGCAATGGTGACCAGAATAAAACTTCAATTTAGCAAAAGAAAAGATAAAATAATTTTGATCGTTTTGTAGGTAGTGAGAAACATCAACTATATCTGATACACATGAGCTTTACTCAATACTCAAAGCCAAAATAGCTCTTGTAGTCCCATAGCTCAAAGTCGAAGTTAGGAGCAATTTTTAAGCATTGATTTTTGACTAACCATCAGTGCAGCACTAGATTTTTCTGTCTTTAAATCACAGCTGGGAATGGTATTCTCAAAATACTTTGGTTGAGTAAGAATCGAACAAAGTTCCATGGAAAGTTACTTTTCACAATGCAATATTGTTCCTATACATTAGAGAAATATCAGTTCTCCTCATCTGTCTTCAGCCCACTTGTCAGGAGAAAAAATTGTCATGTTTTCAATTTTTCTCATTTTTTTTCCCCTTTCCATTAAAAAGCAAACAAACAAAATCCCCAGAAAAATAACTGCCCACTAGGAAAATCCACACAGGGACCCTTATTTACTCCTCTCCAATGTAAATGTTTTGTGTTTCAGCAAGAGGAAGATTTACCTATTTTTTTAGTTTATTTTTTTTTCTGGACAACAGACACAACAAAGGTATTTGGTGCCAGATGCCCTGATACTGCCCTCCTCACACCTCTCAGCTGTGAGACAGAGGGATGCAAACCCAGGATCTCATCCCTGTGCCTTTCCAACCCTCATTTCTCCAAGGCAGCAACCATCACCACAGCGTAGGCAGCTCCACATCTTTTGTGATCAGAGAAGCTGCTCTAACACCAGCAATTAATTTCTCCTATTGGGACATCAGGGGCTTCAAACAGTTCACAAGCACGGCAAAATAGATGGCAAGACTCCAATTTTCTTCATGAACTTTCTAGGTCAGAAATCAGGTTTTAAGGGCACAGGAGATCATACTGTCTGGCTTGCTCTATAATCCTGGAAAAGAGACCTGTCCTAGGCTGACCAGCTTGCAAATCGAGGCCACTGTTTTTTCTTTAGTTGGCCCTGCAGAAAAAATAGATTTTTCTTTGGGCTGAATGCTCAGAATTCTTATGGAAATAAAAAGGTGAAAAAAGGGAATGGAAACAAAAAGAAAAGGGAAGTGGAGGGGGAAGGGAAAGGGAAGGGGAAAGGAAAAGGAAAAAGAGAAGGTGAAGTGGAAGAAAAAGCAGAAGGAAAAGGGGAAATGAAAATAACTTCCACTGTGCTAAACGCAGCTGGATATAAGCCTGCCATAATTTCACACACAAATCTTAACCTTTCCTCCCTCAGCTCGACCAGACTCCTGTAGTTCACAAAATGTTATCACAACCGAGTTGAGCTGGCTGCACACTCACGGCCCTCCGAGCACTCAGACCAGGATGAGACAAACCAGCTGTGCCAAATCCTGAGCTGAAGCATTGCCATGAGGTTCATCTGGTTTAGATCAAAGGGCTATAGGGTGACTCTCATCAGAAAGTGCTGGGAATAGAAGACCTTAAACCTTTTGATTCCTGCAGTCCCTCAACCTCCAGATAAATTAAAATATTTAATCAAAATCTAATGGCAGTGATCTTGTTTGTAGAAATGCTTTATTATCCCATGCATTTTAACCACAATCTGCCTGGTTCCTAATGCGACCTAAAGCACTACTCGGCATTTATTACAAATGCAAGGCAGAAAGCTTCTGGCTCAGCAATTAATCACTGACATAGAGGAATTTCTTCTCTCCAGGTGGGGAACCCATCCAAAAACTAAGAAAAATAATCGGGCTAATTAATTCTTATCTGCAAAGAGCAATTAGATAAATGACCTAAAAACAGGCCTGTCACCCCTAGTGAGGTGCTCGGCTTCTAAATAGAATAATGTCTCTTTGCCAGGCCATCTCTGCAGTGAAATGGAGATCACAGGGAGGAAGGGGAAAAGACAGCATGTGGGGAGGGAATGGACTGATAGGGGAGTAGGTTAATTAGAGCTGAGACCAGCCATTGCTATAAAAAAAAAAAAAATTAAACCAAAGCTCTGCACTCGGGTAGATTTGCTGTGATCCTCTCACCTTCAAAGCTCTGCCTTTGTGCAGCCAGAGGTACTAAGGAGAGTGAAGCCACATCTCCAAGCTACTTTTGAAGAGGAAAACCACTCACCAGGCTTGTCCACCACTGCATTGCACTTCACCTTGGTGAGTGGCACCCCTGACATGGCACTCTTATTAATTCTGAACTGCGTGTCTGCAGCATGGAACGATGGTGCCAAAGTGAGATGCAGAGTACTCTTCAATTAGTTTGCTCCAGGAGACTTCTTCTGGTTTAGTTTAGGAAATGTGCAATGCAGAAATCTTAAGGAGTGAGCCAAATTAGTCTAAGCAGCACAAGTGAGAAGGCAACAAGAGTATTTGCGCAGCAGACCTTTGATCAACTGTGAATCCCCAGCAAAAATCTTGCTGTCCTTTCACATGTCTCATAGCCAGGCAAAGACCAGGAGGGTAATGAAAAGAGGAGAGAAAGGGCTTTGGGATATATTAAGATAATATTAAGAATTTGTTTTTGCTCTCCTGTTCACAAATAAGTTCCTTGCTTAGTGGCACAGGGTATCCTTTCCCTGATCCTGCTGTTCAGCTTACTTATGTCATGACACCATGCCATGTCCAATGGCAGGAGACAAAGGGAGACATTGAAGGAATTGATTCAGGCTTATTGAAGTATTTACAGAAATAAGCCTAAATGACCAGACATAAAGTACTGCAGCAGTCAGATTAAAACAATCCACCCCAGTTATAGTTAATCAGGGCTTTAGCCTCCAAGGAACTGATTTGAGACTAACAAAGTGTTTTCCAGCTCCCAAACCCCATGCCAATCACGTTACTCCTGCCTTGGAGCTGTTAACAATACCAAATACAAAAGTAAATGCAAGTCTGCAGATAGTTTTACTGTTTCCGAGATCCAAAGCTTCTTACAGTTAGAAAAGAAAAAAAAAAATCAACTCAAAAATCACTACCCCTAAGGCTACAGATGCTGGTAAGAGACCTTTGTCTCTGTCTGAAACCTTGTGTGACCAAGGTTCTTATAATTTATACAAAGCAGATGCCTGCTTAAATGCTTTGCTCAAAGCTGTCATGGCCTCTACATCCAAGCAGCTAACAATAAATTACAAGGACTAATGGATTAGATTAAGATACATGAAAACATTGTATATATTCTGAAGAATGATACTTCACCTACCAAAAAAAAAAAAAAAAAAAAAAAAAAAAAAAAAAGCCAAAAGAATCCCAAAAAACCCTGTGAATGTTTGGAAAGGAAAAAAAAAATATATTCCAGTTAAGTACTTTGCTGCTTGCATTGGCTGAAATGCGGCGGCACAACAAAAGCAACCATCTGTGTTTAAACACAAAGGAAGAGACAAGCAAGTCTGTGTCAGTTTAAATTTATATTTTCCCTCGATGATGCTAATGTGAGGTTTAAGGCAGAGCAGAGCCCACAGGATGCCTAAGGATGTTTCTGGAAGATGAATGCCTGTGTGGAAGATGGACAGCTCAGGCCCAGGTGTGAGCTTCTGCAGGACTGGGGACGTTCTGGGGTGAAGGTTTGCTGCAGGAACAGGATTCCTTCCTGAGCTCGTGTCCACTTTATAAACTTTGCTACAATTGAGAGAATACAGAGGAATAAGTTTCAGTTTGGACTTTTTGCTGCATATATTAAAATGGACAAGGCTCCTGGCACAGGCAGTTGAGGGGGGCTAACTGGAAGATTGCTCTGATAAATATCCTCTCTTCGTCTTTTGAACTGGAAATTCAGACATAATACTGCTGCATAATAGAAATGCTGAGAGAATCTGAAAATAACACAGGAAAAAATGAAAAAGTAGCTGAGAAATTTGCAGGCCAATTGATGTTTTCAGATACAGTATCTTTACAAGAAATGCCAGTGGCACATTATCCAAACTTCTGAATAGAAAGATGGAATGATGCAAAGCAACAAAGATTCACTAATAATTTAATTAAATTTAGTAAAGAAAAAATCAAAGTGTGAAAACATCCAAACTGTAGTTTTCCTGCCAAAGTTCTTCCTTTCAATTCTGAGCCTCGTCTTTTTTTATCAAGAAGAGCCAAACCAAGGCTCATTCCTTTCTTATCTAGGGTATGTTGACTGCACTGTATTGGTAAAATTCATGCCCGCAGTAAAACCGGAGCTACCTGGAATTACAAAATTTGGGGGCAGCTGGTACATAAATGTCCCCAACCCACTGCAAATATCTGCAAGGGCTGTTTCCTCTACATGCATCCTGTACAAGGATGGGGAGTCAGGAGAAATACTTTTTTTTTTATCTTTCAACCATTTCACTTATGTTTAATTTCTACAGAAGTAGGTACAGCCTCCTTCAGCACCAGAGCGTTGGGGTGTTTTTAATGAATAACTTACAAGAAACAGTCACCTGCTAACAGGTCAGCCTCCCTTTTGTGTTTCATTCCAGTTTCATTAGTAAAGAAAAAAAGGCCTTTGATTGGATTAATGGAAGTAAAACCGCAGGGTCTAAATTATAAAGTATCCAGTGGTTATTTCTAGTAGCTCCTACTTTCAACTGGGACCATGATTTTTATCATCTCAGGCTCAAAGCTCTTGTGTTTGACTGTCTTGACTGCAACATGGAAAGGTTTTGCTTTAGCAGAAATCACATTTCATCTTTCTCTATTCAGTGATGCAGCTAAACAGCCTCTGGCTTTAAGGCTATCACCCCTACTTGATCCCTGAGCTGCTGGGGTTGCTCTCAACAGAAACTTCTGAGCAGACTCCCTTTGGTTATTTGCTTTTTTCTCCCCTCCACTTTCCTCCTCCTCGTATCCCTGTACCACCACCTTCCAGCAAGGGGCTATTTTTATTTATGTATTTATTTCTTTCCATTGAAACTGCAATATCTGGAGGTGGCTACAGGCAGGACACAGAGCCATATGCTCTGCCTAACTTATATAAACAGCGTCCTGGGTGACAGCCTTTCCTGGCCCATCTGCAGCTGCCAGGGAATCCATTATTTTTCTGGTCCCTGGGGAGAAAAAGTTCTTGAGCATCATTACTCCTAGGCAAATGTAACTGACTCTACCATGCACCCTAATTTGCTTGCCATAATTATAGGTCGCTCACCCCCCTTTGCTATTTATAAACCCTTTTTATTTATTTTTTGTACTTATCAATAATGAATGGAGGCTAGTGAATCATGGGGCTGTAAATTTGAATATTATGAAAATGCTAATAACAAGGTATCATAGGCAGCAGCACCCAGGTCTTATCAGCTGGTCAGATGCTCTATTAAGCAGCCAGTGAGGAGTTCAAGCAAATTGGTTATGTTAATGTCCTGTAGTACTTGGGGAAGACGAGGACTTAGCAATTAATTTTTTTTCCTCCTTCTTCCCAGGCTGCAAGCCGACAAGGCAAATTTATATTCCTCCTATTCTATGGGACTCCAGCTCACAAGGGGGGCAAGGTGAAAATGCAAGAGGCTACCAGAAGCTTTCTGAGATCCAACTGAATGGTGCAACTAAAAAAACAGCTGGGAGGGCGAAGGGGTGAGCAAGGAATAAATAAATAAATATATAAATAAGCAAGCAAGCCCCAAAACAATGGGAATGAAGCATTCTTCCCCATTCATTCAGCTGACAGTGCTTTTGCAACTTAAACCTGTTTTATTAATTATGTTTGACATTTCCTTAATTAGTTTCATTTACATCCCATCAGCCCCTACCAGACGATTGCCCCATACATCATTTCACCAGAGGACTGAGATGCCTACAGAATTACAAAAACACCCTGCCTCATTGCAACCCTCAGTAACTCATCACTGTATATTTCACAGATTTTGAGAATTAATCTTTTCACCTCCTATTTTTCTTTTAAAAAATATGGGCATTTCATCTTTTTTTTTCCTTTCAATTATTATGAAATTTTCAAAGGAATATGATGCAGGACTACATTTCTAGTTTCCTTCCATACACACAATTTGCTTTGTTTCACAGTTCTTATGTGTCCTGACATTGACAAAATATGGACTCTAGTGAAGGATCCAATTCCATGGACTCTGTCTTGACTCCAGAGCCCTGCTAGTAACCCCAGTGCTTTCCCCAGTTAGCTCTAGAAACTCACAATATTTTAATTTTTGGAGAGATTCTTGCTGCCCCCACAGTTGTTATGCAGTTTTCCATATATTGATTAATTTCTACAGAAGCCATGACAGAGTTTTTACAACTTTAGTACGAATGAAAGGATTTTTTTGTTGTTGTTTCATGCCATTGCTCAGAGCTCTGGCGTGTTTGTCCTACCTCTCTCTCCATCCCCTCCAGGGGCTGGTGCCTGTGCTGTCACTTTGCACATCGAGCAGCCAGACACAGGACTGGCATTAGAGCCTGGCATTTTAAAAGTACACAGTATTTTAAAATCAGCTCAGTGCATTGTGCACAGAACAGAGCAAGTCACAGCTCAGCACGAGGAGCACGGAGTGCTTTCAGTCTGGAAGCTGCACAGCCAAAAATCACACGGTGCTGCCTCAGGACATCCTGCCGGAGCAGAGCCCTGCACGCCCGACCTGGGAGCCACCTGGCAGGAGGCTGGACCTGCTGCCCACTTGGGCTGTCAGATGTCTGGTGCAGAACCCAGCTCTGCTGTCCAGCACTCGGCACACAGCGACTGGCTGCTCCTGACTGGGGTAAAGTGACAACCTGCTTCTGCTAATCCCTGAACGTGCTACCGGGAGCTGTCATTTCAGAGCCATCACACTCTCTGTTGATATCACTGAAGTTAATCATGCAGAAGGAAAAAGCTTGTATTAAAGCAGATAATTATTCCCCAATTCCTTAATAATACATGCAAAGGGAAGTGATTCTTATTGTCTTGGAAAACTGTGATATTTCAGCGCTTTTTATGTTTAATATTGGTGTCCAGGTATCTTTCCTCCTTTACACCATCTAGATCAGGGTTGTTACACTGTGCAGTGTCTGAGAGGTTTCTTTACTGTGAACTGCTATACCTTATACTCAGCCCATACTTGTGTTGTAACACTGGCACAGTGGGAGCTAATTGACAATAAGTAACCCGGTTATCTTGATTGATTTGAGAAGTTTATCCAATTAAAAAGGCAGCTGAGGAGATGTTGTCCCTATCCAACCACCTACCCGTCCTTGCAAGGGCTGTCCAGATCTGTGTGTAACAGCAGTGCAGGGATCTGCCAGCTCAAGCCCTCCCAATACAAATACCAGATGGACTTACAAGCCCCAATAAAAGAAATATTAATGCAACATATGGAAATATATTCACTAAAAGAAACAGACTCAAAGAAATATTGATGTGCTTGCTTTCTCAGTGGGAGTCATTTGCTAGGGCAGAGCTTGCTGCAGTCTCTTAACCACATTTCTCAGCCCTTTTGGCTCTGGGGCCAGATCACATGAAGCCAGGCAGATATTTCTCAGCTTTCAACAGGATCCAGATGTCACAGATGTTCCTGGTGCTCTGTCCTCTCCAACCTTCACATGGATGCCCTAGCCTGGGTTATAACCAACTGTCCCCTCAAATTAAGTCTGCCCAAAACTTTAAGCTTTCACTTTAATAAAATTCTCCCAGCCCTCAGCTCTCGGAGGGGAGAAGACTGGGGGCTAACGTTCTCATTTCACCTCAGAGGTTATTACATCTGTGCTTTGGGAAGCAGCAGACATCAGGGCTAGAGTTCCACACTTGGACTAGACATAGAGAAAAAATCTTGCAATTTGTTCTGAAACCAGAGAGATTTCATCCCGTTTTGGAAGCCTTCCAGGTAAAAGCCATGTCTGGGACCCTCTCCAGATTTTCTGCAAAGTACTGGCTGTTTCATTTCCAGATCATTTCAATCCTCAAGATCAAAGAGAGCCTGATTTTAAAAGCAGGAATTAAGTACTGGTGAAGAATAAGGCAGTTTTTACTTTGCTGTAACCATACACACGATTCGCAGAGGAGTTCCATCAAAAAGTTTGGAGGGTGCTGGTTTTGTTTTGTTGTTTTTTTCTTGCTTCATTCCTTTCCTTGTTCTCTCTTATCTTTGATCCAAACATTTCCCCAAGACACTGCAAGAACATAGGTGTGAGAGGAATATGAAGCAGATTGTAGGGAAAAGGTTGATAAGTCCCATTCAAAATTTGCTGGTGTTTTTCTTTCTCAAGAATCCAGCTCAGAAGCAGTTCAGAGGAAATTTGGAGAGATGAAGATGGTGAATGAAATACAGGACCACAAACAGCCTTGGGTGTTGTTCTTTGGGCCCTGGATTCACACAGTGGCTCTTTTTGAGTCATTCCTTTAGCTCCTTTTTAGTAATGTCCTCTTCTGTCATTGATGCTATTTCATGGCAGGTTAACCTCAAAGGGTTTAGATCGTTTCCCAGCTTTCCTGTTTGGATTCCGCTACAAACACACAAAAACAAACCCCAAACCCTCCAGTTCAGTTATGAATAGTTAAAAACTTCCACTAAAGTAGTTTGGTAGATTTATCAGATGCTGCTGAGGCTCCAGATTTATCTCAAATAGCATCAAATGGTCAAAAAAGGAAAAAAAAAAATCAAACTATTTTTCTGTCACATGCTGTCATACATTGTCAGGGAACCTTGTGCTGTAGCTGCAGTGAAGTTGAATCTGATTAAAAGATCAGCAAACAAGGCAGGTTGAGGGGAATTTGATCTCATCATTGCTATGCCTGGAAATACCTGTCATCTTCTAGGTTGTCCTGCACTGTGACACTCTTTCTTATCCAGTTTGCCAATGGACATTCATGGTGATATTCTCTGCAAGGAAAAAAGGGGAAAATAAAAAAGAAAAACTGGGATTTGAACCATACCAATTTTATTTCCAAGTTCTGTATTTTTATTCCTCTGATATCAAGTCTAAACATAAATACCAATTATCAGAGCTACAGACAAATGAATAATTTGTTGTAAAACAATCCTGATTTATTCAAATGAGAGTAGAGGTGAAATTAGAGCTACGCAGGATATTATGTTAAAAAGCACACGCACACAAAAAGAAAACAAAATGTCTAATTTTAACATAGTGTTGTTATCTATGATTAATGATTTCCGTGGGTGTATAACTCTTATGCAAAAATGCCATGTAATCATGTACATATTTGATTAAATAGCTTAATTTGTGTTCATTTAAAAAAAAATAAAATAAAGCCAAATAAGCTAGATAATGAGTGGGCGTGTTGTAGGAAAAGCAGATGGGATTTGAGGCACTAGCTGTGTTCAAAGGAAGCCACCAATTTCACTTCAAGAATATTTGCGTATGAAAGCTGATATTTTCTAGAAACATTCATGAGTAGAACACAGAGGGAAATTTTGCCAAATTCTGCTGTTTTTAATGAAGGCACGCGGGGGAAAAAAAAAAAAGTTCAGCTGAGCCCAGTTAAATTCCCACTCCATGGGAAGAGCATCTTTATTTATTTATTTTTCTATATTTACTGGGAATGTTTTCTTTCTCTGAGTCAATTATACCTAAAGTATCCTTTTGTTTACTTCTGAGCCTCTACAACAACCTCCCCCTTCTTTGCCTTCACCTGTGGAATTAAATACTTATTTTGCATCAAACAACAAAAAAATGACACCTCCCCAGACTGGGAAATAATGGGATTCTTTTGTGGAAAAGCTGTGTAAATCACAGTGTCAAATGAATGGACAAAGCTTTAATGGGGCTAATAAACACGTCCCTCTGTATTGAGCAAGGGGACTTTTTATGAAAATGATCAAATAAAGTAATAAAAAAGAAGGGGCTTCCCCTCTGGGTTTATGAGCTCTCTTGTTACACATCATGTATGACACACTGACTGGCAGAATATATGATGGACTGTCATACATTGCAGAATGACTTCAATTAGGATGATAAGATGACAAGTTCCCATAGTTCATATCTGGGTTGGCTGTGGGTTTTTTTTCAATGGGGCTCTTACTTTGACCTCTTTCTTTCTAATGTTTGATATGAAATTTAAAGGGCTGGTTGAGGTCACAGGAGACAAAATATGACTTATGTCAGGGGAGGGAGAGGAAGGCCGCTTGTTTCTTTGTTTTCTCTTATATCCATGGATAGGATCCTGTAATTCAGCCTCTGACTCACTATTGAAAATAATTAATGCCAACAGTTCAACCCACACTCACAACTCCAGAATTATAAATCAACACGTACAGCCTGCCACTCAAAACTGTCTGCAAAAATCACTGCAAACCCCCCAAAAACCTACCAACAAATCTGGAGGCACATTAGACAAGGTGACACATGATCCATCCACGTGTGTCATTTATTTGCTTTATACTCACCAGTCCTGCACATGGGATCACAGGGAAATGCCTGCATTTCTGCAGGAAAGAGACTGACTTTGGGCCCATGAAGACACACTGGAAAAAGCAGAAGGCTGAGATAATTTACATTTCTGGGATTTTCCAGCTAAAATCTTGATTTGAATCTCTCAATTTGGCTGAAACAGGTAGAAAATTTTCACTTGAAAAAGGAGTTGTGCATGAGATGGATGGTAAGGCAGTGCTGTCAGTACTTTGAACCTTAGAGAAGAAAAAAATAAAAAAGGTACAAATTAGGAAGTACTTAAAATTTATGGATGGTTTTGAGGATCAGAAAAACTTCACCTGTTAAAAATAACACCCCAAAACAGCCAGTGTACAAGCCCTTCTTTTAGGGCTTTTTTAGGGTTCTTTAAAGGACTATGTTCCAGCGGTCATCAAGAGCAAATATTGCTCTTGTAAGACCTACATATAACTCTAGTGGGTCAGGCTCAATCTCAGCCTGCTTCTTCTGTGGCAGCTATAAAACAGACAGAATGAAGATGGAAAGCTATTCATCCTCTGCAGGGCTAAGCAGGCTCCCTGATATTGCTGATCCTGGGGACCATCATCTGCCTGACCCCAGGGATGCTCCCTGGCTGGACAGCATCACCTCCCCCACTCAGACTCTGACCCAGGCATTTTACATGGTTGCATGATTTGAAACAGCCCACCAGCCCTGAAAAGGGAAATGCTTTCCAATGGAAGATCACATATTTTCCAGGTGGCCTATTCTGCGGATTCAGCGTTATTGCAAAGGATTTGCCTTTAAGTCAAAAAATTGCTTGTGTACAAGTCTCAAAAGCAAATCAGTAAGTGCAAGGAGTGGGATAATGGAGGCACTTATCTCTGAACAAAGTCGCACGTTTGATTTGCATAGATCCCGTCAGGAATGACTCTGACTTTGAAGAATGGCACATGTCATGGTACGGCCACGGCAAAGAATGTAACTCAAACACACTGGAAAAGAAAAGCCTCACTAGGTAGAAACTGAATAGCAAAACTCTCTTCACTCCTCCTTAGCTCTGAAAAGCCACAAATATCAGGAGATTCCAGGAAGAATTTCCTGGGCATCTACTCCTTGGGATAAATCGAGGTCTAAATCTAGACTAATGTGCCCAGAAGCTCCTGTTGAAGGAAAAAGAGAAAGAAAAAAGAAAAGAATAAATGGGGAAAATTCAGCTGAGCTTAATCTGAAGAGTGTATCCATCACCAAAAATGATACAAATCAGCTATTACTGGATCATGCAAAGGCAACTCCACTACCTGTGATCCTTCCTTCGCTTTCTAAACCTCTTTTCAGCCCAGCCTAATGAATTGTCAGAACTGTCAGACAGCTCCAAGGAATGACAAATGTCTATGATTTGCTGCTGCTACTTTGCTGAAAACACCTGATGTATATAGTCCTGAAATCCTCTGTTTTGTATTAAAGGCAACTGTAAGCTGAAGGAATTGGTGTACATGTAGAGTTATTTTCTTTCCTTTTACATAAATGTAGCTTAACAAAAAGAATATGATAAAAGAAAGTTCAGATTGAATATTAAAGTACTCTTAAATCAGGAAATGTCAAAAAATAAGGCAGAAGATACAGCCTTAACCATGGCCCATTTTGAACATTTTACAATCCTGTATTTAGTTATATTATTTAATATAACTAAATTGTATATAATAACTCTCTATGACCCAGTATAAAACTTGCAATGGTATAGCTCCATACTTGCATGATGTTTTCCTAATCAGAATTATAGATAATGCAACACAAAGCATTCTAACTCTACAAAGAAATTGTTTGACACACAATAAGATCAATCAAATAATTAATCTGACAAATATCAGAGTTTGAGTTATACAGGCTCCAAACATTTATTAACTTGCAGCCAGATTCTGTGAACATTTGTCATTGACTTAAATGGGTCTAAGATTTCACTTCTTGACGAGTGACAGGCCCTGATGGGTATTTAGTCATTTCTGCTATACCAGATTGGCACTGTACTTAATACATTTGCTAATTCTGTCATAGAACTTACTCTCTATAACATTCCCCTGCATCTCCCCTAAAGAAACTCTTGTGAATCTGTCCCTTCAATAACACATACAGAAAAAACATAGTTTTGAAAAACAGACAGTACAAGTCTCGCCTAATTAGTCACTTGTCCAGCACTGTAATGCATTTAGAAAAGGCTCCAATTTTCTTGGAGAATAATTTTTGCTGCTTCAATGCTTGTTAGATGATATTTTCACAACAATCATTTTGTTTGTATGACTTTATGGGGAAAAGAGAGAGACACAACCGTGGCACTATCCTTGAAGGTAACAGACACCAAGAGGCTGATCTGAGTAAGGTTGGGAGTGTCACAAATTGTGTTTCTCAGCTGAAAGACTGGAGACAAAACACTGAGGTGGTAGAAAGCTGAACCAACTGTGTAGGAACCAAGCAGAGATGATCCTTCCTCTCACTGTCACAACCTGTCTGTGACAGGTTTACTGTCACAGACTGAGCTGTCTGGGAATACAGTCCAGATTCAAAACACTGCTAAAAGCAGGAACCTTGATCAGAACCATGAGGACATTTTGTCATATCTCTTGTAGACCACCTCATTTCCACACTGGGAAGGAAAAAATAACACTATTTGTAGATCAAAAGGCAATGCCAACCAGCCCCCTGCAAGTGTGCACAGTGATCTCCATGAATGGTAGAGCCAAAGGTGATGCTTCAAAGACGTAAAATGAGGATGAGCTAGGTCTTGATGTTTTATCAACTTCATTGACGCTTCAGGCTCTCTGCAAGCCAAGAGCATCCTCAAGTCTTATTTCCCAATGAATCAGGCCTAGTCCAAAAAGAAAATACTTGCTCAGCCCTTGTAAGTCTAATTAAAGGGAGGGCTGGGAGAAAAAACAACCCAAAAAAGCCTACAAAATTTAAATTGATTAATTGACTCACATGAAAGGCTGTAAAATGGAAGGCCCCTGTGCTGTGTGTCTTATAATAAAGCTCCCCTGGCACACACTTGCACAGCTGCTACCTTGGTGTGGATGTCTGCAGATGATACAACATTGCCATCTCTCTGGATATCATCCCAATGAACACATTCCTCCCCAAACCACTCCTGTGAGCCTTCCTGTTTTACAGACAGGGAACTGAGGCACAGAGAATACAGATAAACACCTCCAAGGCACCAAGCTTGCTGGCACCCATTGAAGTCCAGAGCAATCATGCCTCTAAACGAGGGTCAAGCACTGGAGAATTTCATCTAGGAGGCTTTGCCCTCAGTGGTCAGTTCCAATTAATCAGGGCATGGAAAACAGGTCCCCACATATTAAGTGGCTGTCTAAATACTGGCATCCTGCCTCCCCTCCCTCATGAACAGATGTGGGTTTGGGCCAATCCTGCCTGAGAGAAGGTATTGGGTTGTCATCCCCTGTGCTGTCACATCAGAGAACGTTGATGGGACTGTGTGAGGATCTCCCAGGGCATCACTGCTGCTGGATAACAAAGGAGGGCTGGTGCTTTCTCAGCAATCAGAACTGAGCTCCCAAAAGCAGCCTCAGCAAAGGGCAGGAGGAAGCTCTGAAACACTGCTGGTCCCATAGAAGCACTGCAAATGAAGATGTGTATACCCAAGCAGGAGGAATAATGAGAAATGTATGCCAAAGAGATTACTGTGTTTCTCTGATAGATTAACTCCAGTTTGACAGTGGTTGGGTTTGGGAAATCCTCTATGATTTAAGAATAAGAATTCTTCTCTAAGTGGCCTAAAACTCACTGCTATATCATCACTTGCTGTTGTCAAATAAATAATCATGTGAAATCAGCTGCAGAGAAAAGTCTGCTGAAGAAGAGAGTTCATGCATGACATATGATATATCTTTTCACAGGGACAGATACATCTTTCTTACAGCCAGCATGCAGCTTCCTTCACTGCACCTTCCCTCCCATCCAAATCACCTCAAATAAATGTGAGTTCTGCTGTGTTCACAGTAATTCCTTCATTTTTAAACACATAATGGAAATGTATAACTAGTCCTCATAAAAATTTATATCTCAATTCGTCCCTTTAATTTATAACAGGCCCTCCAGGCAGTTATTATTCAAACATTAATAAAATGCCTATGGATCACCAAAAGCATCAATTTTCAGATCCACTTCCCCTCCTATTTGTACATATATAAAGCCAGATTAGAGTTAATGCCACTTCTGTGTCTAACAACAATTACGCCTTTAATAAGATAGGAACAAATGATATATTACCTTAATCATGTTAGGAATTTGAGTTCTTTCCATGAAACAAAGTTGAATTTTTTATGCCCTTTGTGACAATTGTTACTTAACAGCCTATGTGTTTGGGTATTGCAGTTTATGCAAATGTTCATGTTCTATAAATTTTAGATTTATCTCCATTTATCATTCCACATGTTCTAATATACAGACATTATGGTTTAGCGTCTGACTCTGCACACAGTCTAAAATATGATTAGAATACCTTTCATTTATTTATAACATGGAAAAATGGATTGGGGGGGGGGGATAGCTGTTGTAGAGGCAAGATCCTCCACTTCCATAAAACCATGTACTGTGCAGAGCTGCAAAAGCCATCTTAGAATTTGGTCTTTCGGTTACTAACAGCTGAATTTCAAAGGATTGAGGTTTATAAGGGAACTCTTCATTCTGTGCTCTAAAATCAGTCACAAGTTCATTGTATATCACACTTTAACAACTCTTACTCAGGAGAGTGATTATGGCTAATATGAGCTCTCCCATAGAGAGACAGGGAGACAACTTGCATGCACAACTGTTTTTGGATTGAAGCCATTTTAGAGGATCATTAGGATCATAAAGATTTGTAGGAAAGAAAACCCTGGTATTTTTCATTTTTCTGCTGGGAGATTTAAAGCTCCCTGAATTTGGAGAAGAGAGCGAGAAAAGTAGAGCCTAGGCCATTGTTTCACTCTGCAAAAATCACTACGGTTGGATTGACCTCAAAGAAACAATAGAAAAATATGTAACCTGAGAAGATGGACTTTGCATAGCCATGAAAAAAAAAAAATTAGGAAAATACAAAAAAGCTCCCCCAAAAAACTAACTTCACTCCAATCTGAGGTCTAAAGCAGGTTAAATTTACTCTTAGACTTCACCCACAGGAACTCAGAGTGATGTTTCAGGTGGGTGCTGAGCTAAGGAGGAATTACCAGGAATGGAGCTGCTTTCTTTATGCCAACATAGTGAACGGGCAGGAATTCCATCTCCTTCGTGATGGAACCTGTGTTGCACACTGGCTTTAGCTGTCCAGGAAATCTGTCTCCTGTAGGGAGCTCGCAGCATTGATCTGGAGGATTTGATTGCCCGGCCTCCCACCCCTGCCAGCGGGAAGTTCCCGTTCATTCCCGAGGTGTCCCTGCATTTCCCGGGCAGGGTAGAAAAAGCTGATGAAGACCCAGGGAGGGACCAAAACTAAAGTGAACCCCATTAAGACAGGAGCTGCCTTCCTGTGTGTTTCATTATTAATACTGAGTTCAATTACTCTGATTTCTTCTGTTGATGAATTAGTAGCACCAGAATCAAGTCCCTGGCTGATACCCATTTGTCTTTGCTTATAAGTGCTAATGTGATCCTGTTCCTTTAAAATCAAGCTCCTGCTTCAGTCACTTTACATCTTTGCAACACTAACTGTCTTTTCACTAATTGGTTCTGTGTAAATGAAACAAGCTGAAAAACACTGTGGCACCAATAAATATTAATAAGTTATTGTTTGTTTTCTTTACCTTGCTTATGAATTCATGCAAAGACAGTGCTAAGACATTAACTCCAGTCTATTAATTGCCACCTGATAATTGCCACCTGATACTTTTCTCCTGGATAATTAGGTACCCATTAGTTCTAATCAAGTAGTTACTTAATTATTGCAGTAATTAGTCTAATGGACTAGCAAATTGAAGCTTTATCACTTTTGGATACTTAATGTTCCTGACAGAGTACTTCACAAGTGTCAGGGTTCCTGATTCAGCAACCTGCCATCGATGAACCCCCTGCTGCCATCTCCACCCTCCCACGCTGCTCCCTGGACACACACAACACAACTTGGGTGTGTGAAGCCAGAAGCAACATAAATTTGAGCCCCTGTTCCTTCTCATTCCCCTTCCCACCCCTGCCTATGCCTCCCCTCCTGTGCTCTTACTGCTCAGCTCATTCCACGCCAAAAGAACTTTGTTGGGAAATTAAATAACATCTTGGCATGGAGATCACATGCATTAGGCTGTACAGCAGCGTGAGTCAAAGAAAGGAGCTAATGTTGGCAGGTGTGGGAAGAAAAAAGCAACTGTGAGGGGAGAAATAATAAGGAGTGTTCATGAATACTCATATACAGCCCCACTTGGAAAGGGAAAGGGAGAGGAGCAAAGCAGACTGGTGGTAAATGAAGGCATGACTCCAGGGTTTGGGCTGCTAATAGGTCTCTCCTTCATCTCCAAATTGGAGGTGCAAATCTAACAGAGATTTTTAGTGAATAGAAAAATATGGAAAGTCTTTTCTGCCCATGGCCTCTGTATTCCAGAGCTGGTGGGCAAGAAGCCATTTCTCTGCCCCATAGTTTTAGAGTTAATATCACACTTAATTCTAACTAGGCTCTAAATCCCATAGCTCTACAATATTCCACTGAGAAAGGCCATCCTCACCCCTGCACTCTGTTCATGTCCTCATCCAAGCAACATCTTAACTGTGCTTGCTTTTAAATACTGTATTTGAGATGGATATAACATGCACAGACATTTAGAAGCATTAAATGTGAATTTATCTCTCCCACTGATCATCTGATGCAGATTCTCTCCTGTTTCTTCATGTCAGATTTGTATCAGAATTGATCATCAAACCCTTTGGCAAGTGTCATCTGCCCCAGACGCTGCAATGTGTAACATATAAGCATTCATTGTACTGAGAAGGGGAAAAAAAGATTGATCCTGACCAGAAATAAAGAGGCTAATTCCATTCAATAAAAGCTTGACAACTTGCTAATGATTAAACTACTTCACATATGTGGTAAGATTATGTATTCTGAAATAGATGTATTTATCTGTCTTGATCAGATAGCTCCTGTTTCCATTGCTGCTAACTGTGGAGCAGAGTCTCATACATTACCCAGAAAAACAGGCTCTGGAACGTGCCCTGGGTAGGTCCTGCTAAAGCCTACTGGGTTTCCAAACAGCCAGGTACCTGGGTTTGCTTTTTTTGGATGGCAAGGTACAGGCTGGTGGCACTGAGGAGAAATTAGTGGTGCTCACCTGGGTTTTGACCTACTATGGAACTGGAACAAGGGCAAGTTGTGGGTCAGATGTCCCTTATGTGTCAAAAGCTCTGTAATTTATAATTTAGGTTACCACATAGAGACCAGAGTCCCCTAGTCTACCATTTAATGCACACTCATAGACCAATTGAAACCCCATAACCTAGAATCCTCACAAAATATGGAACTTATTTTACTTATTAACCTATCCTTGGTATGTTCATATTATCAGAGCTGACAAGCCAACAGTTTCCAGGGGAAACAAGTAATTTAGTAACTTCATCACTCCTAATTCTTCTCACTACATGAAAAGCAGTGTCCTTTTACAGTTGCTTTGCATTCTTACCCAAAATATGATAGACCATGACAGAGAGGTCACTGGCTCCTGAGTTTTCTGCCACAGCTCCACATGCATCCATCACAACCAGCTGGGGATGTCTTTTCCTCTGAAGTTTCTCTTGAGGTAACAGTCAATAAAACCTCATGCTGCTACTGGAAAATCCTGCCACAAAACTGCTTAAACACCTGTGTGGGGCCACTGAGCAATAACAGTGCCATGCACTGAAAGCAAAATTAGGCAAAGCATATTTGGCCCATTAAGAAAACATATTGCTTGAAATTAGAGTGCCCCAGGATGCTTAGATCTTGCTTGTGGTGCTGGCTCCAGAGGGGAGGGCTCTCAGCTCTGTTCAGCATGGGACATTTGGTGACCCGATCAGTGGCTGAGAACACTGTCTGTGTCAAAGAAATGCGACAGAGAAGTTTTTGATGGTGAGAAACAGCAACATCCTTGTCCATCAATAGCCCTAAGTAATAACTGATGCTAAAAAATAAACAAAAACACCTGAGGAAGGCAGAAAACCTTGTAAAATCAGTGATGCTGGATCCATCTGTGCTCCTGAGTACTGCAGGCACCCAAGACCACACACATGTCCCTCAGCATGCAGCTGAGAGCAGGGAAACACTGTCAGCCTCGTCTGATTTCCCCAAATTACTTGGACTTCTCTGGAAACAACCAGGGGGACAAAGGGGCAGCAGGCTGGGGGAACCATCACAGAGGTCTCACCCAAACTGTGCCAGCTCTGAGGCTGAACAGAGACTCTCTGTCTCCAGCACTATTGATCCTGCACAAGCACTAAATTCATTTTAAGGATGCTGAGAGACAGCGAGTAAACTATACGTGACAGATGTTAGTCACGTTGCTTAATGTACTACTTGGAGGTGTTCAGATGCTCTTATAATGAGGGTACAAATAAAATCACGGCAGAATAGAATGAAACAGGCTAAGAAGATTTTTAGTTTGGGAAAGCTAAAAGAGGGGGGTTTTAGCTTGAGGGGGAGTAAATTTCATCATATTTTTCCCTCTGGATCTGACTTTGAAGCTGACTTTTAGAATTCTTTAGAAATTACACTGCAACCAGCAAACTGGAAGGCAAACCAAGAATACCTTTTATATTGAAAATACCAGGAAAAGCAGTCCAATGGCTATTTAGAGTGATGCAGAACTCATCAAGGCCAAATCGTTTAGAAATCTTATGAAAGAGGAAAAAAAACACAAAATAATAAAGTGAAATCTTTCATACACTTTCCCCACTTCTCTCTGTGCTGTTTCCAGCACTTCCAGTTCAGTTCAGGCTCAGTTGCAATCAATTTTAGTTTGTAACAATCCAGCAGTTTAAGATCTCCATAACAGTTTAGACCACCGCTGTTCAATGGGCTGCGCTGCTTTTGGAAAAGCCTGAGCTGTGCTGAGGAGGAGAGTAAGTGCAAAAGGAAGGAAGAATCAGGAAAGCAAGCTGCTTCCAATTTGTCTATCCAGAATCTAAGATCTTTTTATGGAGTGTGGGTTATTATTTGAAAGATCTTAGTCTTCACCTCTTTGAGAAGCTCTCTGAGTGCTTCCTTTATGAGTTTTGTCATTTTCTTGCTTGGAACACGTGGAACGAATGCCAGCCCACAGGATACAGGGGATAAAGCAAGATCAAAGACAACCATTCAGCTTTCTGCCACTGAATAAAGCAGGGCTGTTTGCCTGTTTGGGAAAGTCAGCAGCAAAATATCTAAGGAGTGACCACTAAGTGGTTCCTCATGAGAACCTCTGGTGAGCACCAAATGCAAAACACAAAGGTAATGGGGATTTTGTTTAAGGGAGGCTCCTTGAAATGTTAGTGAGGGATAACAAAGTCATGGACAGTCTGGCCCTTGCTCCCTTCTCCTGATGCCCATGAGCAGCCACATCCTGGGAAGAGTTTGGCACCCAAGCAATTCAGTGGCAAAATGACACTCAAGAAACAGTGGCTGCAAGCAGAATCTGAGGAAAGCAGAATGATTAATTACTTTGGAAAGACATCTTAAGCCATAATTTCATCCTTCTGCCCATAATCAGGCAGAGAGCTGGGAGCAGCAGCATGAGCAGCAAGGATACAAAAAGCACAGCCATCCTAATCTGAACCAGCCCTCCAGAAACAGTCTGGGGGTGTTGGATAGCCACTCACTTTCCCTTTCAGAGCAGCAAGGTTCCTGCTCACCCTGCTCTCCTCATTTACATCATTCCAGTGTAGAATTGAGATGGTCTGAGGGTACCAGTAAAGACAAAGGACTGGTCACTCTGAAATTTGGCTGTATGGGTGGTTGAATCCCTGGATTTGGGGTTCTTTGCTTTTTGTTGTGTTTTGGAGGTTTTTTACAGGTTGTTCTCAGCTGCCTGTCAGATGGGGCCATGATGAAACCCAACATCTTGCAGAGACATAAAATGGAAAACAGGCAACTCATCAGAAAAGTAGCAGCTGTTTTACACCATCACTGAACAAAATCATCATACACTAAAAACTAGATTTAGCAGTTTAAAAGAGCTACTAATGCAAAATTAGCTGGAGACAACAGTGTGGTTTTGTAACTGACAGTGCTTCACTCCAACGCCCTAATTCATGCAAAAACAACTTAGCAAACATTAAACGGCTGATGCTTTTGGAAAGGGGAAGAGCATCCACTTTCAATGGCTGCTTAGGAAGAACATGCAGATTTATTACATCATCTTTTTTCCTTTTACAAATTTTAAATAAGAATTGTGTCAAAACTGCCACCTCTTAAATAACAACGATGCTATAGTCCTCCTGACAGAGGGAGATACCAGCTTTTATTGGCAAGTCATTTGTATTTATGGCAGGCTGAAAGCCAGTAAAAAGGTTGTGCAGAACTTTAATGGTGAATGAGATGGAATAAGAAGGCCTTGAGCACTTTGGATCATCAAATACTCCAATAACTGGATATGGCTGTTCATACAACCATAAATTCATACACATGGAGAGGATATTAAGACACAATTGCCATATGAATGGACTTTCTGTTGCCTTCTGGAAGCTCATATGTGTGTGTGATCTGTTCTAGATACAGGTGCCACACGAACTTTCCTTTAGCCCAGCTGTGTTTCCCATTGAGGATGAAAATTTCCCTGTGTTGTAGAAATATACTGCCCATAACCAACACATCTTATGAGAATTAGAAACCTTCTTGGCAAGAGATTCAGCTGATCACTCTACCACCAGAGGATATGTGGCTTGGCTGGAGGTCTGTCATCTTGTAACAGTGAAGGGGTGAGTCCTGATTGCTTGGGACTGGATTTAATTTGTCCATACAATCACTAAGATAAGAACTTAGTTTATTTTCCCCTGAAGTAGCTGCCCTACGCTGGCTGAGGTGCTTCCATATCTCCCATATTGTCAAGTCCCTTCATCTGTGTGATCTGCCCCTGCCTGTCTTAGGGGATTCTCCCATCAAGTCCCATCAAAATCCTGCCTGGGGGAAGAATTCAGGGCTGGATATAGAGTGAGAAAGGAATAAAGTTTTAGCCAAGGTCTGGCTATTTGTTCTGTGCAGACAAGTTGTGGCCCTGAAAAAGTCTTTTGTTTCCTAAAAAATTGTGAGGGTGGGAGCATAAAAATTGCCCTGTACTTCAAGGGTATTTTTATTTAGATGCTACTCTTCAAAAGACTATATATAGCAGTAAGAGCCTAGTTGCAATCTAAAGTTTGAAAAGTTGCAGACTCTTGCAGACAGTCTGATGGATCTAAATTTTTCAGCTAAACAACGTCTATGCTCTTGACCTGAGACCTAGATTTCACATTTCAGGAATTAAATGAGCATCATTTTCTAAAAGACATTAGACCAAGGCTGGGCTATCCAAAGGATGGCTTCACGATTTAGATGAAGATGTTGTCATGTCAAGGAGACTTAAAACCTGACATATCTTTTTTCTATTGAAAAGCCAGACCTAGTTTGTTATATCACATTGTAGCTTCTTATGTGCCAGAGACAAAGGAAAAGCAGAGGTTGTTCTGGATTTAACATCTCTTAGAGGATTCTCTGCAGTAACAGGGCATAAGGCTCTGTGCCCCTGAATATCTGGCCTTGCCTTATATTACTCTATTCGAAATTTATCCTCAGACTGTGCCAAAACCCTTGCAAAATATAAAGGAAATATTTGTGACCCCTGCCAAACTGTGAATCTTCTGTGTCTGAGATACCTCAGATGCTTTGATTAGACTGAAGGAGTTGAACCTGAAGAAAGGGGAGTGGGAAATGAAAGGAAAGCTATTCCTTACCTGATGCTGCAGAATTCAGGTGTGTGCCTGAGTACTCATTCTCCTTCCATGCAGAAATCCTGTTTTTCTCAGGAGGGTGTTCAACCTGCTTAAAAAAAAAAAATAAAATAAAACAGAAAGTAAATTGTGATGAAGGCAACTAAAGGGGACCTTTCTCCTTTGAAAGGGCTGTATTTAACCTCAAGGAATTGGAGCCCTCATTTTTCTTTGGCTGCAAACAGAAAAACTTGGTTTGTAGCTCACAGATATGTCCCAAAGTGGGATCTTCGGGCACCTGGGCAGCCCCTAAAGCCACTCAGATATACCACTGCTGCAGCCCTGGGGGGATGGAGACAGAACCTCCTGGCAAGCAAGACACAGAGCCAGAGGAGAGATTGACTGATCTTGTTTCAGATCAGATGGATGGCTCTAAGTGACCTGTAAAGACACTCCCTGAGCCCTGAGCCGCAGCATTAAGAGCCAGGATACCACAGGCACGTCTGAAGTAGTTATTAGTGACTGAAGTAGCACTTGTCAACTGCAACTCCAGCTTCAAGGTTTCAAGTAATAGTTTAACAGCATCAACTAGAAGAAAGGTTATATCTCAGTGTGTCTGGTGTGCTGCTGACACTTAAAGGAAATAATTGGTAGACTTAGAGCAGGGGCAGATGCCAGTGGTAGAACAGGGGAGGAGGCTGGGTACTTGAAACAAAACTTCAGCAGCATCATGTGATACAAGAGCCAGGAATCCATCCTAAGCCCTGGCATAAAAAGTATGAGGAAGCTGTAACCCAACCTGTGGAAAGGTCTCTGTCCTTCCCACGTGAGCCGAGTTGCTCTGATTTCTAAAGGCCCATCTACAGTTGCAGTTCACAGCCCTGTCCTAACAAGAGGAAAAAAAACATGTTGCCCCTTGATGTTGTTGGCCAGCCTTTTGGAAAGCATATGTAATGCAATCTCCATCTGAATTTTGGCTTCAGAAAATAAAAAGAGAAAAAACGTGCGTGTGTGTGTGTGTGTGTATGTGTGTGTGTGTGTGTTCATGTGTACAGTGGAGAAGGCAGGAAATAGCCTGGAATGAAGTGCAGAGTCTCATTTTACCTGTACTTGGGCTGTGTCATGCTAAAATGGAGGAATTAGCATGCAAATCCAGCAGTCCCCTGGCTGTCATCACCTCCCAATTAGCTGTGTTTGATTCTGGTGGGCGCTGAAGGATTGTGTCAGCAGGTGAGGTGGGATGTCTGAAGGGTGCCCTGGCTGCCACAGGCAGGAGGGTGCTCTGTGTGTGCATGTTTGTGCTTTGTGCTGGTGCCTGGAATGATGCTGGCCTGCCAAGATAAAAGCACTGCTGTCACTCACTGGCCAGTAGAGCTGATTCTGGTCCTGGTGACCCTGCATTTCTACAAACATTAGTGCAACAACCACAGAATCGTAGAACTTCCCTGGTGGGAAGGGACCCACAAGGGCCATGGAAGTCCAACTCCTATTTTCATCCACCAGTTATCAAGGTCAAAGCATAGGGGTCTCAAATGCATAGCTTGGAACTGTCTTTCTGGTTCCTGTCCCATTCTTCTCCCCTACTGCCATTAAATAATAATTTTCTAATTTATGTTGTTGATTACCTGCATTGAATGAGGCATCTCACAGTCCTCATCACTGAGGTTAGGGAGCTGATGTGCTTGGTGCTGTTGAAATAAAAAATCTTGCCCTCAGGAAATGCTCAGACAAAACCAAGGGAAGAGGAACTGGCAAAAAATCAGGAGAAATGGCAGGAGAACATGCACCAGCATAAAATGCAGCTGCATCCAGGGAAGAGAAGACTTCACTCTGTCATAAGGAGACAGTGTGTCTGTCATACCTGGCCAGCCTGGGAGGTTGGACAGGATTCTGTCTCCATGGCTGCCCCTCTGGCCTTCTCCTGTGACCAGCAGTCTCATCAGACCAAGCTAAAGAGTGAAGCAGAAGAGTGTCTTCAAAGTAAAGAATAACTTGCATTTGTTGGAACAGAAGGACTCTCATGGAGAAATAACTTCCTTCCAAGAAGGAAGCCAAAACAGCCATGCATTGGTCAGACCGATGAGCTGGAGAAATTACATTTACAAAGTAATTTAGAAAAATGTACGTGTGATTCAATTTGTCCAGAAAAATAAAGAATGTTCCCACAGATAAAACCCAAGTAATTCTAAACCTCTGTAAGAGTGTCAGTTGTGTGGAGCACCAGGAAATTCAGCATCTTTTCTGTTTGTTATAACTAAAACTCAGAAAAAAGACATAGACACATTCTGTAGGTAATAAATTAGAGGAAGGAGAGCCAGCTGAAAAAATTCCTTATATTTGGAGCCTTAGTAACAGATATGAGCTCCAGGTCATTATTAAAAAAAAAATTAAAAATAAAAAAAAAATTAAAATAAAATTTAAAAAAAAGAGAGAGAGAGAAGCAAAGGGGCAAGATTGTGTGGGGAAGAAATTGGAAATTTATGGTCAGCTGAAGATGACAGCTCACCATAAGTGAGTAAAAGTCAAAGGCGCTGCATGAAGTTTCAGTTTTGGACAAAAAGAAACAAGTCCAGAGTAGACTTGTGAGTCATTGTCAGAGCATGGATGCTTGAGTTTGTATATGCAGATAAGGTTGCCAAGAGAAAGGTAAGGGAGCAGAATGGAAGAGAGTAAGAATTTTTATTTTTTAAGCCAACAAAAAATTGTAGGGTAGGGAGATGACGAAGAGCGTGGAGTCAACCAGAGCAGCATCAATAGAAGATTGAGACCTGGGTGCTCAGAAGAACAGAATTTTTTCTAAAAGCAAGGAACAATGGGAGAAGAATTTAAGCTGCTGTTAATAACAACATAGCATTTAACAAGAATACCAATGGTACTCTGAGCTGTACACAACTGTTTCTGTTGGGTTGGATTATCTTAAGAGAGAACATGCCAAAAAAGCTTAAAAGAGCCCTGCCATCTTTGGCACATACCCCAAATCAGGCCTGTACATCAACCCTGTGTCTCACTGAGACTGAGAGCTTCTGTCCTTGAAATGTTAAACTCATTATCTGGTAAGTGTGGACAGTCTTGTGTATCACAGAGCCAGGAAGAAATTTGACATCAGTATGTCACAGGGAGGGGGGGAAAAAAACCAACTCCTGAGAAATGTTGAGAGTGTGTGTATTTTTGGCAGAGGATACCAGCCAGACATGTCAGCTGATAGCATCCATAGAGCTGGAAGACTGCAAATGAACTGCAGTACAACAAACACAGATTTCACAACTGAAAGCAGCACACTGACATTTATATTAGCTCCATTTGACATGACCTGATGAGCTGGGCTTGGCTGGAGCAGAGCCTGTCACAGCAGCCACCATCCACCCACTCCTGGTCCAGCCCTCCGGCCCCCCTGCCCTGTGCCTTCCTCCCCCTCCTGGAAAAAAGGGACATCACACCCATGCTGGTGCTCTTTGCTGTGAGAAGGTCAGTTCCTGGGCCAAAGGCTCAGCTAAAGGGTGGAGGCAGGGCTTGTACTGTGTTCTGGTTGAGGGGACCTTGTGGCAGCCCATGGCCACCAGGGCAAGTCAGGAGGGCTTGACAAGCCCCATCTAGAGAAGAAACATGGTGGGGTCAGCAGAGGTTCCCCTCCTCCAGGTTATTCTGCACTGACCAGAGTGACTCCTTTGACCTTGGTGGAGTTACCTGGATTTACCTGAAGGACACAGCAGAGTCCAGCCCGAAAAATTCCATCTGGTTGATGGCTTTGCGTATGAGAGAAAGGGAAGTTCGGACCTGCAGTCCCCAGGGCTACTTTGGGGGCTGACTGTCAAGGTGTGTTTTTTATTGTGTGTACTGCTTGTCTGATGATAGGAACTAAATTGAGAAGAGGCTCATTTCTCACAGGCCACTGAGCAACCAGAATGTGCTAACTGTCATACGTAGGAAGCACTCAGGTGTCGGGATTGTCAAGAGAGAAAGTGCAGTGCTTTTTATTAACTGCAAGAGCAATCAGCTCTGTCTGGGTCTGCTCAGTCTTGTGGAAACACATAGTTCACACTGGGCAATGCTCAGAGGCTTAACACAGGTATCAACACTGTGCCTGCGGTAATAACTTCACATCAGAGCTGTTGCATTACAGACTGGTGCATAGTCACAACTGTACTTGTGGTGCTTTGGTAGTCTGATCCCTCAAAGGCATTTGCTAAGCCTGAATAGGCTGAAAATTGCACAGCTCGATTGCATATTTAAAATGGATTTTGTCTTGCCGTCTTGTGTGGTGTGTGCAAAGGCTGTGTGCACCCCTCTGCCTGGCGTGGTGCCCTGCTCAGAGGCTGCCTGTGCTGCTTCATCCTCAGGTCTGAGCAAATCCAGCTTTTCCAGGGCTTTGGGACCGAGCAATACAGCCAGGCAGGGTGGTGCATGGCAGAGGGACCCTAAAAAGAAAGAGGGTGATGAATATTGAAGGTCAGATCTGAAGGGGCTTTGAGCAACCTCATCCAGTGTGAGATATCCCTCTGTTCATTGCCTGTCTGCTCATGGACTAGATGCCCTTTAACATCCCTTCCAACCCAAACTATGCCATGATTCTGTGAAGATGATGTCAAGACACTTGTAGTCCTTTTTTCCTCAAATTAAGTTCAGGTCCACTGAGTCCTTCCCTGGAGGATATGAAAATACCCTCAGATTTCGAGGGGAATTCAATCTGATCTTGATTTGAATTTAGCTAACTTGAATTGAACTAAAATTGGGTTAGATTCAGACACAATTAAAAAAAAAATCAAATTACACTTTCAAAAAATGTTTCTAGCAGCAGCATCAGTGCCACTTAATGGTGGCAAAAGGGTCAGACGTGGTCCAGATTTCATTTGGATCCTGATACTGTGAGATGTCATTTGGATGGACTCTGTGAGAGCAGCTCAGGGACTTTCTTTTCTCAGCTGGGACATCTCCTAACACGACCCAAAGCCACGATCACAAGCAGATCCCAGCAGCATGCATAGGAAAGAGGTCAAATATCCCTCAAATCCCTAAATTGCTTCCACACTGCCTAGAGCTTATCACAAACAGTATAAAAGGTTCAATCTCTGTCAAGGAGTTCCTACATCTGTAAGAGCTGCTACATCTCAGGAAGCTCCAGAAGTGGGGGAAATCTCTAACCTGTTGCCTCAGCTGGGAGTTGTCTGCTTGAAGTGATGGGTCTATTACATTTCCCTAGCATAAAATCAGCTCACAATTAAATATATATGTGTGGGCAAAGTTCCAATCTGTTTACTTCCCCGCTCTACCCAGGGAGAGCCCTGAGAACAGCATTCAAGCAAGAGGCCAGCTGGGCCAACAGAAATGTTCACGGCTGGCTGCAGTGCAGCACTTAGTTGCAAACACAGAAAATAGCCCACTACATCAGAGGGAGGAAAACGAAATACACGAGGCACGCAGTGTCTGGGCAGCTCCCTTTGCACATGGTCAGAGGTGCTCAGCATCCCTCCCTGGGACCTTCAGGGTGTAATTCTGCCTCGTGGTGCTCGAGGAGATGCCCAGCCCCAGAGCCATTCACACAATCCCCTGGGTTTATGGGGTGGGCAGCACGTTTTGAGCACAAGAGCAGTGACACATCCTGTCACCAGAGCAGGGTCAGTCAGCTGCACAGCAGCCTGTGCCCTCAGCAGGTGCTTCAATGTCAAAGGTATTAAAGCTGGTTATTTTCAGCCCTGTGCCAATTGCTGTGCAGGCTTGTTCCTCCCCTACCCCCATTCTAATTAAATTTATAGGCAGCAACTACGAGCTGGGCTAAGAGTGGAGCTGTCAAGTTCAGAGAGAAGCACCAGCACTGCAAAACCCTCCAGCTGGAAAGACAGAGTTTCTGATGGTAGCTGTATTTTCTGGAAATTATCTCTCCAGTCTCATCTCTCATGTATTTCCCCATATATCTCATCTCTCTGTCTCTCACACACCCAGGTGCACACACACACGGAGAGGCACGTGCCCACTCTCTGAGTTATGTGCTATTTCCTCAATTTGGTGGATTACCCCTGTCTTTACAGGAATATATACAATATAGCTGAGGGCTCTATCCTTCTGCCAGCTACATCAGTGTAAGGCAGGCTGTTCCAGCAGTGAAAATGCCTCATTTAACCCTAGATACAGACAATTCTGATTTTCAGTGGAGCTGGTGAGAACAGCAGGTTTGCAGCTCTAAACTGATGGTCCTGTGACTGCGTGGTGCAAAGTTGTCCCTGAGTTTGCACCTCATCCACCACCATAAGACTTGTTAGAACAGTGCTATGGGCATGTCCTGGATAAACTGGGGCAATCTTGGTCACTGTTCCAAGATTAATTTCTCCAGCAAGGCAAAAAACTGAGATCTTCACATGGTCTGCTGTGAACATTTCCTACAGCTTTCAACTTTACATAAGACCATCCCTGCAGGCCTCAGTATCTCAGAGGAACTCTCTGACTTTGCCTGAGTAGTGGCTCCAGAGACAACAGCACCTTAAGGCATAAGGCAGCCCCAGGACCCAGAGATGTTCTTTTTCCACTCTTGAATTGTTCTGCAGGGGTTCCTGACCTAGGCTGGGGGAGGTGATAAGATTGCAGCCAGCAGCAAAATGGCAGCATGCCAAACAAATATATTTTCTGCAATCTTTCCAAGGGTCATGTTACCTCAAATAACAGTGAAGAGCAGTGTGTTCTTACCTGCACACATGTGGCTGGTCCCTATGTGGCACAGCAGAATGCTCATCCAGGTCATTTCCCTCTGGCCACACTGGAGGAGGACAACAACTCCAATAAACCTATATCATCCAGAGGTTGCTCACAAAATCACCAGGGAAGATGGCTCAGTGGAGGGTTTCAGTGTGCTCTTGCACACATTGCAGCTGGCTTTGAAGCAACTTAAACAAATTGGAGGATGATGTGATTCTGATTGCTACATCTCCAGCATGAGATTTTACATTGCAAAGCCCAAACCTGATCCACAGAATTTTTCAGAAGAAAAACTCCCTCAACCATTCTACTACCACTGCAATTCCTAAGATAGTTTTCCAAAACTAAAAAAAAAAATCAAAGATGAGGTGAAGGATACATAAGAGATTGAAGGATTAAAAAAATTCTTTTTGGTAGAGCAAGGAACCTGCAAGAGGTGCTGAGTGTCCACGAAGAATGGGAGAGAAGATGGAGTTCTTTCAAAGTCAGGCATTAGGTTTTGCCCGTTACTATTTGTTAGTTTTTTCAAATAAAAAAAGAGCAAACTAAAATAAACTATCCAAAACTTCATGGCTGGTAATGTTAGGAAACCTTTCTCCAGGTGCTGGTAGTGGATGACACAGAGAATGAGGTACATGTGAAGCCTTGGTACCATCTCTAAGTAAAGTCTAAAGAGTGGGGATTGGGTGCAGTTTAGGTCTCCTTACAAATGGCTTAAGTTTTAAGATGTTTTGAGATGTAACCTGGAAAACTTGTCATCCCTTTCTGGCCCACAGAGAGGATAATTAATGCTGTAAAATGCAGCAGGTGACGTGTACCCCTTTCTTGATGTCAGGAGCCCATTTTCAGGTCAATGATTGAAATGCTCTGCTGGTGTCAGCTGAGCCTTTGTATCTTGTCCTAGGATTTTACTCACCGAGTAAAATCTTATGACCATGCACATTCATTAGTTTAAAAGAAGATATAATTACCCATCCAAGCTCATCATCTTCCATTTCCTCCCAACCTTGCTCACCTAAGTAGGTGGCAATAAGTGCATTTGCTAACTGCTGATTACCAAATTACCAAACTTCATCAGCATAACTTTTAGGGGAAAAAGTAAAGTTAATAATGAGTTGATCTTCTACTTCAACATGAGGAAATTTTAAATTAACTAAACTTGGCCAATTTGTTAGGGTTGGAAAGGAGAGAGAGCTTATATTCCTTTGAACTTGTACTGCAACAGAGGCAAACAAATGGGAAAATTTCCAAATGTACTTATATTTTAAAATCCACTTTAATTATATATCCACTTATTCTTTGTAAAGTCAGAGTCTGCAGCCTGGTTGGGGGATGGAATAGGGGGTCATGTATAAATTGTCTCCCAAGGACCCCACTGAAATTTCCATAGCATTTGCCATATGACACTGATGTGTGAAAATTGACACGAAGATTTGAAAATTGGGACCGAGGGAGACCAAGCATAAAATAACTTCAATTTTGCGCTCTCTCTGTCTCTCAGAGGAATAGTGCAGTGGACTGACCAACACAACACAAACAAGTGAAGGGGAGAGAAAAAAAATATTCAGGGAGAAGGATAGTAGTTATTAAAGAGAAAACACACTCCTCACTCACAGAGAGAAAGGATGATCAATGGATTTAGTCACAGAGAAATTCAAGCAGAAAATTGCTGCTGTTTTTTATCTGAGAGGCAGGAAGTTTAACCAAACCAGAATCCTCTCAACTCACACCCAAGGCAAACAGTGAAGAAAACCACTGTGTTTTGGAACTGTGGGAAAACTCTGTTTGTGTGTGTATGTGTAAAGTTTTGATTCTGATTTTACAAGTGCTATGATGCCAAATAAACTGCAAGGTAGTATCCTCACCTCCAGAAAAGAGCTACACTTTATTCTATCTCTATTCTCTCACTCTTTTTATGATTTTGAATGTGGTTTTCCAGAACTAAGTTTTGGTATTTTGGAGCCTCCTGCTAACATCTGTGTACACCAAACCCAGGTTTAGGACTGGTTTCTTATTGCCTCTCAATAGAGGGATCACATTGCAAAAGCAGAAGATACCAAAACATCACTGGCCTATGAAAATAACACCAAAATTCCTCTCCTGAATTATAACTGCTGTTCAGGAAATAGATATCCATCATTTTCTTAGCACTGACTAGGTATTAAATAGCTCACATCTTTGGGTTATTGGTCAAAATGTTAACAGGTGAGAAACCCACTTTGGACTCTCAGCAGGACCATCCAGATCTGCTGTGTTGCACTGCAGGCCTGCCCTACCTGCAAGACCATGGGGGTTTTGCAAAACTAAATTTGCCATGAACTTGGTCTTAAAATTCCACATCTGATCTGCTCTACTTTGTAGAGACGCTCAGCACTCACCACTATCCCAAGCACTGGAGAAGAGTCCTGTTGCTGCTGCTGCTATTTCCCTTTTGGGTCCCAAGTTGTTTGCTGGACCCTGTTATCCCAAAGACACCTGCAAGGCAATGGATGTGCAAGTCTGTACATTCCTGCATCATATATGGATAGAGAAAGAGATGAGACAGGCATGCAGGCCATGCCTTTAGCTTTAAAATTACCCATCCTCTTGCTGCTGCAAGTCCTGAGGTCATTCTTGGGCTGAGAAGATGCACTGTGCAGTCCTGAACACTCAGCCATCTCCCCCCAGCCTATTTTTCTCAGGATTACTTACTTTATTTTATTTAGCTTTGTGGCACATAAGGTTCCTTGTGCTCGCTGATATGATGATCTACAAGAGCGGCGTTCACATGCTATGGATCTCATTTATTACAAAGTGAAGTATATAATAATGAAAAATAGCTACAGCTATTCCTCCCCTCTCCAGGGTATCTCAGCACCCTTATGGATGACCGCACACACAGGCAGCTCCATAGAAACAAATGGAGGGGAAATGGCAGCACACGGCTCCGAGCTGGAGGACTGAGTGCCTTTGGTCTGGAGCACGCTTGATCCATAGCTCCTGCTGAAGGCACATTACTGAGGGTACTGAAAAAAATAAATTTTTTTGCAACAGCGTGCCTAGATGTGGAGCAGATTGGCTTTGTAGGAACTGGGGAGCGGGCAGAGAGGAGAATTCTCTATTACAGCGGCCCGTAGGAAGCATTTGTCAATAAACACCTTGAGGATTTTCTATAGAGTCCAAAGCAAAATGCCCCACGATTCACAGTCAAACACAAGAGCTGCCCATCATTGACTCTTAATGCTCTACTGAGCATGAAAACAACAGCATGGAAACAATATGAAAAGGCCTTGCAGGTAATTTCACAGGGTAACAAGAAATGCCAGGCTTATTGTAATTACTGGCACTGGTGACAACGGAGTTAGTTTCATTTAAATGCTGGGACCTTTAGGGCAGCTTCTGTGCTTCATACACTGCCTGGATTTTATAAATTTTGTGCTTTGACTCATCTGAGGTAGTTACATAAAATTAGGTGATTTTAGTTGCACTCAAGATGTGCTTTTGAACTTCTTTCCACAGCTAGGAAAACTAGGATGTTACATTTAAATAAATTTTAAAGAAGAAATTGGAAATTTACTTGATGATTACCTGATTCCAGCATCTGAGGCTTTAAGGAAAATAATGAGAAAACTACAAGAATTCACAATTCTAGAACAATAACAAGGATGATAATATTAATAACAGTTCATTATCATGTAAATAGAAAATAGAATGTAAGGACGCAGTATCTAATGATTTCATTACTTTCTTTTACAGCCTGTTGCAATACACTAGCCATAAAGCAGTATTGACTTCAACTATAGCTCTATAATGTGTCTGTCTCTTATTTAAATACTTACATCTTTTTGTACTGTGCCTGAATATGGCAAGGTTGATGCCATCTCCCTTTTAATGAACTCATATCATTTAGTTACTTCCAATTTGCAAAACTGTGTGATCAGAATATGGCTCAATACTTCTACTAGCACTTTTAAATCACTCAGGAAATCATTCTAACAATTATTTTTTCACTCTAACAATAAAACTAATACATATAATGTGTATGTTTCCTGAGTTTTATTTCAAATACTCTTTAAAGGGCCTGAATTTCTCACCTTTAGAACTCTCTTAGTTTGTATGAACTCTTTGATAAAGACCCCCTCATTCCAATACAAAGGTCATTTTAAAAAAGATTTTCTTTACTTATTTATGTATAATCACAGTACAAATTGCATCAAATGCTTTAGAATGTATGTATAAAACACTCCTGGCTGGTTTCACGCATTTGTGAGATAGTCTTCTCCCTGTGAAGTTTGAGATGAAATATTCAAATAAGAAGAAAATAAAAAGGATAACACCCACCTTAAAAAGTCTTCAGAAGCCTGTTGGGCAGAGTTTGAGGAGGAAAGATAGGAACGATATACTGCCATTTTTGAGAAGGGATGGAAGAATCACCTCGATTACTACCGTGGAGAAATGTTTTCAAGGTTACTTTTAACTCCAGAGCAATAGTAGCAAATACTTTGCAAGCTGTCCTGAAGATTTTAACTAGAAAAGTGATATTCACAGAAGCAAAAAAGACAGTTATAGGCCATCGGGTGCAGTGTAATTGGCACTCGGCCCCAGCCACAGAGGTTGGAAGCTCTGAGTTTGACACAGGGCATATATTGAAGTTGGAGGCAGTTTAGTGAAAGCTCATTTTCTTGGACTATATAGTTCTGTCAAAATGCAAGCGCCTCACAAACAGCTTCAGAAATAAAGACGGAAGAATAAAGTTCCCACAATTCTGAAATGTCTACTTTTAACATTTTGGAAATAGTGTTTGAGGTTTAGGTTTGGTTTTTTATATGTGTGCATTTTAAATAGTTTAATAGCGATATATGTGAAACTCCCACAGTTCTAGATATACAAATATATAGTTTGATATATCTGGTTTATATATATATATGTGCAAATATATACAGGTCTATAAATATCTTTATAATATTTATATAAATATCTTTTCCTTTATTGGAATTTTTAGAATTAGAATTTTCCCTTATTGGAATTTTTCCCTTATAATAAAATTATTTTAAAAGATATAAAGCAAGATAAAACACTGTTTGTAAAATGGATAAGCTAAAATTTCAAACATTTCAGAAGGGAAAAGAGATTAACCTCAAATTATTTTTGTCAGTGTTAATCTGCCATGGATTAATCAGACTTTTCCATTTGGAAGCAGAAAGTGAAAGATGAGACTATCTGACTAATCTTAAGGTGGATGTCATGGATAAGATCAACTAAGAGTAGAGAAGAAACAGCCCTTCTTGGTTTGTAGGTATCACTTTTTTTTTTTTTACAGACAGACAAGGCTTCTTAAGGACATTCTTGATATCTTAATACCTCAATCTTGTTCAGTGTCATTTCTGAATGAGACCATTGTTGAGGCAACAGTGAGTTGCATAGCTCCATCAACCTTCTTTAATTTGCTTGGAGATTATGGGAAAACCTCTATAAATCAGTTTTATGACCTCATGAAAAACTTACAGTTGTATGGCATCACTTGCATGAATTATGAGATAGCCACAAAAAGGACCAAAGATGTCAAGGACACCAAAGTGAAGCTTTATGTACCCTGGGACATGGCAGCACATGTCACAAATCTACACTTGGTAGAAATACCAAAGGCAGACATGGAAACTAAAATTCTCTGTGTCTCCTAAGCATGAAACAAGGCTTGGAAAACTGGGAAGGAATTGTTAAAATAATCTTGATGAGAGTCATTAGTCTGAAGATGTAACAATTTAATTCTTCATTAGCATTTAAAGAAAAAAATAAAAAAGCAGAATGTGCACAGAAAAATATACTTAATGAGAAAAGAATGCAGGTCAAATGCTCCTTTTCTTATTCAAATAAAAAGTTTACATAATGACTTTTTTTAGAGACTTTATACAGTCTGAATACGCTGCAGCTGTAGCCACATTTTCAGTATGTTCACAGAATAGACCTCCAGTTGCTCTTTCCTGGAGTTCCTTCTGCTTTAACATTACATCTCAGTGTTTTTCTCATATTTGTCAAAACCTAATCCAATCATCACTGAACTTTATGTTATTTCATGGTACTGTAAACCTAAAGCAAAGCCTGAATTTTGCAAATTGAGTTGAAAGCCTCAGAGACCAGCACCTGGAGGTCAGGCTCTTTGTAATGTTAAAAGCAGAGATAACCATACATACCCTGACTATTAGTTAGGTGCTTCCATCAACACTAAAACATTTCATTATATCAAACTGATTTTGACGCTGCTCCTTTTTGGAAGATTCTGACTGTGCTAAAGAACCCATGCCAACTTTTTGAGGGGGACACAACAATATTTGACTTTACATTTTAATTTTCTATCATATAATAGAGAATTATTTTTTAAAAAAATTAACCCAAGTAAAATATTCTGGTTTTGTCAAAACATTTCTATCTTTTATTGATGCCAAATAAATCTTATGATGTTTCCTGGCATGAGTACTGAATGTTTCCATTGTCACTCCATCCAGAAGGAGCCAGGCTCCCAAATCTCATCCTCCCTGTGTTAAATGAAATGTTTATCCTCCACTAAGTACTGATCAGCCTAAACATAACCCTGCTGAGATTTGCCAGGATAGAGGAGGCAGAAGGTCTGGGGCTCAGCCAGAGTGAGCCCTGGCCAGGCTGATGTCCTCTCCCCCTTCCCTGTGTCCCTGCAGCCTTGTGCTCAGGGAGGGGACACAAATGCAGCTCTGTAGCACCTATGGAGGGAGGATATTGCTGATGCTGTGTTGGTTGTGCTACACCAGTGCCCTGCAGTCACTGAAGGTGGCTCTGACACTATCTGCTCTCCCCCTGATTAATTCCCACCTTCTCCCCTTTCTGTCCTCGCTTCAGATTTCCTCAGGACTGCTCTTATAGCTTAGAGCCAAGCAGACTTTCAGGCCAGGAGAGAAGCAGACACTGAATACAAGATATCTGTGCCCAGTGTTGTAAACTAAATGGTCCCATTTTCTATTTTAACAGGGCTCAGTGTCTCTCTTTGGAACAGAGAGATGAGATGGAGAGATAGACTTTGCCTTCCTTCCCTCCCCTGGCCTTCTCTGCTTGATGTTCCTACTAATTCTCTCACTCAGGCTCTGCTGTTTGAGTCTCTTCTCTCTTTTTCCCCCTCTGCCATTATTTCGGGTGGTTACTCATCCCATTTGACTCCCCCCAGGGTGTCACCAGGCTGCTGCCAAAAGCTCTTCTGTTTCCTCTCCTGTTGTGTTCACTCTTTCTCTTTTTTTAACTTTTAATCTCAGCCCTCGGCGAGGTGTGCTGAACAGTCATGATGAAGCATTCAGGATGTTAGAAAGTAAACTGCTGGAAGGTTAGCAAGAGCAGAAACCAATAAAGCACAAGGAGGAAGTCTGATATGTACGAACAAAGCAATTGGTAATGATGTGAAATAGTTGGGTCAAGCAAGGGCTGTGCACAAATGAAAAGATTCACCTCCAAACACCTGAAAAGTTTACCTAACCTGCTTCTCATCGACAGGAGTTGGTCTGTTGCTGTGAGCCATGGCTAACAGCTTTATACCCTGCTTTGTTTGCACATCTCAACACCCACATGAGCGTGAGGCCATCAGCAGCCAGGTGGATTCTTTCTTTAAAAGAAACTCCTTAAATCCTATAAGCTTCCTGATTCCTTTTCTTTTCTATTCATTGCTGCTTATTACCTGAAAGGTGTGATTTCAGACTAAGTTTCCAATCCCCTCTCTCAGCACCAGAAAAGCCATTGAATTCAAAGGGGTGGCCTCTGATGTATGGGATAATTCAGTGCAAAGGTGGCCTTGTCGAGCTCCTACTTAGTCAGAGAGCAATCAGATACTACAGCTCCTACTAGAGAGGGCAAAATTCCCAATTTGCCAGGCAGAAGAGGTTTGCTTACAAGTGGAACATGCCTTCTTTAGATGGACTTCACGTCTGAATTCCTCAGAATGACCCAGGAGAAGGTGAAGGGGAAACAAACAAACAAACAAACAAACAAACAAACAAACAAACAAACCAAGAGGGAAAGGAAAAAGAGAAGAATCAACTGTCAGTTCAGATTAACCCATTTTCATGAAAAAATAAGGTTTTTAAAAATAGATAGTGAAAACCAATAGCATTAGGAGACATTTTGTGCACAGCATTTTCAGACTGTCTCCTCTCTTTCCTCCCTTCTGAGGGGCCAGCAGTGCAAGAGGGAATGTATTTTTCCTCCTTTTACACTTGCAAGCCAAGGCCCTTTTCTGGCTTTGCTCGTGGTCTAGCTCAGGGGAAATATTTTAATGAAATTTCCCCAGAAATTAAAGAAGTCCCTGTTGGTCCCTGCTGTCTCTGTCGTTGCTGACCTCCTCTGAGGAAATGTTCTGGCATTTCCACAATGGCTGAGGTACACTGACCTGAAGGGAACAAAAATTCCAAGAGCCTGGCTCAGATGGCAAATTGGACAGGACTTTTCCCTTCTCTGGGAAGGCAGCCAGCCTTCCAGCTGCAGGCTGGGCCACCTCAGAGCAGACCTGGAGGGCACTTTCCTAGACCTCAATGAGAGCAGCCTTTATTAAAAGGAGAATTACAATATTAATAGGAAAATTATTTTGCAGTTAATGACAAAGAACTCAGTTTCTTCATACTTGGACACAGTTATATTCCCAGCTATGCCGATCTCAATATTATCTCAGATGGATACTTGTTCCCAGGAGGCCCTTAGGGGAGTGACCTTATGTCCCTCTACCTTTGATAAACCACTGCCTGCATGCATATAAATCAATTAACACCATCAGTTTATGCTAATTTTGAATTTAGATGGCATGGTGGAAATAAACAGAGGTGTTTATGGCTGTCTGGAAAGAGACTACAATAACAACCTTCCTTCTTCCCCAACATACACACACAAATACTCCCACACCCAGTGCACACACACATCAGGATCCAGCAAAACCCTGGCTTCAAGGAGTCTACATTCAGCTGCTTGAGCTCTCTCTGTTTTCTAGGGCAATTTGGACAAACAGAGCAGCCAAAATAACACCATGCAACATATAAACATCCCTTGTCAGCCATTTGCTTTCTGGTTTGCTGCTGTGTCATTCCCATTCCTGCTTTTGTTGTTGTTCTAGTATTGCTTTCTTTAATTTAGAGTACTCTGAGGGATGTGATGTTACCAGACTGGGAAGAAAAAAAGACATTTAGAACTGGAAAAAAATTATCTATTCATGAATACAGCTTCCTTTTTATCATAGCCTGACTATCCACAAGAAATAGCACATCACAGCTTCCCCTCACCCCACCCCAGAGCATGACTTACTGGTATTAATGGTCAAGAGCCATGCCTGAAGCGCTGGGTCCAGACAACAGCAGCAGGGAACACATCCGGGAGGGAGATGGAGCCTCAAGACATAGAGGATGATCAAAGGAGCCCCAGCAGCCTTTGTGATCAGGCCAAATGACAATTTCCCTCTTCGCCTCTCCCCTGGCAGTCAGGTGAATGGTTCATAGATGGTGGCCAAGCCACAGCAAGCAGACATCCAAGGAGCTTTAAGGCTCTCCAAGCTCATCAGCAAAAGCTCCTTGTGCTTCCTTCTGGAGGACTTTTCCCTGCCCAGGCTCTGTCTGTGTCTGGACAATGAGTGGAGTATGAGGGTGCTATTTGTAGAGCAAACACATCAGTACATGACATGTTTTAGTTCAAGACATGCAGAACTGTGTGCTGAGAATCTATTCTCTGCCATTGACATATCTCCATGATAAACATATTCATGAACTAGGGGTAATTTTTATCTCTGATTAAAGCTGTAAGCAGGCACAACTCTTTCTCAGTTGACAGCTCTGGGCAAGGAATGGATATGGCAGAATTGTCTAAAATACAAGTCAATTTCCTTGGATCCTGCGATTCTCATCAACGTGGGCATTTTCTGACGATCTGATGTGCTTACCAGCAGTGCCCAGCCTTCTATGCCAAGGCAAAGAAAAACAGAGGACATATGCTGAAAAATTTGTAACATGGTCCCCTAATCAAGTGCTGGCTCCATCCTGTATCCTGTTATAAATTGTAATCTACATTGTGTCTAATGTACACTTGTCATTATTCTTTCCTCTGCTTTGGCTGATTGCATTTAAATACTTTTTTAAAGTCATTATTGGTTCTCCTATTATTTATATGTTGCTTGGTTTGGTGGTTATCTCCTTTTCTTTTTAGCAGAGAGACCCAAGGTTACTTTTATTCCTCATATCCAAGGAGCCAATTAATTTCCAGCATTCCCCAATAAATAGAGGCTGCTGTAGCCATATTTCCTTCCACAGGGAGACCAGGATGTTGAGCCAGTTCTGAATCCAGTCTAAGCTCTACTCCATGGCTGAGATATTCAGAGGATGGTCTCAGCTGAAACCAGTCTGCTCACCTGATTACTGTGTGCTGCTTTCCTCATTGCTTTTCTATTACACTCAGAGTATCTGTGTGTCACTTTCACTTTCAGCCCAAAGGGACCCCATTTCTCAGCAGTATTACAACAACAATATCCATGGTTGGAGAGGAAAAGCTGAGGGGCATTTTTATTTTTAGTGAGTTTTTAGTTATTTTCAATATTTTTACCATAGATTGTTATTTTTTTCCTTTGTGTAGAATCCTTACTTCCTCCTAATATATCCTACAAAACATCCTTAAAATTATTAATCTTTCATTTAAAACTCCTGGGGACTAAACTGGTCCCTGTGCAGTCTGGAGTGAGGAATTAAAACACCACAGCAGCTTTCGTGGGAACAGGTGTCCTAAAAAGAGAGACAGGCACAGGCACATCCTGGGCACAGCCCCTCTATAAATAACAGACCTCCAGCTCTCTTAAATATCCTCAGTACGTCTCCCTAAGAGTTTTAGGGAGACATCACATTCCTTTAAAACTGGGCAGTCAAGCAGCTTCCTTGCTGCTTGGGGACAGAGGAGCAGTGCCAGTGTCAGGCGCACACAGACAAGTGGGGTTTTTTTGGGTGGCCAAGAGATGGAGAAGCAGCATTTATGGTGGTCTCCGCCCTCATGCCACTCTGTGCCTTGTCCTGTTTTTGCCAAACTGCCACCTTTCAGAGTGGGGGAAGGTGGGACTGTGCAGGTGGTTGCTCTCCCCAGGACAGGCAGAGTGATGTGACTGGAAGCTGGCCGAGCCCCGGCGCTGCTTTACGCCATCCCAGCTGGTGGCACTACATCATCCCTGCAGGGCCAGGCAGGTGCCTTGACGCTGGCAGAGGGGGAGGGAAGGGATCAAGCACGAGTCAAGGTCAGCAACACGAGCAGCCATGCAAGGGGGAAATGCATCACTGGCAGCGGGGAGCCGGCTCCATGCTGAGCCTGGGAGCAGCTCGGAGAGGATGCTGTGAATGTGGGACTACCCAGCTACAGACACAAAACTGGGCTTTTCTCTCCTTGAGAAACAGGGAGAAAACAAGGCATCCTTCAGGCAGCAAGGTGCTGTTCAGATCAGACTTCTAGAGGGGAGAGTGCTAAACTGGAAGGCAAAGAGGTCTGACATGGGCAAAAAACATAGCGAAGGACAAAGTGAGAAATCTTGCTGGCCAATGGCAAGAAAACCCTGTGTCTGTGAATCTAATAGGCGTGTGACACACACATGGTGGTAGTAGTTGAGCCTTCCCATCTGGCACTACTGATTAATCAAGTGCCTCTAAACTGAGGAAACCTCCGAAAATATCCATCGACAAGAGCTGAGAGTGTGAGAGAAAGTAAGACAACTCCAACTGTGTCGGCAGAGGCTGTGCTTGATGCTAACAGGTGGTGATGAACATTGCGTGATTTAGAGCTCAGAGGGGAATAGGAATCTGAAAGATCAAGTATCATTCCAAAACACTGACAGACTTCGGGATCTGAACCTTCTGGCTTGAGGTCTTCCAGGACAGAGCAGAACATAAATATAGGGAGAAAAAATTGAGAAATCGGCTCCAGTTCCACATTTCCTGCCTTCAAGAACTCTTCATTACAAATAGTTATAAAAGAAATTAGTAGCTCACTTGATATGCCAACATTCTTGAGAATGCAGAACAGTACGAAGTCTGCTTTTGTTCAGATCTTAGACCTGTGTTCAGACCCCACTCCTTGCTATCTGTAATACCTTGCCTCCTTTACACATTAAGTTGCAGTGACACTCGTACCCATAACCAATAAAAATGTTGATTGGCAGGATGAAGACTGGCAAAAGTAGGATCTACAAGTGATTTATGAATGCAATTCAGTGGCTCTTGTTTATGAACAGCCTGGTTTGTACACGTCATTCCTGCAAAGATACACACAGGTCTCAGGTGCTCTGCACACAACAAGAAATCTGCAAGGCACCAAGGAAGTGAAGGACGAGAGCTGGAGTAGATGAAATAGAAGCTCTGGAGAAGAGAAAATTCATTTTCCTGAAGCTGCAGGACTGAAGTTCAGCAATGGAAGGAATTCACTGGCCTGGCAAGCCTGGATGCTGCCACAGGAAAGCACTTTGGGACTGCCTGAGAACTGTCCCCAATATCCTTAGCAGTTATGCACCCTGTTCTCCTCAAACACAGAACTACCTTGATAACAGTTACCTCTTACATCCAGTATTAAGCAGTAATATTAACCAGGCAAAGCTTTGCTATTGAACCCAAATAAAATGTGATCAGAATTTGGGTTGATGAAGATCCAGCGGGGGAACTGCACAGAGCAGAGAAGAATTCGTTTTCTTTTTCCATTGTGTCAGATTGAACCCTATGAAAAGAGGACG
>VYXF01012755.1:1701121-1748514 GCA_013397295.1 Polioptila caerulea | reverse complement strand
GCGAAATCTATAAAAAAAAAAAAAAAAAAAAAATGAAAGAGGGGAAAAAAGGAAAAAAGAAAGAAAGGTGCCTCAGTTGTCTCGGCAGCTGATCAACAAAGGAGCAGTCGTGAGCTGTAACCTCTTGGAGCTGCAGTCTGGAACATGACACATGTCAGGCTATGATAAATGGTGCGGAGTGTGTGCAATTTCAAGCGCAATGCCCTTGAGATGCTCAGGACCCCGATCGCAAATGTTATTGTTAAATTAAACCTTAAAGGAAGGATTGGGAAGGGGAGGGGTGCGTGTGTGTGTGTGTGTGTGTGTGTGTGTGTGTGTGTGTGTGTGTATATATATATATATATGGATATGTGAAATGCAGAGAAAAGAGGGCGANTTAAAGGAAGGATTGGGAAGGGGAGGGGTGCGTGTGTGTGTGTGTGTGTGTGTGTGTGTGTGTTTATATATATATATATGGATATGTGAAATGCAGAGAAAAGAAGGGGAAAATGGCAAGGTGAGGAGAGAAAAACTTTATATTTCTTTTAATTGAATTGTGCATCTTCTAGGTCTGGTTGAGCTATGGGAGAACTTCAGGCAGCGTTTTTCTATCCTACAGGCATTTTATTACTTTTGGTCCATCACAATTTGATAGCTAGGGATCAGCTAAAGTAGGCAGGTGCAAGATTGGAAAACAGGTAAATAAATAAATAAACAGATGTGCAGTTTCTCTAGCTCAAGTGTTTTGTGTCCAGGTACCTTTGAATCCAAACGTGTGAAGTTTCAGAGAGTACTGAGTGCTGATTTTTGGGAGCTGCTGGTCTCTGAGGGCTTGTTTGTTAGTTGGGTTGTTGTCTGATGGTGTGTGTTTGTTCTTTCTGAGACACATACTCAGTCTTAAAAGCTGCTCTGACAAAAAGGCGACATTTACATCCACATTCCACTGTGAGGAGAGCAGGGACTGAATTTTGCAAGTCCTCTGGGCAGATTTCATCCCCAGCTGCAAGAATGGCCCCAACGTGCAGCTCATTGCTTCTCTGGTGTCAGCATCCTTATCCCTGTGATTTTGGAATGGGAGTGGGGACAGATGCAGTGAACAGTGTTTTAGACGAGCAGTTGCAGTAGAGTGCATGGTCAAGGGGCATGGAGCAATGAGTAAGAAACAAAGCAACCTCTCCCACATGCTGAACAACCTTTTGCCAGGAGAGGTGGCAGGGAGAGCTCCACAAGCCTTACCCTCTGAATTTTGCATCACGTGGGTGCTGTGAAGAGCAGGGACTGGATCTCCTGGGCTCCCATCTCTGCAGCTTCCAGGCACTTCCTTGTTTCTTCTAAAAAGGTGAGAACCAACATGCTCCTACCTTGAGGTTTTCTCTGGTCAATCTGGACCTGAACTTGAATCTGTTCCTCTCTCCTCTTCCTTCTGCTGCCTATTTTATGTCTTTCATCTTTCCCACGTGCAGAGGAGCCTCCAGTTTGAAACTCACACAGATTCCTCAGAAGTCCTCTCTTTTCTTTCTCCCTTTCCACCCTCCCTCCCCCACCACATCCATGCTAAGTGCAATTAGTGTAGGCAGTGCAGGAAACACAGTGGAGAAAGGAGCTGTGTAAACGAGGGGGAGGACACGGAGTGGGTGAGGTACGGGGTGGGGGAGCTGGAAAGTGTTCAAGGGGAAATGCTTGCATGGCTCATATAATTGAAGGGAAAAAAGAAGCAATGAGCAGCATAAGCCCTACACTGGAAAAAGAGATGGGAAAAGCCTTTAAATAATGATGGAAAGTAAATTCAAACAAACAGTAAAAGGTAACAAAGGACTAGTAGTGACTCATTTAGCAAGATGTATTGTTTGTTCTAATTTTTACCAGGTACAAGACAAACCCACTTGTTGGGAACAACCAGCATAAGAGACCTCCATGACCTATTTAAAACACTTAAGATAGGGTAAACAGGAAGCAGAGATCTGGCTGCACCAGCAGTAATCCATCTGCTTATTTCTCCTGGTTGCCTCCATAGTGACTCATTGTCCATTAGAACCTTCAGAGTGTCATGACAGCATTAAAACCAAGGCTCAGATTTGGGAAATATATTCAAAGAACGTATTAGACACCAAAGTACTAAGATTATTATTTTTAGACTCATCTTATGAGCATCCTACAGCTTGTTTTGTGCTTTTTGGCTACTGTTGCCTAGCGTCCAGGAAAACTCAAGTCCTTTTTCGGTTCTTTGGAACATTTTCCCCATGTTTCTTGTTATTAAAGAAAATAAACATTGGACAAAAGCAGACTTTATTGTATCTATAAATAATTCAATGCAGATGGATTCATGGAAATACCAGTAGGCAGATTTTCAGAAATAAGGAAAGGGAATGGTCTAAGGTTAGATGGTGAGGAAACAGAAAGAGTGAAGCAGCAAGAAACTACAAGATGTGATGAGAAGAATAGACACAAACAAGAAGGCAACTAATAAAGGATAGCTGAACATAAAGATACTTTGAAAAGACAACTCAATCTCTTTAAAAAGCTTTTATCCTTTAGTTATGAGCTTCCTTCTGCCAAGGAAAAGAAGGCATTTGCTCTGTGTCTTGGGAGGGTACCAGAGACTCACATTTAATCATCTTTCATACTGACATGTTATCTCTCCTAATTTTTCCTTTTGGGGACAGGCGGCAGATGATGATAATGTTGAGATGATTATTTAATGATGTATCCCTCCTTTATGACCTATCACAGGATCCTGTGGACTTAAAAGCCCATGTGGATGGATGCCTGAAAACTTGCTGGTGTTCAATGTTCTGTCTGATCCTAGAAGAGCACCTGTTGATTTACACCATGGAAGGTTATATGAAATGAACATTGAAAACAAGCTGAGCCTGTAGTAGGAGGAGCTGGTGAAGAAATGAGTGGTGGGAAGGAATAAGGACATTTTTAGGAGGAATGGAGCTGCTTTGCTTGATTGCAAACAGCCGTTTCTAAGCCACCAATTTTTGCTGATGTTGCACCAGAAAAGCCTTCCTTGAGGAAGATTGCTTTTGCCAGGCAAAGTGGAACAAAAGCCAGTTAAGAACTCAGCTGGAGTCATTAAGGCAAACATAAAGCAAAAACCCTGTGTGATAGGGGATCCCTCCCCACTCCATGTAAGACATATGAGGCCTCTTTGTCCAGTCACTGCTTGGACAGGGGTTGTATTTTTGTGATGTATCTTGGCTTTTGTATATGTGCATAACCAAAAGGCAATGGGTACTGAAGAGGAAGGCAGAGGAGCTGTAAACCAGGGCTGTGACAAGAGGTGAACATGCCTCTGCTCCCTAGGAGCGCTTTTGGGAAAGGTGCTGCAGCACTGAGCTATCTTCTGCAAACACAGGGCATCAGGGGAGGGAGACAGGAAGGTTTTCAGGGAAGAGAACCACCCACCCACAGGCGGGAAGAAAGGTTTACTTCAGACGTTATAGAAACAGAAGTAGAATCACAGGGAGAAATCTTCTTCTTGCCATTCTGCTGCTTTGCCACATGCTGGGGGAGCAGCACATTGTTCTCCAGCTGAACAATGCCCAGTTCCCACCACGTGCAAAGGGAAAAGAATGTGAGCTTTGCTTTGCTTTATTATCAACTTGTGCAGTGCAGAGATAACTGCACAGGCTGCTCAGTCCCCGAAAAGCAAAGATGAATTTTGATCAAAATTGGATTACAGGGCATTTCATTTCTACTTAAGAATGGTCCTGAATTGGTTTCCCATTTACTCAATATCCACAAAAATAACAAAATAAAAACTGTCAAGAAAGAATAATGCTGCTGAAAAGAAAATATAAAGCTCAAAAATTTGCCGAAAAATAATTGGACTGAAACAGCTCCAAGTCAGATTAGCATTAAATCTTCTTAAGAATTATGAAGGCTCTTGCAACCAAAGGCAAGTTATTTCATTAGGCTGATTCTGCATATTTAATTCTCAGTGTGCCAATTTAATGTAATATTTTTTGGTTATCAGGGACCGTTCTTTCTTGATATATAATAATGACATTGCATTTGGTTTAAAAGTACAAGTCTACAATCAAGGCAATCACAGACTATTAAGTGCTCAGTCAAGTCCCAATCAAATTGTGTTCAAATGGGTTAAAGGGAGACAGTCAGAGCTGCCAATCCCAAAATACAGCCCAGCCCTTCAGCCCATCCTGTGGCCAAAGGAATAGTACTCTCTTGACTTCAGCAGACTCTGTGATGGAAAATATTTCTGTCCAAAACAAAATTGGCCTGTAATCTGGGTAAGCTATTCAGAGCAAACAGTGGCAAATTTAGCCTTTTCTCCTGTTCTCAAATCATCCATGTACGGACTTTGTTGTTTTAATGCCTTTGCATGTATTTGTCTGACAAATACTAAATATAGAAATAGCCCAGCAGCCCTGGTGACATTGATTATATCTTGTATTATCTACAGTAGATTGTGGTATATGGCTGGTCCTTTAGGTTACACTGCAATTTAGCCATAGAGCAAATATGTTAAAATACCAGTGTAAAATGTACTAAATCAGATCCTCATGAATTTTAAAGCCTGGAGTCTGAAGCTCTTCCTCAATCTGTTTACCAAATCAGTGCGGCTGCTCTCAAATTAAAGTGCAGTGCCCCATAAGCAAGATCAGGCTTATGAGCCATCATAAACCCACTTTGCACTTGTAAATGGCAGCTGATTCAGCTGTAACCTGAAAGCAGCTTTTGGGACCAGAGTATTAAACATTTCCAGAAGTTTCTTACCAATGTCAACCTTCTAGAATCTTTCAAAATCATCTGGCATGCCAGGCTGTGGGTTCTGAGTTAAGTGTCCATCCTCAGTAGGTACCTATTGAAATGAAACAGCAATGTCCCCTTTGCTTTAAAATATTTGTTTTATAACAACACATGCTTATAAATGTGTGTGTGTTTGTGAAGGGATTGATTGAAAATAAGGCCGTCATACTGAAAAGAAGAAAATCTGAATTTTTGCCAAACAGTGTAGAAATGTTTCGTGTGAGAGTCAGATATGGAGGCAAATTCCATTTAAAGGGTTGAAGACTCAGTGTAATGGCACAGAGACCAATGTCAGCATTTCCTACTCTGAGCCTTATTTTGTCAGAAATTGCTGCTTGAGGACCTCAGGTTTCACCTCTCCATGGAGGACATTATGTACATCTTACAGTTTAGTCTTTTTTCTGGTGCCAAAAGGGCAGAGCCAGGGCTGTAAATGTCTCCAAAACCAGACTAAAGAGGACTGAAGCCTACCCGTAGGCACAGGCTGCCCAGAGAAAGTGTGGATGCCACATTCCTGACAGTGTTCAAGGCCAGATTGGACAGGACTCTGAGCAATCTGGTCTAGTGGAAGGTGCTCCTGCCAGTTCCAGGGGGGTTGGGCAGGGTGATTTTTGGAGGTCGCTTTGAACTCAGATCTCCCTCTATGAGATGACTGAAGGATAGCCACACATTTTTTATGCCCTGAGTGAACATTCAGCCAAGAGAACACTAGTTCTATAGTTACACAAAACCTATTTATTACCTGTGAGAGATCTGATCTTCAAGAATGTGCCAGGGAAAGGAAAGTATTCCCTGGGTCATGTTGTCTCCTCTTGTCTCGGATGTTTTGCAGTATTTGTCTCCAAGAAGAAAACTTTTCTTGCTGATGTGCCAGTCTCTTGAAAAAAAAAAAGAAAAAAAAAAGAGAAAAACAAAAAGACAAAAATTCCCCTTCTGCCGACATTCCCTTCCGAGTCTGGGAACCTCTATTGTCTTTTCTCTGGTAATAAATGATAATAATTAAAGGCAAATACACAATAATTAGTCACACTAGGTTTATCCATCTGGCATACCTGTATCTCATCACTGTGTCTTTGAAACAGATGACAAGCACCATATTGCACAACATCCTGCTAATGGGTCTGAGCAGGGAAAAAGAAGGTAAAAGGGTTACCACAAAAAAAAAAAAAAAAAAAGTAAAGAAAGTAAAAGAAAAAGAAGGTTAGCAACAGGGACTGACATTATAAAACATTTTAAAAAATAGTGGTGGCTGACTGTCAAGTTATGAACCACTTAGTGGCAGATGGGCTTTTGACTGAGGGTTAGGAAAACATGGAAATATGCAGCCCTTGGCTTAAACTACCTCCTCCTTAAAAATACCTGTACCTGACATACCTACTGTTGAAACAAGGATCATTTCCTGGAAGATTTTAGCTGGGCATGCGGATGGACGAGGAAAACAAGCCATTCTAACAGCCAACTGAAAATTTGGTTTCATTCTGAGGATAAGACATTATGGACCCAGTAATCAGCTATTTTGGTCCCTCTTCTCAGGGCTGATTGATGCACACCAGGGCACACACTCTGATTGATGCACACACTCTGTCACTATCAGGGCTGCCTGAGAGAAGACAGAGGAAAATTAATACAGCAAAGAATTTTCAACAAATATTTACTTCTTTAAAAAAAAAATGATCATACAAGTCTGGCATTTGATTTCTGGGAACTTGTGAGAAGCAGAGATTTACTTGTATAAATAATCACAGGGAGCCAATTTCAGTCACATGCATTCAGATTTCGATTAAAGCTCCACAAGTGCTTCAACTCCCTTTCAAAGAAAAAGCAGAGCCTGGCATGCTCTGAGAGCTGATTGTCTGGTTGTAATGATTTTTTGGGTTGCAGTGCAGTCATGCCCAAGACAACCTCTGTGGAGCTGGGCCCAGCTATGTTACCTAGCTGCATAAAAACAAAGAAAGCAAACAAAGGCAGTGCCTGACCAACAGCCTCCATAACCTTGGTGTAAGATGAGCATCAAGCACAAAAGCGATTTTGTGCTTCCCCAGGTCTAACCTGCCTGAGCCTTGCAGAGCTGAAAGCTGAATGCTACCAGATGGCACTCTCTGAAGCAATAATATTAATTTTTAAAGTAGTCTATAATAGATCCTGATGTTAAAAAAAGTAATTTGTAATTTACACCCACTACTCATCCAAACTTGAAGGCAAAATCTTCCCTCATAAACAAGCTGCCCTGTCACTTGCACTCTGTGAAGATTTGTATCTGGCTGGGATTTAGGGAACATCTCAATTCTGCCTTTGCAATGAAGGTGCCTTTTCTGTAGGTGTTATTGAGCTGGAACTCACCACAAGTCATGGGTGGTTGATGTGATGCCAGCAGCTATACTGTTCTCTGTTGAACATCCCAACCTCAGGAAGAGAACAACCATAACCCTGGCCAAACTTCCCTGCAGTCAGGCAGTGCATCCAGGTGTTTGTAAAAATAATAATGGCAAATTGGTTCATTTTCATGTAGTTCTTGTGCATTAGGATCCCTGATCATGCAGGAAGATAAAGAAAATAATGGAAAGGGTGAAGGAAGGTTCTACAGGTGATGCTACTCTAACACCTCCTACAAACTCTATCCCTGACCATATTAAAGTAGGGAATAAATCATTAGCAGAGTTGGGAGAACTGATTTTGGGGGTTTTTTTTATACACCTGAAGCTTATCTTGCACAACTTTTCCTCCCAGAAGCATCTAATCCAAGCTAAGCCCACGGGCATACACCACACACAATAAGCTGTGATGGACTTGCAGTAGTCTGGAAATGCAAAAAATTTGGTCTGCAAATGAATTGTCTTCCTCAGTCTGGGAAGAATCGTGAGGTTCTGGGATGGGGAACTTATATAAAACCAGAGCAAAACTCTGGAGTTTGTCATTAATTCTTCCTAGGTAAATTAACTGGGGACAAGCTTTTCAAAATACTTCCTGTACATATTTTCTATACAAAGAGACCTTCTCTTGTTTGTTTCTCTCTTCCTCTGGACAGTCCCTAGTGATGATTTTCACAGCTCTTATGGAAGCAGCTCATTGTTCTGCAGAGACTTAATTAAAGTGTACTTCCATGTGAAATTAGGCTATTGTATTTATTTAATCTTTATGGTAATTGCTGTAGAAGGGCTGTGACTGTCTGCATCCTACTCTCACACCCACGTCCCTCCCCACCCCACGGCCACCACTCCCTGAAGGAAATGGCAAGTTGTTCTGCCCTGGTGAACTCCTCATCTGCTCAAGTGATGCATTTGAACTTTAACCCACAGACAGCAATATTTGCTCACCATGCCAGCGTCGTTCACAGGCTTAAGGTGTGCTGGAAAAGCTCTGCAGAGAGGAACAGGTTTGTGGTTTTCTTCTTCCATCTATCAGCTGGTACTGCATTGACTTCTTACAACTGTACTGACTTATTAGCCAAGCTCATGTGGTATTTCACAGTTTCTGTGCCAGTCCATAGGTCTTTCCTAGGCTGAATTTCATCTTGAAACTGTGCTCTCCATTGTCATGGGAAAGCTTTTTCTTAAAATTAAAAACTAAATGTCTGAGTCCAGCTTAATCACCTGAAATGTTAAAGATACAATGTCCATGAGCGTACAATTGCCAGGTATCATTTATACCCAAATATTATCCAAGCAATGTGTAAAATAAAGCTCTGGCACTTGATTGCTCTTGTCAGGGGTAGGAGGAATAATTTTAATTTGTTTTTAGAACATTTCTACAGTGAAATGAGTCTGTTTTCCAAAGAGATGTTGGTAAATTGAAAATAACATCAGGTTTCATTGAGTCCACTGTGTCGGGAAACGAATGAGTAGAATTGCAGTGAGGAATAAAAATCAAATAACTGTAATTAAAGCCTTCAAATGGTCTGATGCCAATGTGATTGGCATTTTTTATTTTGTCCTCAAGGACTGAGCTCCCAAAAAGCGTTTGTCCTGAGATGCACCAGCAGACAGGCGATCTGCCTCCCTCTCAGACCATACCTAAAGTTCAAGTCTGACTCAAGAGAGTCACATCACAGGAAGAAGGAAATTGAGGTCTCTGGCTCATCACTGTAGAGATGAAATTGCATTTTCTGTCATACCCTAACATCCTGTTTGAATTACTATTGCTGCAGTCCTCTCACATACAGAAAGAGGATTCCTATTTAACATAATTTTTCAGATTGGTTGAATAAAACACAGGAATCCAGCTTTCCGTAAATCACTTGTCTGAAGGACAGATTACAATCCAAAGCATTTCCAGAAATTCTCTTGTCTGTTTTATGCCAGGTATGTATTTTATGCAATTGATAACCTCCACTTTGTTTCCATATGAACTGACTATTCTCCTTTATTCTGTCCCACAGGGCTCCATGCTGGCCCTGGTGCTTCTGAAGCTCTGAATTGGCTCCCTCTTCTAAATCAGCATGAGGAGTGAATTATTATTGCAACATCACATCACTATCACTCAGATTCACTTTGATTTATCTGCAGGCTGATCCCAACAGCCCAGCTCTGCTTTCTTGCTGGGTTGATGCAGCTATTGTTTCAAATCTGGTGGTAGAGAGACCATATCTGTGCTCTTTCTTTGCAGTTGGCCTTTCTGGGTGGTGGGCTGTGTAACTCCATCCTGACATAAGGGACATGTCCACCACTTTGGAAGAAGATATAAGAAACCATTCACTAGGCAAAAACGGAATAATTCATCTCCACTGCACTGCAAAAGCTTTAACCTAATCCTTTGGGCACAGAGAATTGCTTCAACTCGAGGTTTTATAGCCATTCAAAACTTTTTTGTGTTAACCCTGACTATTCCCCTTCTCCATGTAACTATCTGATGGCTGTATAGATCCCACTAAAGCCTGACTCTGGGGAAATCTTGCCACAAAATTAACTTTTCTGACACTCTAATGCGTGGGCTAATATTTCTTATTCTGTTTCATTTTTTGTTGCAATGACAACTACAAGGTAAAGAAAGAATGATTCATACCTTCTGAAGAGGTACAATATTCAAATATCAGAAAATTCTAGATGAGGTTTGAGGATGACCCTTAACAGGTACCATGTCTGTATGTCAAATGAGGCATATTCCAGTCTGAGAGGTAATGTTATCTTAGGAAAACACCAGATTTAGTAGGTACCTAGAACAACCAAAGGTGTTCAAAATTGGGTAATAATCCATTCTTTTGCTTGTTTTTCCCTGGAGCAAGCTCAGTTTTTAGGTAAAGGTAATCTGGGGGATTGTTTGTGGGACTTCAATTTGTCTTGGTTTTGCTCCATAGCTGTGACCTCAGCTATCTGCAATCTGTTCCTACACATTCCCCCTTGTGCATGTCTAGAAAATGGGGGCATGAGCTCTGCAACTCAAATGAGCTTCCACCTGCAGCCTCTCCCAAGCACATCCCCTTAGACCCCCATCCTATTTGGAATTCCTTCTTTTCTGCAATGCCTCCTCTCCTCAGAGAATTGCTCTTTTATTGAGCTTATTTTTGGACTCCAAAGGTGCTGTCAGGAAAGGCAGAGATGAAACTCTCTTTGATGCAAACCGGGTAATATGACTGCACTTGCTGGCATGTTGTACCTACAGGAGTGTAGGGAATGCATCTGAGGGGATGTTTGATCTCCCATGACTATCTCTTACAATCCCTTTTTCTATGAGGTTTATATACACTCCACGTGTGTCCAGGCCCTGCAGCACCAAGGACTGATCTCAAACAGAGCATGTCTGTGTTTAAACTGGCCAGTATTATCCTTCAACCCCTGAAAAATCCATGGGGCCACACCTTGCAGGGCCTAAAGGAAAGAAACGAGGAAAAACAAAACAAAAAGCCCAGCGACTATGAACGGGGAGAAACTTCAGCTCCATTATCACTCCCCTTCATCTGCTCAAAAACCCTCACTGCAGGGGTTGTCATGGTGATGCAGGTTTGACCTCTCACTTTTTACTCTTCCAGGAGCTAAAAAGGTAAAAATGAGCCATTCTGTCTCGAATGAAAATCAACCTTCCTCAGTCAAAGGACGTAGAATTGCTTTTTCCCTTTATCAAACCCGAATGTTTCCATAGGTGACACAGAAATATATACATAACCAGCACTGGCATCAAGGAGCATCTGTGGGATGTGGCAGTGGCCATGGTGGATGGGGCTCAGCAGGAAGGGTCCATCCCTAAGTTTCCTAGAAGTCACAAGGTGCCACATCCCGCATTTCCCCTTTGGCACCTCGTTCTGTCTCTGCAGCCAGCTCCTTACTCAGCCACTTCAACATGGGGTTTGTGCTTGTGGCAGCTCTAGGGCAGAAAAATCAAACTATTGATTGAACTGTGTGGCAGCCTCATAAGGCATTATTAGCAGCCTGCTATAGGCAGGACCAGAAAGGGTAAAACCATTTATTTTTATTAATATTCTTGAGAGCTGGGGTTTAGCAAACCTGCCATTTCCCTGGGTTGGCAGTAAAGACGTTGCACCATCTCCTTGTCCATGGATGAATCTGGCAATGCACATGGAGGTCCTTCTGTTTGTGTGAGGGGTGGCCTAACGTATTGGGATAGAGCCCTCATCTGAACTACAGCAGAAGTAATCTCCTTCTGTCGATTACTATTGAATCTAAGTCCTCTGCTTTGATAACCAAATCCTTCCCTACTTGCTCATTCCCCCCATCCAGTCTCTCCTCCCACCACTTTCACACAGTGCCAGGGTAGCTTGACATGTGAAACCAGCAAGACTTCAAATCAAATATTCAGGTTAACAACAAGCTGGCCTTGAATGAAACATTTGAAGAACCTCTGATGCAAACTCCCTGATGCTTAACAAAGCTCCATCAAATCTCTTCCTGCACGAGACTCTCTATACCAGTTCTACCTTAAACAAGAGCTACTGAATTTATTTGACAGAATCAAAACAACCTAAGGTATATATATAAATACACACACACACATATATATATATTTTGCATGTGTGTGTGTATTTATATATGTCATATATATAAAGCGCCAGCCTTAAAATCCTACTTAACTGCAACTGAAGTCTGGAGTCATCTAAAGTTCAAATATTTCCCATTATTTTGGTATGGAAGTTTCTGAGAACAAGTGTTTCTTCATGGTGTACCAATTTAGAAAGTCCCCACAGCACCAGACAATAGGAGTTCAGCTCCTCTCCAAATACCATTGTCCTCAAACCATAGACCATCTCTCTAAAGTTCCTTCACTCACTTCTCCCTCCTTACACATGAATCTTCAGTAAAATGCTTTCAACAGACAGGCTCTGACGGTCCTCCCTCCCACCCCATGTGCGCTCACCAAGCCCCAGGCACACTCTGGTGCCTGGGCCATCACCCTTGAAGGTTTTATGCCCGAACCCCTGAGGTGTTTCAGCCGAATGAAGGCACTTCTGCCTCCCATATGCTCTAGAAGCAGAGCTGTGCTGAACACCAAGTTCTTCCAGGCCCGAGATCATCACTCAGACTCAGCCATGGGAACTTCTTAGACCTTCCATTTTGCTCCTTTGCAAATCAGCAATGCTCATCGAAGCACTAGGGCCTCCTCCCTACCCACTCTCTCAGTTAGTAACTTCAAGCATTTTGAGAGCTAAAGAATGTGGGCAGCCCCTGCCATGACCCACCTTTGTCCTTTGCCAGCCTCCCTGGTGTGTGTGACACCTTCCCTCTCCTCATCACACACAGCAGCCTGTCCTTGTCCCAGGGCTCATGCTGCACCTTTTGCTCATTTCTGGAAACAGCCACGGACTTTCCCTTCTCATCACATCCATCACCTCCTCCAGCTCCAGCAGTGACCATCTCTACGAGAGTCACCATGACCTCCTGATTCATTCAGAGGAGGCACATCATGAAGGGACACAGTAGACTGCTTCTTGCTCTCAACAAGACCATGATGCCCTGAATTATGAAAACAGACAGCATTCGTGGCAACACTTCAAGAGTATCTTGTGGAAGGGCATTCCACAGTTTAATTATATCTGTGAAACTTTTCCTTTACAACAGTACAGCCCAGTGAGTCTGATTTGCCTCTATAAAACATGGCTGTCATATTCCATGCAAGCCATTTCTCTAGCACAAACAGGCATTCTCTAGGAGCAAGATTTACAGGGGAAAAAGAAATATTTTCTTAGATGTCCTCTTTTGTCTTAATTTTGGTTATACCAAAAGCAAATGCACCTCTACTTAGATTTACTTTCGGGTGAGAGAGATTGAAGTAAATAGTGCCCTGATCCCATTGTTTTTGTATTAAAACACTCTGGAAATAAGGGAGGGGATGCTATGAAGGTGTTAATTTCTGTATATTTATGCTCAGAAGTTCAGCCCTGAAATGCAAATTAAAAAGAACTTACCACTTTTTCTCTCTCTCTGTTATCCTGCATTTTCCCAGCCTGAAAGATATGTCATTAGATAAATGACTGCCAGTGGAATGGTATAGCTGCAATGTAAACTATGAAGACAAAATCCATAACAACAACAAAAAAAATAACACCTCCTTCAGAGAAAAGTTCTCCTTTTCACATTTAAATGTACTAGTTATCAGTTATTCCTGTTCACAGGGCATTAAAATACATGCTGTTTCCTAAGCACTGGTGCAGCTCAAACTTGACTCAAGCTTGGAGCTAAAATAGAACATTTTTTACCAAGCAGTATAATGTAAAACTGTTGTCTAAACATCTCTCCTCCTTACTAGGTCTCTCTACAGTTTTCTCCAGAGAATCCTGCTTTTTCTTTATAGCATCATCATTTATGTCTTTGTTTATTAGTGGAATGAACTTGTCAGTAATTCTCTTCCCACCAGCCAATCTTTGTCCCAGCTCCCTACGTGCTCATCTCTCCAGCTTGGATCAGACACAATGGAGAGTGCTCCTGCCAAAGTCATTTCAACATCAGCTGTTCAGCATGCAGCAGGGCGAGGAGGTCACCCCTGGATCCTCGCCGGTGGCCTCGGGGGCCCAGAGGTCACTGTGGGACCAGCAAACTCGGACCAGGGCTGCAGTGGCCTTGCCCGGCAGGTCCAGTGTCCAGAAGTGGCACTGTGAGGTGGAGGGGATCCTGCAGGGTGCCCCAAACACACAGACACTGACCCAACCCAGGCGTGGGGTGGGAAGAGGTGTCTGATGGAATTCCCTGGACAGACAGATTCCATGCGGAATTCCATACTGGGCAGGGCTATAAAGTGCTGCCACGATGCTGGAAGCAACTTTAATGCCCCAAACCCCTGAGACATGAGGGTGATTCTCAAATTCCAGGGCTCATCTTCTGATTTCACACTCTAATTCATCAGTTTAACCCATACACTGCCTGAACACATTCTGCAGATGCTCCACCCTTCAAAAAGACCAAGTTTATCTCCCCTCAATATTTTGCTTTTAACTCACAGCTTCTGTTTTCAAGGCTACAAGGATACTCGAGTCTGACTTTGAGTCCTGCCAGAGATTTCATTCTGTGATTTTTAGGTAAACCACCCGGGGAAATTGGTGACAAATAACCTGGCTAAAGCTGGAGCAGATTAGCAGCAGAGCCCCCGTGAACAGCTCCTCTCTGACGGGGGATTCACTGGGCCAGTGACTCTCTGCAGGTTGAGAAGTTGCTGCATGTCAGCTGATCCATGGCAACTGTCTGTCCATGGCAAATGTGAGATAATTTAAGGGAGTTTAATCCTTTTTCTTTGCCAGTCCACATGATGAGTTCGTGCGGGGTGGTTGGTACACAGTAAATTCACACCGTAATTTACTGCGCACTAATTTCCCAAAGCTTTTAATTTCACAGTGTCTCCGTTTCCTCATCTGTAAAAGAGAGATAATAAATACTTTCCTTTCTGGCAGGAGTGCTCGAGATCCTTCAGCAGTATACATAAAAGGAAACACTTTAAAATAGTTACTTACATTTTTGGTGTAAACACTTATTTCTTTCTGATCTTATACTACAACAGCATGAGACTAGATGTAGAAGCAAATAAAATTTGAAAAGTAAATAACTCCTGTTAAAAACAACTAGGATACTGACCACAATATTATTTATATGCAACTGGAATTGCAAATATTTTTTAAAGCTTTCTGTTTCAATCCATCTGTGAGTCCTTATAAAGGGAAAAAAACTAAAATGATGTATTTGCCATAAAGATGCACTAGACTGTTTTCTTTAAAAAGAAGCAACACGTGTCAGGAAGGCCTAAACCTTGTATTTCTCAGGAGACCCTAAACTTCTTTTTGAGCGAGTGATGCATGATCAGACCCAGAAAACAGTGTGGTTTTATTTCAGATTTTTCTAGACTGTAATAGCCCAAGGGTATGTGCTATAAACTGGAGGAGTTGGAGGAGACCTGTTTTTAAGAGGAACGTGGTTAGGTTTCTGTTTCTGATTGGAACATTTGTTTTAAACTTTTCTTTAAGGGAACATTTCAAAACTAGTCACAGTTTCAATGATGACTAAATCCACATGCAATCCCAGTTCCGAGGAGTTGTCCTAATCTTTCTGGTGCAGCTGATACTTCAAGAAAGGAAAATTTGCCGTTAAAAATTATTATTCGTGCTGAAATTAGGAGTATAATATTAAAACCTAAAGACTGTGGGGGCCAGGAAGCAAAATGAAAATCAGGAACTTCTTTTCATTAGCGTCCATATACTGAAAATTCAGATTAACATATAAAAAGGAAACACTTGAAACTTGTGTATATGGATATAAGACTCTTTTTTCCTCCCTCAGCTGCTGAAGGAAACTTTTAGATCTGCTCCTTCTCTAGTAACAAAGCAGTTTAAATTGAAAACGCTTTCCATTTCTTCCTTTCCTAATTCTTCAGGTATTTCTGAGTGATATTTCACACAGGCAAAGAACAGCTAATTCCAATCAGCGGTTGCCTCCTTGAGAGAGTTACAACGAGGTGCAAGTCAGCTCTGCTCCGTTCCGTGGTACTCAACTGCCATCCACTGGAGGAGAGGGGCAGAGGCAGGAGCTCTTCTCAACTATTTAAGTCACAGCAAAAATTAAAAAGGAAGTGGAACTTGTGTCGTTCTTTGCTTATTTATCTGTTCTCTTGTGTCTCCCTAACATGAAGCACAATTGAAGACAAAAAAGTCTGAGAAAATACAATTGACAAGAAAATCCTTTTGCTTTCTTGACCGATCAAACGCAGCAGTGACTGCCCTTAAGCACTGTCTATAAATCCAATAGTTCTTAATAGCCATATGAAGAGAAAGAAAAAGAAAGAAGTTAAGGAAAACTATGGTTTTAAGATAAGAACACCATTTGATTCCATTTAGGGCAGGTTAGGATTCTTAGAGCACAGTCTTTTACACTAGGAAGCACACAGGAACCTCCTTTAGTATGCTCATGAAAATGTTAAATTCTCAAAGTATCACTGATTAAATAAAAAAAAAAAATTACAATATAAGTCTCTCAGTTTTGACTGCAACAAGAGTTACAGCAGAAAGCAGGCTGGCTGCAGCCAGGGATCTTGTCCATCTGCCCGACATTTTGATGTCTCAGCTGACTTGAATTAGGAGAGAATAACTTGGAAGATTTTTGAGTGCATCCAGCTCCAAGTTAAGAGAGTCCTCTGAAGCAGTGACTTATATTGTTTAAGATCATGCAGGGAGCTCCTGGTTGTGCTCTTGATGGCTTTATTAGAAACACAGTGGTGGATCTGTACGGCATAAAAACCATCCAGGGGAGACCTTCAACACCTGACCCCCCCCTTTGCAAGGCACAGAAATATTTGGGTGCGAGAGGGGGAAAAGAAAAAATAGCTGCAAGTTCTTCACCATTCCTGGTACCTCCCGTCACTGTGCCCTTTCCCCCCAAAGAGGCGCCTCCCATGCAACACATGTTGGAGTGAACTTTTGCTCCTCAGAAAATGGGACAACACAGTTCCCGGTACAGGCGGGCAAGGACATTTCCCTCGGATTCCTGCGGCTCCACACTGAAGGATCCTGTGTTTGATAAGGTTGAGATCCTTGGTACCCTGAGATCCTTGTTACCCTGAGATCCTTGGTACCCTGAGATCGAGCTTTTCGCCTCTGGTGAGGCCCTTGACAGCTGAGATGGGCGGCTCTTGTTTGATTGCCACTCTCCATCACACTCAGGGAAAGCAGAGCTGGAGAGCTGGGTAGAAATATCCTTCACTGCCTCCCCTTCTGCAGGAGCCTGACTTGTGCTTGACTCGTGTTCTGCAAACGCCGCAGTCCTTGCGTAGACAAAATCCTACCAACCCGGAGGTTTAGTTTGCCTGGCTAAAGGCTGCAGGGTCTGACCTCTGGAAGCTCATGCTAAGTCCTCGCAGCTCTGATTTTGAGTTTAAGCTTTGGCCTGGAATAACAATGACTGTGAGGGAAGCAATAGGTTATGAGCTGGGTTAAATAATACCTGCTTCTTGCCAGAAAGTCTAACTGTATTCAAGCAACTTCTGTCCTCATTTTCTTTTAAATAAATATATAAAGATGCTCAAACTTCCTATCTGAGCTGCAATAATGAAAATCATGTGCACATTAATTTGTGCAGGGGTCACCGAGTCTCCCCAGCTCAACGGTTTTCAAACAGAGTGCGTAGTAAGCCCATAAAACATTTATTTTTCATAATTTATGAAGCATTACATATTGTGAGTCCACAATGCCAGCTGACGTAATACGTGATAAATTTGAAATAACAAAACATTTCTCATGTTTTTTCCTCCTGATGTGACAATGTGGGGCATAAATTTAAAAGAAAGTTCCCTTAGAAGACAAAAGCAAGGCAAAAGAAAAGACTGCTCTTAAATCAATAAATACTTATATTACACCAATTTATTGAGCCATTCCCCCACTCCAAGGCTGTGGCTCCCAGCTTTTTGAAGCTTCTTGCTACCCCTGCTTCAAAGCTGGAATGAAAGGCTGCTGGGCTGGGTCACTGGTGCCCCCCACGAGTCGTGGGGGTGGCGGTGATGCCACAGCTGCCAGTGCTGCCCTGTCCCTCCACGGCCGCCAGCTCTGGCTCCCAGCACAGCTGCTCCCTGTCCTGAGCCTGGAAAAACCTACCCAGGAACGATGACAGGCAGCAGGGCACAAAATCAATACCGTGTAAAGGTAATTTTCCTCCGTAACAATTATCATCCCTGTATTCCCAGGAAGAGTAGCAGTGAAAGGCTTTGCACTTTTGAAGATAACTTTCTAGTGCTAATTTAGTAGGCATGCAAATATGTAATTGCAGGATTATAATACAGAGCACAGAGCACTGCAGAAAACACTTAAAACTCACCTATGTGGCTCTGAAAGCCAGCTGATAAATTCTCATCTTACAGGAAACACCTTATAGGCTGAAGGTTGAGACTCTCAGCATCTGTAAAATTGCCAAGTGACTCCTACCAAGCACCAAGTACCTGGTGCTCAGCACTATTTGGCTTCATTTTGTCTTGTTTTGTTCAATTCAGTGCACCAAAGCAATATCTGCTTCAAGAAAATCCTGCAATTGAAGGAAGGGAAAAAATGTGGAAGTTATTTGAATGCATGATGCACAACAGGAGTGAAGGACAGAGCAGGGTAAAGAGGTTCAGGGACTTTTGTCTGGTGTCAGTACCCTGTTTTATAAATAAACACAAAAATATTTAAAGACTCTGAAAAGGCAGCTCTGCAATAAAATAATAATCTTTCCTTTTAAGTTCAGCTTTTATATTTGTGGTGATTGATTAAACTTTACACCAGAAGCCCAAATGAGAGGGAAAAAAAATTAAAATCCAAACGAAAAATACCCAATGGGAATGATGTGAAGTTCAGAGTGCTGGAAGTCAGTTTTCCCAGGAAAAGACACAGCATATCCACCACAGCCAGGCGTGCAGGGACATCTACTGGCAGAGCAGCCAGACTTGGCCTTGATGAGTACAAAATCTCGTTTTACACAAAAACCCCCATCAGTTTTAGTGACAGCAGAAGGTTTTGGCTGATCTAGTAAGAGGAATTTGTACAGAAAAGGGAGAAAAAGACACTGGCTTGTCCCAGGGGTGAAATTAAGCTTTTGCACAGCACATCTCAGGGTGGGATGTCCTTAGCTCAGCAACCCTGGCTGCAAAACCATGCCCATGGTGGGGATGCTGGGCACACAGCCAGTGTCACCCTTTCCAAAACTATTCCTGCAGACATCTCCTGCCGTTTTGGCCCTGTGCACAGGGGAAGCAAGGCTCAGGTCTCACCAGAGTTCTCCTGCATTAGCCTTGGGAACAGCAGTGAGGTTTGGCTGCTGCTTCCTCCCTCTACTGCAGCAGCAGATACCCCAGGCAGAAAAATCCCAGAAGTAAAAGGCTCCTTGCCTCCTCTCTGCTTTTTAATATAACCACAGGAGACAAGACACACTTAATCCCTTCTGGAAAGATATGTACACCAGACTGATTAGATAGGGCAGGAACCAGCCTGACCCCAACATCTGAAACACTGCCTACCCTTCTCGAGACAGGGTGAGGATCACAAACCAGGCAAGCCTTACTTTAAAAAGATAAGAAGCATTTGTTTTTCTCATCTCCAGATCAGGACGACTTTCTCAACTCCTTGTAGGAGTCCTGATTCTATAACTCATAAATGGAAATAAGTGTCTTTCTCCCCACCCCCACCCATGGTGTCTTCTCCACATACTGTTTTCTGCCCTCAGGGTATCTGTTCTATACTTCCAAAAAAAGTCCATCTGGTTATTTTACTGTAACACACTTACCAGAACTGTAAGATCATAGCAAAAACATTTGAAAAGGACCGCTGGAGGTTTCTAGGCCAGCCTCCTGCTTCTTGGAGCTTTATTAACATCAACACCAGATCAGATCGAGGATGGTTTTTGTGTAGGTGATCCCTGAAAGTCACCAAGGAGAGAAATCCCACCACTGCCCTGGGTGACATGCCTTAGTGTGGTACTACACTCCAGGTAAAGAAGTTTAATTCTAGTTTTAGACATAACATATTAGTCTTGAAGTGAAACACTCATCCTTAGTAGCTGAACATTCTTCAGCAGTATTAAAATTCCAGCTTGTACCTGGATTTCAAAACCACACATTGGCTTATTTACATTTCAATTTTAGTTCAAACCATCTTTCCCTCCAGCACAGATCCTCACAAAGGCCACAAGTGGACTAAGCCCATATTTCTAACACACCTTCACCAAGCAATGGGGGAATAAAAAGGTTGAGAGGGGTTGACAGATCAGGCAGGAGAGCTGGGACAAAGGGTCCATAGTGATGTACACTGATAATGACATAGGGACCTAAGATGGGACTCCTATAAATACCATAGGCGTGTGCTACCTTTAAGTCCCATTTCATCCATCCTAAATATACTCACTTTTACAGGGCTTTCAGCATTTTTAGGCTCTTTCCAAAAACAGCTGCTAAAATCCAGCTAAGTATTTCTTTAGAAGTAAAGCACCTACAAAACCTTTCACTTAGCTGACATTATGAAATCAGAAAATGATACATACAATTGCATTCCTTACAGTTAGAGACTTCATTTAAAACATTTCACCTGCTTTTTTTTTTCTTTCCTTTTTTTCCCAGTCATTACACAACATCTGAAAGATAAGAAAGGGAAATCATTTTGTTACTTTAAATACTTATCTCAAGCTCTCATTTTGAGTACATCGAATACATGCACTGTGCTAAAAAATGCACAAGGGAAAAAATTCCAAGGATACAGCTAAGAGATTGTGAGAAGAAAAAAAACAGAAAACAACAACAGCAGATCATAGAAGAAGAAGTGTCTAAAAAATGAGAAACAACAAAAAAAGGGACAGAGCTATAGCATGGTAGAAGAAAAAAATAAATATACCACATAATTTATTGCAGGGAGAGTTCTGAAGAAAATGTCTTGTGAAATAAATATAATGCTCATGAGGACAAGAGATCTCATTCATATCCAATCTGTCTTGTGTAAAGAACTAGGCAATAATGTTCAAGTAAGTGAGTCACTGCGAGCTCTCCCAGTTCGGCTGAAGATTGCTCAATAGAAATAATAACAAGCCTCAGAAAAAAGACAGTGTAAGTACAGGTGGGAAAGGGAGACAAACTCAGAGCAATAAGTACATACAAAATATCGAGATTGCTGTACAAAGTAAAGGCATTATATGTGTCATTCTCTGCCTTCCAGACTATTCCTTCTGTGCCAGTGCAGGTCTATGCCCAGGCTCACACCTTCCCTCTGCCTGTGCTTGAGACAGCCCAGATGTGAGCAAGTTGGGTAAAGGGTAATTTATTTATGGATCTAGAGCTGGGGATTTCTCAGTAAAGGACCTTCAACTTAATATTCTGTTCCTTATAATGAGCTATGGATGTCCAAGTCCCAGAAAATATCAAGTGCCCTTTGATGCCACTACTGTCATGCTGGCAGAGGATCTGGCAAGGATCAGGAAGGTGGTAGCTCGGGATGCAGCTGCTTTGGTAATGATGAAAATGATATGCATTTGCCCTGAATTAGGTATATTTAACCTTTATAAAGGGGGATAACCTTTCATGTCCATGTGGTCTTCCATAGGCAGACTGAGGGTGTTTGAAGTCATGGCCAAACAGGGTATGGGCAACCCTGGCAATGCAAACTACTCCTGGACACATCAGGAGAGCCCTGAACTGACACATCCTTGGGAGAGACCAGCTTGGGGAGGACAAGAACAGCATCACATAGCCCTGGGACTGCCCAAACACAGCATGCTGGCACAGTCACCTGCCAAAGGCAGGAGGGCCTGCCTGTGGTGACAACAGAGGGCACGGCCATCCTGTTCTCCTGCAAACTGGCCCTGCCTGCCAGGAGCACGGCTGGATCCCCACAGAGCCCACAGCCCCTGTCTGGGCACCTTGTGCAGGCAGAGGAGAAGAAACAGGAATCTTCAGTGAATGATTCATCGTGCTCTAAAATCTGAGCCTTGTGGGAATGCTTCAAAACACACAAGTCCATTTTCTCCCAAAATGCAGCAAAACTGGATTTTGTTTTTCCTTAACTGCTTCTGTCCTCGCAGGTCTCTCAGAAACGTTTAAGAGGGGGGAAAAAAAAGGATAGGATTCTATATTTTTGATGTAAACCTGCTTTGGCAGGTGTGAGGTGGGAAGGGAGAGGGGATTAACTGGATGGCAGAAAGATCCACTGATGAATGCATATGAACAGGGCTTTTTCCACCCCAAGATTACAGGTTCAGAGAAGGGATCTCCTTGTGACTGCTGCTTTTAGCTGTTATGAATGTTTGCATAGCCAGGCTAAAATACAGTAGGAAAATTGTTTTGTCTGTTTTTGCTTCCATTTCTTCCTCAGTTATTGGAGGTGAGGCAGCAAGGAGACAGCATCATGTGAAAACCAGCTGTGGGGAGAGGCAGGGAGAATGTAGGGCATGGGACAGGACCAAGAGGGGAAGGGCATCAGTATCCAGCTACTGGATATCTGCAGTGAAACCCTCCTCACCCCTGGCAAAGCAAAAAACATCACTGGAGTTCAACTCTGCCTGCTGGGTGGTCCAGCATGTCCAGGAGCTCCCAGCAGGAGCCTGAGCTGCAAATTTAAACACTAAAAATTTCTGATAGCCCGAACTATTTAGAGAGAAAAAGGCTATCGACTCACATTTGGAAAAATGTCCTCTTGTCTGCACAACTCTACATTTTTCAATCTAAATTTGGAGTTTTGGCTACTGTGATTTTTCAGGGTATGAGATGTGGGTGGGTATTTTTGTACAAGATAATGTATATCCAAAATGATACAGACTGTTGCTAGAGCCAGAAAGATGTTACAATGTCAGAATTGTGAGGAGAACAAAATATGCATTTTAAAGACTAAGAAATAGAGAACAACAACACCATCTAAGTGACCTGACCGAGGTTAGAGCATGAGTCACTCACGGAGGCAGGAAGGGAACTCGCTTCTGTGATCCAAGTCAGAAGCACTTAGAATTCATTCACTGTAAAAAAACTCAGCAAGAAGAGTCCTGGGGGTTAAAAAAAAAAAAAAAACCAGAATGGAAAGATTTACCATGGTCTATGGGTGCAAACAGTGGCTTAAATGGACACCCTGATATCTCTGAAGCACTTGTTAGCAAGGGAATGAATTTACAGGTGTGCATTACCAAACAGAACTACAGAAGCACTGGGCATTTTAAATGCAATTAATGGATTGTTTTTCCTTCTATATCTCTATAAGATCTCCCATCCTGCTCTCCAGCCATTGCAAATGTTTCTCTTGCAGGGGATATATTGCTGTGCTCTACAAACAAGCTTTAGCTGGGCTTATTCTTATAAATTCCAAGTATTAGGGGACAAACTGTTAGTGGGTGTGTATTGTAACATCTCAGTTGAAGTCAATGGAACTACAAAACCACCTGAAGTACCTGAAGACACTAAAATCATCAGCCTGACTCTTGATATCATGGAATTAAATGAAAGAGAGAATAAATATTTGTGAGGTCTTGTTATAAAAGAATATCCCACCATCACCTTACACAAGTGAAGTGAATGCAGACTGAAGAACCGAAAACACTGCAGAAAAGGAAAATTCTTGAAATTCATTTTAAACATTCTGATTCTTTCAGCCCGACTTCTTGCCTTTAGAGAGCTCTGTGATGACAATACAAACAGTAGCTCATTTCTCAATCAAATTCCACCCACATCAGTGTGTCACACTTGTGCCTGATGAACAGGAAAGGGGTAGTGGTTGGGTGCTACATACCCAGGGGCATGTAGATACACAGAAATACAGATACTGCAAATGTCTTTTCAAGCTTTTTAGTGCCTTCACTAGTTCCTAGATACCAGGCTGGGTTGGCAGCAAAGCAGGTTACCAATATTGTTCATAACAATACCAGAATCTTTTGAAATTTCAGAGGGGAAATGTTTGTAATTTGCGTATTTAATTATGCTTTCTGATACGTCTCTGAAGTAAATTCAGCGACTGTGATGATTTCTGTCTTGACAATGGGCAAACTGAGGCTGACTGACCTGATTTGCCCCCAGCCACCCTTCTGTGGCTTCTGGGACTAAGCTCTGAGTCCCCCCCCTCCCCTTGCACCACTGCCACATCAGTAATGATGAGAAGATTTTATTTGACTGAAAGGCTGCTCTAAGTGCCCAGCTTGCAGGTTACATCTCACCTGCAGGAACTTAGGGGCTATACAGGCATTCGATTTCATGATTCATTTAAAGTGATACGAAATGTTGCTTTGAAGCTCCCCCCTCCCCGTTGCCTCTTCACATCCGGTGACTGCACAGCGAGTGGAATTATACTCAGCATGTCAGTGGACAGAGATGGTTTGTAAAAGCTGATAAGCCTCGTTAGGGTTTGCAACTTTGTATGAACTTCAGTGATAAATACAGCGTTCGTGAAATGCCAAATACTGCTGGAATGTTGGCGTGAGCACGACAGAGATTACAGCTAATGTGGGAGCACGTAGGTACACGGTGCAGTCAATTACAGGCATGATATGCAGCCACTTTCTGTGAAAAGTGGTGGGGTTTGAGCCAGGGGTATTTCCTACAGCACAGTACACAGGGATTTAATAGACCTAACAGCTTGGAGTGAAATTAATGAAGTGGGAATGATATGATGAGGATACTGAATGGATATGGAAGGAAGAGACAATATTTGTCAATATTTGCTCATGGCTCTTACTCATGGGTTACTTGCTCTGGTGAGGATGTGAGTTTATGAACATACCCAGCCAATGGCTAATAGCTAGAGAGAGTCCTTTTCCTTCATTTTAACAAAGAAATTACAACTCCCATCAAGAGCAAACTTTCAAATTGTCTTCCTTTCTTTTTTTCCTACATGATCAAATGAATTTCAGAATGATGTCCTGCACTCAGATGAAAGCAAAGTTTGATGTTCTGAAGTGCTAAACTTTTCTTCTTTGACCTGCACGATTGAGATGAAGGAGAAATTTGTCTGTAGTAATTAACATGACAAATAACTGTGAATAGGAACTTGCTGTTCTGAATGACAGCGTTGTCTTCTGCTTCAGGGTGAGAAACCCAGGGCCAGGATCCTGGGGATCTACCCCTTGCTTCCATCTGACTCTTAGCAGGTTTGAAAATCTCTGTCTCTCACCTGATGGAGACAAGAATGGAGGGTGGTGTCCTGCAGGGGCACAGCACCTTCAGATGCATCCTGCTACATGCTGCAAGATATTGCAGGGGGAGAGAAGAGCTGATTGCCCAGAAAAAGAATAATCACCAGTGATTAAAGGTATTTCATGAGCCCTGCTTTTCATGCTGACAGTTCTGCTATAATCATTCCCAGCATACTGCTCTGCTTCTGTGCGTATTCATCTGTTGCCAATTGCCTTGTAGTTACTTTGTGAGCGTGTTAGTTGGAGACTCTTCTCTTGTTCTTTGTTTTTCACCGCCCTCAAACACAAGGGATCCTATGACCAGGATCCTGGATGCTTTGAGGCACCTAATAAATAATTGTTAGCATTCCAATACCCGAACTATGCTTTGCAGTATCAGGAAGCCTGTACAGCAAGGAGATAACTGATATTAGCTAATTGCGATTGAGTGGCTTTCAGGCAACAGATCACGAGATCACGGAGGTTTTCTTTTGTTTTCAAGTGGGCTGCTTTTTGCCTTTTTTTTTTTTTTAATTACAATATGAAAATGCAATGCCTTTTATCACTAATTTGATAGTAGATGGCTCCAGCAGAAAATCCTAAAACTGTCCAAGCCACGGAAATAGACTGAATTGGGTTAAGCTGTATTAGTGTGGAGGGGACGTGTCGCCCATTCTGTGCAAGGCATTTGTACCTTCAGACATATCACTTTGGCTTTGCTCATCAGATCAGCATCATCTACAGGAGACACTCCTCAGAAACGCAGCTCCTCACCTCATTCATTTCTCCTTACTGCTGGCTCTGCCTGGTGAGAAGTGAGCAGCTCCTGAAACCCTGCCCCAAGCTTCTGGTAGCAGCAGCATCTGTAGAGCCGTGTGGGAGGAGAGCAGAATCATCCTCACCCTTCCCAATTAAAACTTCATCACCAGCACCAAGATAACAATGCAACAGAGAAACACTGAATGCTGTTCTCGCTGGTAACCGACATGACCTCCCAGCTCAAAAAACCCAGTGCCCTCTTCTTCTCCTGCTATTCCCCTCCAGCCTCACCCACGGCGCCCATCAAACAATCAGTCACAGACCCCATCTGTCAACACGGGGTCTGCAGTTCATGGAATCTGCCCGACCGTGGTGTTCTATTACTGAGACTCTCTGTAAACAGAGGTGCTTTGAATGACTTGTCGTCTCTTACAAATTGCACGGGGAGAATGAAGGCTGCAGGACTGAGTGACATAATTGTAAGACAAAAATTACAAAGGCTCTTCTTTCACTTACCCTGGCAGTCTTAGAACTGAGCTAGACTTTCACACGCAGTGCCAGGGCCGATCAAAGCTGCCTTGAAAAGTTTTTTTCTTGTTTTTTTTTTTTTTTTTTTTTTTTTTTTTTTTTTTTTTTCTGCTAGGGATCCTTGATGCTAAGTAAATTTGCATCAGGGTTTCTTAGTGCTTCACAGTCCTGTGTATTGTGATGGCCAAGTGTTCCCTCTCCAATGGCAGTTACTGATCTTGATGTTTAGCGTGAAGCTTGACAAAATACAAACTCTTAACATTATATTTTGTGGTTTGTTTGTATTTTGTGTTTATATCTTCTCACTAACATGTCTTCCACCCTTTTCTTCATCTCATCCTTTAAACAAAATTCACAGTATCTTGAGGCTCACATCTGAAGATTGTGGGGAAACCTCTGCTCTCAGATTCAGTCAAACCAGTCACATCCTGTTGAAGAAGCTCTTCTGTATCCCAGTCCTGTCCCTGGGAAGCAAAGGTCATGGTTAGACTAAGTGTCCAGATGTCAGAACAAAGGGACCACATTTGTTTAATGGATTATGGAGTCCAGAGAGATATTTGGGATCTAGTGATACTTCCAGTGGGTCTGTGTGTTCTGTGTATTTATTATGTTTTCCATCTAAACAACATAGAGTCTAGCTAGATGCCATTATGATGGGTGGTTGATAGCTGTGTGCAATAAATAATTTTTTAAAAGCTGAAATCAGTTACATCACCAAAAAATAAATCTGGCTTCAAGGGTGCTTTTTGTGTCCCTGTGTGCAATGCTGTAAAAACTTTTTTTGCTCACATGAAAAAGATTTGAGACTTTTGTAAAATAAAAATCAGTACCACCAAAGGCTTAATTATATAATGTAACATTCTCAAAGCCCTCACATTAGCTCACTGATGCTTAGTGGAAAAGGCATTACCTAGCAACAGTCACTTACAAATCACAGGAAAAGTAATGGAGATCGTATGCTACACCACTCCACGGAGTCAAAATTGTTAGCAGGATGTGTTTGCCCTTTCATTTCATGTGAAAAAATCCATTGTTTACAGGAGTGAGGGTATAAGGGATGCACTTCAGGGGGAAAACAGGCCTGTTTATCCATCATTAAAACGTAGTCTTAAGAAGAAGCCCAAAGGTGTGACGCGCCGCAAAGGTGGAGCGAGACACATTAACATGGCCAGAGAGAGCAAACTACAACACAGACACTAGAATAATTACCTCTGCTTTTCCTTCTCTTCAAAGAAATTGCTATTCATATGTCATTCATTCTCAACTGCTTAATTAAAACAATTAATCCATTTTTAAGTGCTAACAGGATTGAGTTCCCCAGGACCAATGTCCTGCATGAGACTCAGACAAGTTACTCACATCAAGGTGTTCAGCAGTTCCTCAACCACCAAGATTTGGTGGACACTGCCTCTGTATTTTGTTTCCATCCCACTTCTGTGCACCACAGCGGCAAAAACTCTTAGAAATTGCAGAAGAAATGCATTGGTATTTAAGAGACAGAGTTATTAGAACCAGCTCCATATTGCAAATGCAGCTAGCAAAGACAGAGCTGGGTTTTATTCCGAATTATGCTTTGTTAACAAGTTGTTAACTAAGTTCTCACTCCAGAATATTTAGAGCCAGCTAAATAATATGTGTCAAATCATTGATCTGACAAGTTTCACAACTTTTTTTTTTCCACTTTAAATTTCAAATATCTATTCAAAAAATAGCATGTTCGGTTTTTTCGCTCAGTTTTAATTACTGGCGACAGCAGGGGAGGGAGAAAGAACAAAGCTGAATGCACAGATCCCAGAGGGAGTTTGCCATCACTGACCATTAGGAGAAAAGAGAAAAAACAGGATCTTTTCACTTGGAAACTGAGCCCACTTAGCGTGGAGGTCCTGGGAAGGGAGGAAACACAGAATCTTCCCAGTGGAAGAATCCTCGTTTGCCGTTGCTTTGCTGATCATTCCTGTAGGCGGCTGCTATGGCAGAAAACCTGGTACAACAGCACTGTTGGACTGAGGCAGAAGTTCTGCAAGGGTGCAATGTTGGTTGGGTTGGGAATTATACAGCTGGCACTGGGGACAAAGGGAAAAGTTACAGCACAGAGCTCTGCTCATTATACAGAAAACTGTTCAGAGACAGGAGGCTTCAAAGGATTGTGATTCTGAGGAATGAAACTTTGCCTTTTGCAATTGTGTGTGTGTGTTTGCAGGCACACGTGCACACATGGATGGAGATTTGTCTCAAAAAGCAATGGAATTGTTCCTGGTTTCCCTGGGCAGTGCTCAGGCAGTCAGCTGTGGCTCAGAGCAGGCATGTGTGAAGAGAGTCCCCCCCTCTCCCCTCATCTCACTCATCAGTCCAGGATTTTGATGATGATGTCAAAAACAATGTCCATGAGACTGCACTCAAGATTATGATTTGGGAGTCCTCTCATATCACAGAGGGAGTAGCAGGATTTCTATCTGGATCTGAGAAATAAAGATGTATTTTCTAAGTGAAATACCTTCATCTAGCTTGCTTAATACAGCTGAAAGCCCCTCTGTGGGCACAGGCCATTAGCAGATCCAGCTGGAGTGAAGTTTAGGCAAGGCCATAACTTGCTTATCAGTAAAGACTTGTGCTCTGTGACAATCTTCTCTCCCACTTTTGGAGACCTCAGCCCAAACAGGGCTGCTGTGGATACGATGCTGCTCAGTGCATGTTCAAGTAGCACAACTGGATTCCTACCAGCTCCAGTAATTATCAGGTATACACCAAAGAGCCAATCAAGCACCCAAAAGGACAGGCTGCCCTCTGCTCCCCCCGGGTGCAGCTGGCTCCTTATTTCAAGCACAATCTTAAATTACAAGGAAAAAGGATTTGCTGCAGAAGCAATGTTGTTTGGTATCAAAAAAGATTCCTCCTTCCTTCTGCCACCTCCCCCCATCTGCTTTTCATGTTTTATACAAAACTTGCTGCTCTGAACACTCCTGGATTTTCTCCCCTTCTAATAATAAAGAAGCGAATCTGATGTCTCCCACTGATGGCTTTCTAACCTTCAAAAGCATGTGTTTATCATGAGTTTCAGCTATCCAAAATAGTTTTGACCTGAGGTTACCATGCAGGCTCAGCCTGCTTCGAAGCAGGTTAAATGGATGATAAGCAAACATTTCATTACAGACCCTTAGTTGTTGTAAGGATGTGCAAATCCCTGAGAAAGATTTTCAGCATATCCTCCCGAGCAGTGTGGGGCTTTGGACCTGGGAGGTTCACTCAATCAGAGCCCTGCTGTCACTTTGCAAATATCTCCGCTGACTGTGCCCTGCATCATCACTTTGTGAGGCCCTGGGTGAGCCACGGGGCTGGGGAGAGATTCCTCCCACCTGATGCACTGTGAGGGATGAGATTTTTAAGTCTTAATTGAAAACACTCTCTTTTTTTGCTATCCTGTCCCTTCTCTGGTTTCTGTCTAAGCAGAGGAGTGTAGAGAGGTGCTGATGGAAAGTTGGGTGGCCCTGGGGGAGATCAGTCCTCCCCCAGCCCTTGCCTGCTGCCTCATGTCTCAGAGCCTCCAGCAGTGCAAACCTCCTGCCAAAACTATTTTGAGCAGCACTATTGCTGGGCTAACTGTGTCAAGAGAAAATGGCCCAGTGTGGACATCACACAGCCTCACTGCACCAAAAGGCAAACCAGCTCTGCTCAGAAAGCAATGTTTATTCTGCATCTTCATCAAAATGAAAGAGATGACAGCTCTAGTGGCTGAGCACACTCCAATCCCAGAAAGGCACATCTATGAAGGACCAGGTACTTTGTCTCTCTCAGCTCTGTCTCATTGCTAATTTAATCCACAGAACAGCAGCACTTTATGAGTCACCACTTGCTTTAATCCTGAGCAGGATTCTCAGCCCCAGCTGTCCAGCCAAGGACCATGCCTCATTCTCTTTATTCTTGTCTCTCTTCTATACTCATCCAGTTAATTTGTTCTCAGTCCAAGGGCCTGAGATCAATCTGAGCTGATTAAGGATAGAAAAAGGTGAAGCCTGGGAGAGAATTCACTGTGTACACCCAAGATGGGCACACCTTGTGTCTCTGGTTCCAGCAGCACAGGGGATGGGGGAGTGCAGGGCACCGTGTGCTTGCTCCAGTGCTCCAGGTTCATTATCCAGCCAGAGGATTGTTGTTATCAGTCAAGTTTCCAATAAACGCATGAAGACTATTGCACTGGGGATGGAGCTTCCCAAATCTCTCATTCCAGCCTAACTGCACCAAGGAAATCAGTACCTCTGCTCCAAAACTGCATGAGTGACATGCTGACATAGCTGTGCTATCCGGCTTAGTTTCATCTGTCCTCAAGAACTCCTCGTCTCCAAAATTATTTTCCTTCAGTCCCAGTCATTCCTGGTGTTGGGCTGCACATAGCAGTGCTCAGTATAGCCCCTTATTTCTATGGTATCACTGGGATTAGCATGGATTTACCTATTTTTTTTTTAAGAAAAGTGTGCAGGAATACATCTAATTATGCTTTGCTAAGTATGAAATGTCCTTCTATTTAGCAGATGCTTGGGCCCTACTTTGACCTAACACTGAGTGTTTCAAGTAAACTGCCAGCAGCCCCGTCAAACTGTTGTGGGTAATTTGGAGTATGAAATGTGTTAAATTATTCAAAGAGCTGAATAAGCATAAACAGGCAGTACAACAGGAGAGATATGCATACCCAGCGATGCTGGTGTGACATTTAATACATCATATTAGCACTCCTGTTAGTACAAAGAGCTGGATGCCTAGCACAGCAGCCTGCAAATTCACAGGCAGAACACAGCCTAGCTGCATTTTGTCCCCCATATAGACTTCCTCCAGTGGTTTTCCTTTGAAAAGCAAATACTGCTTGTCTATAACCAGAGGTGAAATTTGGGAAGCAAAATCTGATTCCTTCCTGAAATGCAAAGTGCATGAGGTTCATCTAACCCACCTCTGCGTCATGCTGGTGTCAATCATCCCGCTGACAGCAACTGTCTGATTTAGAACAGTGGTGTAAAAAAAAAAAATCAGATCCAGGCTCACAATTCTCTGATGCTGGAAAGTGGACCCCAGGACAGACAGACTGTGCTTAGTAATAGAGCAGAAGCAGCAGAGAACACACGCAGGATCATAACACATGTCTAGCTCAGAAATACATATAAAACCCCATGTCCTAGTAAAAGCTGACACTAATTCAACACAAAACCCTGCATTTTACCTATTGTGGAAGCAGTCCATTATTTCTTATCCTCCAAAACAAAGAGTGTTTTCAGGTTATGGAGTATTTCTGAGTTCTCAAGAGATTACACTTCAGGGGATGAATGAGATGTTTCTGTAGTCAGGATTTCGTGATGGCGAGCAGCAAGGGGGAGGTGATGGTACTTTGAAAGCTTTTTCCCATTCTCAGAAAAAAAAAAAAAATCAACCTCTACTGTGGAGAAGTTTGGGCTTGGCAACCCAATCTTTACTGCTTGGTTTGTCAATGAAAATAAAAATAAAACATAAAACCAGAAAAATCCATACATCCAACTCATAACAAATAAATGGAATGATCTCTCCTGAGAGCAGACAGAAGCCCCAGTGATGGAGGTAAAGTAGCCTGGACAAAGCACTCATGGACATGAAAATACTGTCAGCAGCATGCCTGGATCAGCAAGGAATGGACGAGCTGACCTTAAAGGCTTTTCCTTTTCTTTTAATTTTCTTTTTCGTTTTTACATTTTCCTCCCTACAGTTTTAAGTAAGGGGCTGTGGGGCAGCAGAATTCCCTTGTGCCAAGGGGAAGTCTGATTTTAAGTGGTTCTGGAGATAGTTTGCTGGCTAGCATAGAGCTACCAGTTTTGTCCCATTTGGTTTATGCTAAAATTTGATTTTAACATTCTCTTAGAAGGTGAGAAGAGACATTGCTACATTTTTTTTTTCACACTCCTTTGGGACAAATACATTGCAGGGTGTCTCTTGGCTCTCCTCTTCCTTGCTTCTAAACTCCATTTAGTGATAACATGGGATTGATGAGTCTAACTTCATGAAAAATGTTTACTAGCTTTGTTATCGTGAGTGATACTAAAAGGAGCATAGCTCAGATTTCAGATGGTGAAGGGGAACTTGTAATATAGGCACTTGGAAAAACTCCATTTGAATTCATAATCTGAGCCAATTTTCTTTCTTTTTGGAGTGAACTACAGAAAAAATATTAAATGTCAACTTGCCAAAAACATAACCTCTGCCTATAAACACAATGGAGACAGACAAACATTGTGTGGGGAAATGCCAATTCAAATTCAAATCTTAATATAAAAGTGGGGCTTGCAAATACTTTGAGACATAAAAGTTGGCTGTTTCCCTAGGAAAATGTATCAATTATTTAGGAGTGTTTGTGAGAAGCCAGCTTAAATTCATAACAAGACTATCAGTACAAGAAATAAGAATCTAAACATCAAGTTCACAGAGTCAGGAAACAAAACCAAAGCAATCTCTGGATCCAAATTGAACCAACATCTAGAACCACATACGGAAATTATGCGAGAACCATTTGAAATTATGAGTTGATGCAAAGAGCTTTTTGCCTTCTCATAAATATCTCAAAAACAAAAAGGTGTGTGTGTGGGGAGGGGGGGGGGCTGGGGGAAAAAGCCTTCATTCTCCATTTCCCCTGTTGCTTACACCAGTCTTTCTGATTTAGGGAGGATCACTTCTCTGAGCCAGCTCTCCTTCCTCATAAGGCAGCTGGGAAGAGGGAAACGTAGGCTGAGTCTATATTTGTATATCTGTTTGGATTAGAAATGTGCTTTTATCTCCCAGTCACCCCCACAGTCTGCACTGTGGTGCGTGTTACACAAGGTCAGATAAAAATAACAAAACTTGAGCCCAAACTGTGGAAGGAAATTCATTTTATGGGACCATAGTGGAGGAAGCAAAAAACAAATCATCCCCCAAATACATATAGCACAGAAATCAGGCCCACAGCATCAGCTGTGGCCCTCCTTGGAGTAGCTCATAAGGTGATGGATGACTTATTGATATCGATGCCATCACATGGGAGGCGAAGAAAGGAAAAGGGAAAGACTGGGAAAGGCAGCGAGACCATCGAGGGCTAGTTGACACAGCCTGGGAGTCAAAGTGAACTCCAAGGTTCATCCACTTCCCAGCGCCTCAGCAATAAAAATAAATCCTATTAACTTCCATCACAATTGAATTCTTGTTCAACTCTGCCACAGTAGCCAACTCCTATTAGAGAGAGGGCACATCAAGGGCCTACGCTTAATCCCTGCTCCCAACTCTACTTGGCACCCTCTGGTCAGCATCCTCTGGTAGTGAGAGACTCAGCAGGCTTGTGAGATCCTGGAAATTGGTTCAAAGAGGCTGGAAAACACTTTTATCAATCTAGCTGCCTGCACACAGGAGTTGGGTCCCCTTTCCTTGCTGACTTTACGTGCAACAAAACCACCGCATAAAGCACAATGTATTAAGAAATAAGTGAGCGCAGATTAGTTCCTTTTAAACGTTTAAAGTTACCTACTAAACCAGGTCTGGCAATAAAAGCTAAAGCAAAAAAAACTTGAAAAACTTCATTAACAGAGAAAAAAAAAAACTTTAATGGTCATTGCTATGGTTTAAATTAGAAGAATTGGGAGGGTGAGGAGAGATTGCTTTGAAGTGCTCTCATCCTCCAAGGAATATGACTATTGCTGTAGTTTTTTGCTGATGTTCATTCTCACAAGCCCAACTACTTTGTGAGTCACCTGGAACTGGTTTCAAATTTTAAATATTACAGTCTAGAAGTCTTATTGCATCTAACCTCCCTGCAGCTTTCTTCGTTCTTCTAAATGACTTCTACAACTCTGCAGGGCTTTGTTTTGGCTTGGGTTTTTTCTTCATTTTTGGTATGTGTGTGTTATTTTTCAAAAAAATTCTTCCTGCAAAGCAGCCCTTCAAAGCAAGAGCCTCCACTCTTTTTTATTTCTTTTCTCTTAGATATCAAACTATTTGTGTCATTCTTGTGCATGCTACATGAAATATGATCAAAGAGAAGTCACAGAGCTAAAAAAAACCATTAACTTTCACTTTTCTTCCTGCTTTACTTATGTAGTAGATTTTGCAGTTTCTCTGCAATAGCCAAGCTGCACTTACTGTTTTCTTTACTTTCCAATTGCTAATGTCAGTGATGCCTTCATATACACTTCATCTAGCCCAGAAGAGTGCAAGAAGAGCCAAAGCTGAAAAAAAAAAATACTGAAAGCTTTCATAACAGCCTTTATCCAGCAAGTTTCAAAGAGGGCTCATTTTGCACTTTCCCTGTATTTAATGAAAACAGTTTCAAAGTTGAATTGTCCTCAAGCACTTTCAGTTTTGTTTTCTTCTTCTCATTCTCCTTTCTTGTTCCCCATCAGTGAAGGGACTCAATAGCAGTAGAAAGCCAAAATACTCCATCATTGTGCCCTTTAAATGGGCCATAATGATACTAAGGCTGCATAGAGTATTAGGCAATACAGTGTGAATAAACCTCTGTTTTTATATAATAATCTGGATTTTACAGGTCATTCCTGGGAAAACTGTACACTCATCTGTGCAAGTTTTCCACAGTGCATACAGAGCTGTTAACATTTGCCAGAACTTTCCCATTTTAGTCCTAGAACTGTCATTGTCAAACCAATCCTGTATTTCTTAATGACTGAGAGGTAGCAAGAATCCATACTGAAAGCTCTCCAGGGCCTTTAAAACGTTCCTGTGTTTGTTACAGCACATCTATCCAATCTGCAGTGGTCTGCTCACTAAAGAACACTAACTGGTAGAGATAAGCACAGGTTTCCAGTTTCTTGCCTGCAGGGCAGTGGTTAGGTGGTTTATAGGCAAGATGACCTCAGGTTGTCGCCAACTTTATCCTGTTATTCTGGGTGCTCACATAAATGTCTGAAGTTGTACATGTCATATTAGCAGCCACCTGAAGGCTGGATGTGCTATCCATTCTCCTCCTTCACAGGAATGAGGGAGAAAGCAGTGGGAATACATCCAGCACCTTCAGCAAGTGCTAAAGGGGAAAGAGGAGAAAAAAGCGAGCAACACAGTGACTTCACTAATAGACTTTCATGCACTAAATCAGTTTGGCCTCAAGAATCAAGAACAGAAAACCTGAGTCCATGAGCATAATGCAGAAAAAGACAGAGTGCAGATCAACTGAATGGGTTCTTGATAATTTTAAAGATATTTTGCATAGTCTATTTAGATTATTTGAGAGTTTTCACCAAAGCAAATTAACTGCCTTACCTGATGTGTGATTATTCCTGATTCTTCACTGTTCCTCTGTCCATCCATCCCATCTGTCATGGCAGTGTGGCTGTCTCAGACCACTTCTACATCCAATGAAAAGTTTTTAAATACAGGAAAAAGCCCACAAAATCAGGACAATCAGGGTAAACTGGGACCCCTGAATACAGAAGCTGGAGGATTTTGTGATGCTTTCAAGCCCAGAGCAGTGTTATATTTTTTCTGCTGTAATCTGGCCAGGGTCACATCAGGCTCTGGTGGCACTTCAGCAGCATCACACCACAAATGGGTGACGCTTAGGTGACACAGTCTCATGCCTGGTGCAAGGAAAGGATCCAACTTTAGGGTTTTGCAGCTTTGACACTTAGAGCAGTCCCTACTCCATTAATAAATGAAAGTTCACCTACAAGAAGACACACCCCACACTTAATACACCAAGTCTCTGCTTTGCTAATCAAGATAAAACAGTACTTGTGATTAATTCGGAAAAGTAGCATCAGGCAGGTGACTATGGCATCTGCTTGACATATTTCCCATTCCTTTTCTATCACATGATGAAGACTCTCTGTACTAGTAAAGCAAGGTATTATAAATTCCATATCCAAATTTTCCACCATGCCAGCAATTGTTTTAAGCCTGCTTCTTGTGCCTTTTATCTCTCTTACAAATCTTGAAGGGAATCGGATTCATCATTACACAAATGGCCTTTATTTCTGGCTGTTAAAAACCTGATGATGAGCAACATTTCCAAGGAAGAAAAAGCAGTCAATTTCCGAAGCATGTGCAGAGTTAATGTCTGCAGTAATTGCGACTAAGTACGGTAGAGCAGAGATGCTCTGCCAGCTGGAGCCAGGGATTAAAAAGGAAACATCTGTGCTGAGATTATAGGAACAGAGGAAGCTGTGGGAAGGAAGGAAGCGAGAATGCCCATGTAGGTCCACCTACCTCATTTGAACTTCTCGTTTTCCCCATGGTTTTGTTTTCCTCTCACTAAATTCCATGTATTTACCACCATGAGGGCAAAGAAAAGCCTGTCTGATTTCTCTGCTGTTTGACCTTTCCTTCAGACCATCCTCATGGCCACACATTTTACCAGAATGAGTCTCAAGAACAGGAGTTGGGCATATCCTTAAAACTGAGTATATTTTAAGTGATTTGCTGAGCAAGAACACCTTTGAGCATAATGACTTGAGATAAAACTTTGGGCCTCAACCAACAAATTACTTTCAAAGAAACTAACTTTTGGCAGACAAGAAACTCCTTTAGTCTCAGTGGGACTATACACAAACTTAAATTTACATGAGTTTAATTATTCAGCGAGGAGCTAAACAAGCAGGAAGACTACAGTCCAATAGCAAAGTATTGCCAATTATATCAGAACCGAAATGCACCACTGTAGATGTTGAATATTGACTGTATGCTTAATTCTGCATTCAGTAAAACATGCTGAATGTAATAAAAATTGTGTTCTTTTCAGGTATTAGAATTTTAAAACCTGTCCGTCCTTTAGGAATTTTTTCCCCCTTCATTCTTACTTAAATAGTGAATGAAAGCTGCTGGAGATGCATTCCAATAAAATAATAAAAAACTCTGGTGGCTAGGCAACATCTTAAGGAAGATGAAACACACTTAAAACAATTTTTAAAACACAGCAAGGAGAAATTTCTATACATGAACAGACACATATTTTGCTAGTCAGCTTGAATTCTAATGAAATATTTTATGTTGCTTTTATCCCTCCCAGTACTGAAGATTTACAAATTTGCAGTAGATTTGCAGAAATTGCCCTTTGTACAGGAAGGTCAAAAAGAGATAGAGAACTCTTTATAGTCACAATATTTTGTTTTTATTTTTATTTCTACTTCAATTGCCTTTGAACTCATGTTCCTCTGGTGAGGTGAAAACTCAGGAGTGAAGGAATTGAAGGTGGGGAGAAGGAGGGAGGAGAGGAGGAAGAAAACCTAGAAGGGAATTACTCCTTTCAAAAATAAATCAATCAATAGAAAAAGCACAGAAGTATTACTTTAAAAAAAAAAAAAAATTCCCAGAGCCAGCACACTCACACTCCATTTCTACTAATTGGATTGTGATGTGTTTGCCTTTAATATGTGCAGCCAGCCCCTATGCCCTGCCTTGTGCACATGTCATGTCCTTTTAACATCAGCAGCCACTGGCCTGATTCTCAGTCCTTGATAACATGTTCCCAAGTAGTATCGTGTAACGAGGGGGAACGCAGAGGGAAAGGTGGGGGTGAGCAGCCAGGGCCAGCACAAACGATTGGTGGCCTTGTTGAAATGCTACAGACAACCCCCTTCTAATCACTGACCCTTTGGTTTGATTCCAATTCTTTGTTTCTTGTTGATATGTTGAGGAAAGGCTACACTGGCCATAAAACAAAGGGATGGATTGGAGCAGGGCTTTTCCTTAATCCGCTCTTCTTTCTCCCTCACCCTACTTTCAGCAGATTTTCAATATCATTAGTTTCTCTGAGTGTTTGCATTTTGCTGTTCTTGTTTAGAAAGGGAGGATCTGTCAGAGACCACAAAAACTGTGTTGGGTTCAAACCACAGAAGTCTGAAGTGCTGCAATAGCATTGATGAAATCCTAAAAGACAGTGAAGCTAGGGAAGAGCATGATGGGCAAGGAGAGGACACTTGCTTGCTCCATCCTCTCTCAGACCAAGTTCTCTCTTGCTACTACACCTTTAGACTCAATATTTTATCTATTTATTTTAAGCAATTTGCTGAAATAAGTTGCAAAGGTCCTCTTTGCCTACCTGGTGGAACAACACATTCTCCATGGAGGAGCCCTCTCTGTTACATGGCTGCCAGAAAAATCAGAAGAAATTTATGAGCTGCACTGCCATAATATTTTCCTTTCTTTTCACTCACTGACTCTGTAAAAGGCATTATAGAAAGCTTTAAAGCCAAGTGTTTTACCAGTTCCTTGAGGAGAGAAACAGGTTAGCCATTTAACTCTACTGCTCTTTTAGTGAGATTGCCCAGATAGGACATTCAAAATAAAGGATTTTGAAAATAATTTGCTTCCACCATCACTAAAAGTGAAATACACTTGAATAACATTGACCTTCTTTTCAAGTGTGTAGATGCTTCTGCACAGGTTAAATGTCAGATTAAAACCTTCATGGACTTTTTGAGTGGCATGTGAGCAGAAATCAGACAAGACCCAGACACCACAAAACAGACTTTGCACTTATTCTGGGACCACATCTGAGTGCCTGATCATTTTGCCTGATTTTTTTCCATTTGATTTATAAAAAGAGAGCAGTGAAGTTGGACTGGGATACATCAGAGTGCAAATTACTCCCGACTTTGAGGTCTCACTGGTTGACTCTCCAGGGTTTATCTGAACTAAGTGCACGTTGAGTTTGCTCAATGGAACCTTCTCCTAAATGTAGTTTCTCAACGGGTTCCTGATGTGTCCATACTGGTGTGAATAAGAGATACCTTCTGGTTCAGTGAAGATACAAGTTTGCCTGCAAAGTTACTCAGTCAACATCTCCAGTGTTTACTTTCTGCTTTAAAGTGAACTAGAGGACTTTTTGGACTTTGTTATGTCAGAATTACTGAACTCACTGACAGCGGCTTTTCCTGAAATCTGAGATCCCGAGTGATGCTTTGCCTAAAGATCAGCCCCTGAATATCCTGAAAAACAGTTAATAAAAGCAAAATTCCATCCAACAGGGACCAAAAGATTCACAAATCCAAACTAGAAAAGTGATAATACTGCCTTCCTTAGTTAAGTCATAACAAATACCAAACTCTGTATATTCCATCTCCTTAAAAAGGCCTTATGGCACTATTTTTTCCATACAGGTGATGGTGTACAGTGGGGTAACACAGAGATCAGTCAGCCTTTCCTGTTTTGGATCCTCAGCTATCCCAGATCACCAGCTAGGTGACAGGTACTCACCCTTAGCATTTCTCATTGTGTTACCTGTTAAAAACAAAAGCTCAGCAGCAGCAGCTTTAAAATTTTGTGAAACGACATCTTATAGTTGTCCCTATCAAAACATATCCAGAATTTTAATCTGTAGCTTTTATCGCTTTACATAGCTGAGCTCTTTGGTTTTTTTAAACTGCTCTGACCATCTCCTGGGGCAAGAGTAGGTAATCCAAAGCTTTCAACTGATGGCAGACACTACAGAAAATAAAACAGCGCCAGCATGGGCCATTTCAAAGAAAACCAATGCAAACTTAAAATATCCTTGGAAAGGGGGAAGTAAGGTAGCGTATGTTAACTCAGCACTTTACTCACTTTCCTTAAGGAAATACTAATGGCAGTAAAAAACCCAAACCATCGAGAGCTCCAGGAAAAAACACACAAACAAACAAGCACTTAAATCCTTAAAAAAAGTAAGGATCCCGGCTGATGCAGATTGAAATATTAATTAATTCCCCCCGTGACCTGTGTTTGATTAGAAGATGTGCACATCCTGAACTCTGAAACCTCTCCTGCACCCTCATTGTGTGTCACTCCATGCTCCATCTCAGTTCTGCTGCCATGGGTTTCAGTGGCACTGACACAAGCTGCTGACAATCCCTGTACCTGCAAGCTGAGCCCGTGCTGTGCCATGCACCAGTCAGATGTGCAGCTTACCAGCGTGTTACTGTGAGCAAAACCCTGTAATGTAGCAGCTTGGCAAGGGAATAGTTTCCCTTTTATCTCTTATTAAAGGGGATCAGGTGTTTGCCCATGAGAACTGCACTCTAAGCGACATGATTCTTTTTTTTTTTTTTTTCCTGGAATATGCCCATAAACTAGATATGTGTCTGTTTAAATAAGCATAAAATTATGAGTATCCTGCAGCAAAAATGAGACAGCAGCGTTCAGGAGTAATGTGGATAAAAAAGCTCATTCTTTTCCCCTTCTATGACTTTGGTGGTGAACTTTGAGCCTATGGAGAATTTTCAAGGGCACAGAAGAAGGGTCCCTACAGCTGACAAAGCCTTTTTAGAATAAGCTTTTCAATGTATTTGATTGAGAAGTAGCAGTGTAAAAGCTTTGATCTGTATTTATGAGCACGGATAATCGTCAGTAGGCTGGCAGCTCGCTGTGTTGAGGAGCAGCGTCTCCCTCAGGTTTGCCACACACCCTCCACTTTTCCAGACAGCAGAGAGGACTTCACTGTTCTCTGAGTTGAGACCAAAGAGCTTTATTAGTTGCACTGACTGCAGGATTCTCGTGTTCTTGAGCCTTCTTATTTTAAAGCCTTTCATTTCCCAAGACAGCTGCAAGGTGTCCCTTCAAGGATTTTGCTTTTTTGATTTATACTTTTATACACTCAAATCTCAACCGAGATATCCCAACCTCATTCCATTCCTGACCTCACGCTATCAAACTGGACTGACCCTCCATCTCTCAGGACTGGGCTGGATTCCAGCCCAGGTTATGGAAGCACTGGGGCAGAGCTGCCAAGCAACCCATCAGCCGAGTCCCAGGGAGACACTTCACCCAGAGCTGCTGCCAGCCACGTGAGCCCGCTCAACTCTCCACCCTTTGAACTTCTGACTCCAGCCTTGTTTTTAACCAAGGGTTCGTCCTGGGTTCACTTTGTTTTTCTGAGAAAATCCTGACCAAGCTGAGCACGGCGATCCCACAGATGGCATGGAAGTGGATGACACGGGGCTGAGAAATGCAGACAATACTGAGAAATTGTTTTTTTTTTTTTTTTTTTTTTTCAAAAAAGCAGCAATTTCAGCTAGGAGTGAGCTTGTTGGCAATGAGTTGGAGTTCCTGAGAGACAAGGCACCTGCTTCTGGTCATTGTTCTCCATCTACCACACCTGTAAGCATGAGGATATCCAGGTATTCGATAAGCCCCAACTTCAGCCAAGAAGATCCAGCCTGCAGAGAGGCAACACCCAGGGATTGACAGTTTTGTGTCACAAATCTGCAAGTAAAACACACCCAAATGAAATAAATACCTTCACATTACATCATCACGCTTTTTTTAACTTTAAAAGAAAGGGGAAAAAGGAGATGTTTTACTGGAATAACCCTACTGTCAGAACCAGACTAGAAAAATGCAGCTGCTGCATAAACCTCTTGCCCAAAATCCCTCCACTCTCAGAAAGCCCCTGTTCTGCAAAATATATTTCTCTTAAATTAATACTGTAAAAAAAAAAAAAAAAATCGGTAGAAATAAGAGAAAAGCAGCTTTTATTCAGGAGAAACTGAGGCAATTTGTGCCAGTATAGGCTGGATTAGCTTCCAGCATGGAAGCCATTTAAATAAACCTCTAAACAGTCCTTAGTACTTGCTTAAATAATAAAGGGGGGAAAAATAGAGGTTTTAAAGCTGGAGGTCTATAAAATCTCTATTCCTGCCCTATTCAAGAGCCACCCTTAGCTGCTGCTGATGAGAGCAAAATTGGGAGCAAATAATACTACCATCCTGCTTCCTCAATAATGCCTTTAAAACATATAAGTGCCAGTTGAATTAGCCTATTTATAAGACTTCTTTTTTCCCCCTGACTGTAAACTCCTAATGACTCTCCGTTACACAATGCAATTCAATATGACTCAAGCTTCCAGGGGTCTTGATCCCCTCTAGATAGTGTACCACAAAAGTGATTTATAAACTACAGTCTGAGAAAGTCACAGAGACTGAAGTGATTTGAGAAAATAGTTCAGGCTTGTAAGTGAATACAAGTGCTATGAATTCCAATGACAGAATAATACCCCCCTCCCCAAATCTTTTTTTAGCTCATTTCATACAACAGAGAGAAAGGTAGCGTTGAAGGTAAGAGAGGAAAGGNNNTGAAGGAAAGAGAGGAAAGGAATAAAAAGCCCAAAGGGGATAAGAAAATTGAGAGCTGTATGGTGAGGGCTAATCAGGCACACACGAAAGTAAGATTTTTTTTGTTTTTTCTTAGTATGAAAAAGTGTAATGAGAGCCTGTTTGCATTGCAGATCATACCTCCGAAACCAAGCAATTTTGAATGGAGCACTGGCTAGAGCAGGCAGGGAAAGAGCTAATAAAAGCAGAGACCACTGATAAGCTGAACTGGGATATCAGGTGTATCGTTGGACGAGAAAAATACATATTTGTCATCCTTCTTTCCCCCCAAACAAGTGGGCAGCCAACCTAGGTTCTAGTATTTTCNCCTATCCAAATTTCAAAAGGGGCTGTTATTTTGGAGTCTCTTCTCTTCCCCCTCCCCTTATCGCCTCTCCCAGTCTTTCATATTGAGGCGTTTGGTCTAAAGACAACCAGGGAGCTAAATATATATTAATTAGAACTCTTGAGGCTGCCATCAATGAGATACAATTATCCCAAACTGTTGCTATTACAGGCTCTGATAGCTTCATTTAAATTCCTGAATAAAACATGAAATATCTTTAATGAGAAATGAATATAGTTGTCAGGAGGGAGTAGTTGTGATATTGTTACTAGTTGAGATATAGAAGATGAAGACATAATATGAATACCTCCAAATTTATATAAAAATGATGGCTGTTAGCAAAAGACAGATACTCCTTCAGAGACTTCATTTGGGCTGCATATCAAAAAACATGGAAAATAGCAACACATCTCTTGCAAGGAAACTCTGCTACCCAAAAGGCAGCTGGGACTGCTGTCATGCTGCAAACCATATCAGCTACAAGGTGTAACACTGGTGTAAAAAAATCTTTACCATTAAGGGGAATGTAAATAAATAATGTGAAGCCCAGTGAGATGTTCCTTTTGTCTTGTTACTCAGTGGCTGACCAGGGGATTCAGTGTGGAAAATTCTCATACACAACCACACACTCCCTTGTTTTTCTTATCTTTTTTTTCCATTATTTTTAAGACAAATGCCAATGAGGGAGCAGAGACACGGTTCTCTCCCTTTCAAGGCAACTGAAAGGCACAAGGCCAGGCTAGCAAAGAGCAGTTCTTTAAATCACACTGTCAGGGAGAGAGGAGCTGCAGCACCTCTTCATTCCTCCGCAGCTGCTTGATGGACTGCACCAGACATACTAAAAATTCACCCCTCAGCTGCAGCTGAGGTTTCCTCACCTGCTGTTATTTTACCACGTTTCATGACTCTCTCCTCCTTTCCACACTCGTGTATTTTTCCTTTTTTTCCTTAAAGTGAGATCTCCCACACTTTTCATCCAGAAGAATTTCTGAAATAGCTTACAGAGAAGGGGCAGCTCTGACTCCACCACTGGAATCCCTCACTTTCCTGGTGACAAAGCTCTCCCACTCTGGCATCACTCCTGGAAAACAGTAGCTCCTGGGGTGGAGCATAGCAGCTATTTAACAGCATGTACCATCACTTACACTTCAGTGTAGGTGGCAAAGTGGAGATGATTACCATACTAATTGAAAGGGCATGGGAAACATTAAGGAAGCAGAACATAATTATCCAAACTGGAAATTGCCAGGTCGTTCCCATTCTTGAAGGATCCTCTAGTGACCACAGAGGATGGTCAGGACCTCAATTTAAAGTCTCAGCACAAGTTTGCATCAAGCTTTTTTTACATTAAATCAATTAATATGCATGTCCTGACTATTATTTTTGAGATACTTGTAGTGTGGTGTCTCGGTTTCTTCTCCAAGCATTGGTGTTGCCTATATTCTCTAGACACAGAGACAGAAAATTATCTCAGGGATACAATTCAATTTCTCTTAATCAACACCTCTTTGCTTCATCGAGTAAAGCATGTTTAATCTATTTAGAGTTAGTTATCAAGGAACACACACTCTAATTAATATTTTCCTGAAGATGTTCATACATGACAGTATAATAAATTAAACGAAGAAAGTGAAGGATTGAAGAGGTCCTAAGAGCCTCTTTCAGACTGGACCAGAAGGGAGACCTCCATGGATTCTGTCTTTCTTCCACACAAGATAAGACCTTATAAGAAGTAAAGGGAATTCATGTATCTAATGTCTTCTATTCCAGCCCTCAGGGCTGTCTAAGTATGCTGCAGTTATGGCAATGAATTGCTGTGCCTCAAATTTTGCCCTTCCAGAAATGGATCAACAATTACTGGCAGATTCCTGAGATGAGAGAAGAGTTTCCCAATCTATTGCAAAGCTTATTCTGTCCTTACACTTGCCATATTTGTGATTTTTCGGGCTCAGAAGCTGATATGTATGCATTCACACCCCACAAAAAGAAAAATGGTTTTAATACAACACTCCAAAACTGACCACAAAACACCTTGGAAGCAGAGATGTTCAGAGATGTGCAGTCACAAGGCAACCTGAACTGCAACACAACCAAGAGTAAAATGCAAATACCTGAATGTCAACCCCAATATTTATGCCACAATCATATGCATTAGATTTATATGAATAATAACCATTCCTGGGATCAAAAGCCATCTTTAAGGTGAAATATTACAACCCAAAAGCAAATAGGTTGTATTAACAAGCGAGTTGTTTTCCTTCATAGCAAATTTGGGGTCCCCTTGAGATAGTCAAACTTGCTGAAGCAAACACTCACCCCTGACTGCATAAGTCATCTTTAAGGAACAGAATTAAGGGCCTCAGAGCCCGACACCATGAACATCAAGTGCAATTTACAGCCCTAGAATCACTGGTACCAGAGCGATATCCAATTATACTCATTTTATTTATGTAGTTTATTTCCTCCGAAAATTAATTTTATGTTCCAAAAAATTGCTGGATTAATAGCCCTAGTAACTGAGCCCATCCATCAACACAAAATATACAAGGCAAACAGTGACTCTGCAGATTTTACCATTCATTTTACAGCAGCACTTGGCCAGAGCACATTTGGAGAGTGACAAGAACATCCAGAGACTTGTTCAATATTTTTACCCTTTTCTGAGATGGTATCTACGGTGTCAGCCAGCAATGACCAGCTGCAGTGGTGTTATTTCTGATGGGAACAGGCATTTTTTCCAGGAGGCAGCTGACAGTAATGACTTTTTGACTGGTCCCTTCCAGTTCCTCAAATCTTAAACTGTGGTTAAATGGCAAAAAGTGAAGGAATAAAAAAGTTAGTTTTACCCAAAAGATGGATGTTTACGTCAAAATCACAAGTAGTTTTCTCCCTTCACTAGATTTAACCCAAACTCTCCAAACACTGCTATGTTTAGGCCCTGGCAGCTTTTGTCCATATTCCTGCTACATCCTGGGCAAGGAAGGGAAGTTTTCTGGGAGAAAGAAACATGAGAAAGAGAAGAGGAGCCTGAGTAGCCAGGCTGTGGCACTGTCAAGATCTCAAGGGTGGTGATAGACATAAAAGCTAAGATACATAAGCTGCATGCACAGCAGCAAATCTGAGAGTTTACCACTGGGTGTGGTGACAATAATTTGTATGTGTTATTTGTACCAAAATCTTGGTTTCAGATCTCCTCCAAACTTAGACTTCCCCTTCACCTTCCACTCCCATTGTAACTTCTCCCAGATTCAGCCCTTGTCCCTGGGGCCCACTGGCACCGGTGGGAGGGGGCACAGCAGCCAGCAAGTGCTCAGATAAGACACCTACCCTTGGCCTCATCTCAGCAAGATGTTGGTTTTCCCCTCTTTTTTTCCATTGTTCTCTTAATTCTTAAAATAAAATCCCTTCTGACTGAAGGTACCTGTTTGTTCCTATATCTTGAGAAGCCTAACAACAAAGCACTTGGAATTACTTATTGTTATGGCTTGGGGACAAGATTACATCTCTAAGTTTATAAAGCAGCAGCTACATTTGCCACTAAATACAAATGATTTTAATAATCAGCATTATATTTGCTTCCTTCAGCAGGGTGCCTTGTCATTACTTTAACGATAATAATACTCGCTTTTCATTTGCTAAGTGTTATTATGATTATTATTCAGAAGCTTTACTATAATTAACTAACTGAGCCTCACAACACCCCTGTGAGTCAGGTAAAGAATTATGACTCCTTGCTTTTTTACCTGGAATTGCTGCAACAGGGAAGCTGAGGATTGGAACACAGAGGAGGCTTGGATTAAAAGCAGAAGTTCTTACCTCAAAATCCCACACACATTCCACACCCTGAATTCCCTGCCTGCAGTTCACCATCTAGTGATGCTGTCAATTCAAATTCTCCAAGATGACATTTTGGAGAGGCAAGAAAAAAAGAAGGAGAAGGAGGAAGAGACATGGCAATCCCTAACAACACTGAGACACTTTGCTCTCTGCAGCTTTAACAACCTCCTCTGGCAGCTCCCGCTCCCGGCTGGTGTCAGTTCCCAAATCCTGAGCACTCGTGTTCAGTGCATGCATTACACACATCTGTATCTATACAGGCGACAGCTTCTGTCTATAATAGCCACCTGTGAGACCAGGGGAGGGGCATTAAAAATTAAAGAACTGCAGAGTAGATTGGAAGCCAATCTTGGGTTTTATAGACAGGGAAGCGTTTGACAGGTGGTCTCTGCAAAAGAAGTGGCCTTAGAGACACATTTCTCTTGATTTTATTTTTTAATTAACTTTTATTCTCAGTATTATCATGTCCTCCACACACACACACACTTCCTTCCCTCCTCTTTTTTCAGCTTGAAATGCTGATTAACTCACCAGACTCTCACCACAGTGCAATTATAGATACCTTCAGTGTTGAAATCCAGCAGGAATGTTTTAAATATCTTTTCATCTATCTACATCCTGATGCCATTCATCTACCCAACAAGCCCAAAGACCTTGACAACCACACATAGTCAAACTGCAGTGCTTGTCATCAAATTAAGGCAAGTGGCTTACCCTGTAACTCACTGCAGTGAGTGTCCAGCACAGCCTGTAATTACAGGGCTGCTCAGTGATGAGCAATCCAAGCCCTGGGTCAAGCATGTGTCTGTTAAGCTCTTCCACATGTGCCATTCAGACCCTTCCTGTTTGGGTTTTGTGCACTGGTTTTGCACCTCTTGCCTCAATAAAACCAGATGACCTCAGAGAGACCAGAAAGGCCATCTCCATCACTGTCTGCAGGGTAGACTTCCCCTCCTGCCATAAAAACGCTTCCTCATCTTCCCTCCTGCTCACCCCTCACATTCCCGCTTTCAAGTTAATTGGAATAACACATCTGCAGCCAAACAACAGAACCCAGTGCATCCCCTCCAGGCCCCCCCTGCCCTCTCCACCCCCCCCCCC
>VYXF01012755.1:1683924-1701024 GCA_013397295.1 Polioptila caerulea | reverse complement strand
CAATCTTGCTTTGCTTCATTGACTCCTCCAAACCCACCGCATTTCGACAGGAGCACTTAACCTTCTGCAGAATATCTTTATGCTCCATTTTCCTTTCCATTAGGAAGGAGATGAAAGCAAGCAGAGGATGCTTTTGTACAGCTGCTGCTGTTGCTGCCAGCAGATGTGCTCTCCCAAGCCTGTATGTGCTTTAAGCATAGGCTTGAATACTTTGGGGTGTGAGGGGGTTTGGTGTGGAAGGGATATTTAGAGGAAACTTAAGCCAAATGTAATGATTTACACTCAAATCAGAGTAATTTGTATTCATGCTGTCCTCCATGTTCATACCAGAGACTCTACTAGCCAGAGCTGCTACTCTTGTTGTANGCATAGGCTTGAATACTTTGGGGTGTGAGGGGGTTTGGTGTGGAAGGGATATTTGGAGGAAGCTTAAGCCAAATGTAATGATTTACACTCAGAGTAATTTGTATTCATGCTGTCCTCCATGTTCATACCAGAGACTCTACTAACCAGAGCTGCTGCTCTTGTTGTACTTCGAGTTCAATTTTCCAATTTCTAAATGTATGAAGTCAAGACTCAAACTGAGAATAACCATAGACCTTTACCACCTAAAGAAGAGATCTGGTATGAACCCGCTAAGCTTTACTTAGCAGGTATTCACCTCTTTACTTCCACATTAAAAATCACTTCTGAGGTTTTCATCATAAAAGTTAATTAATGGCAACAATCAGAATACACCCATGTGTATATATACATACGTATGCATACATACATAGGTACATATATATATATATATAAAACAACTTTCTAAATAATTTTTAGAAAGATGAAAGCAAACATTAGGAGCTTCTACACCGAGATAAAAATCCCAAGTAGCTGATGAACACCAGTAACTCTCTGTTCATGTGTTTCTGAAAGACCCTGTTGCATCCCACTGAGAACAAGTTCTGAGTCAAAGCTTGGGCAGCTCCAAGTGCAGGAAAACTGGCTCTAGTAAAACTGTCCAGACTGTGTCCTCCCAGGACCCATTTCACCCACCAAAGATGCAAGCACATCTGGGCTAGGCAGCAGCTGAATATAAATTAATATAGAGGGAAGTGATGAGTCTTTTCTGCACCTGAACTGCCAAATCTATTTTGGGAAGATCCTGTTTGGAAGCTGTTCAGCCCCATGTCCATTCTTGCTATTTTGCCATGCTTTAAAGCATGCCTAGTTGTGACCTCTCTTTTCCATCTTGGGTTGGAGGAAGGAGAATGGTGTGGGGATGGGCAGGGGTTAGCTCAGGATCTTTGCTCTGCACAGCCTTTGTGTATGTCTTGGGGCAAGTCAATTAAAATCAATTTCCTGTCTCTAAACACACAGTATTATGGCAAGTGCAAACACTGCTGGGCCAGGGAGGAACAGAAAGGTGCCAAGTCACAAGAGCAGCAGCAAACACCATTATGATAATGGACTGTAAGGAAAGTGTCCCTCATTCCTTGATTCCCAACTCAAGCTGGCATGAGGAGGTACTATTGAAACTGTACCATAGCCAGGCTTTGGGAAGGGCATGTTCTGGTTATAGATTTCAGGCAGAAGTTGTCCTGCAGCAGTCAGGGCAGTCAAAGACCCCTCAAAAACCACTTTGGTGGCTTGCCCAGCTCCAACGACAACAATCACTCTTCCCTCCTTAGTGCCATCAGGACCAAATCAAAGCTACATGAATCTCTGTCATTCTGTCCCTTCCCTTATTGCACTAGAGGCTCAGAGAGCCTGGCTCTGCCTTACCAGTCTCATTGTATTAGCTTGATAAACCATCCGTTTACCTATAACTCAACGGACTGTAAAAATCCTTGTGGCTATTGCACAATAAGGAAAATAAATAATAATATGCCTTAACAAGCATCAGTCGAAATAACCAGGATTTGATGGACCCGGCGATAAACAGCAGATTTACTTTCCCGGGAATGCAGACAAACTAATCAGATTTAGTTGGCAGCTATGAAAACACAACTGATGGGAGGCTCAGCGCCGGCTCACACAACCCCCTCTGTCCCTCTGAACGCAGAGGGGCATGAAAGGAATGGACATTAAAAAGATATCGTATCGTCATGTCCCTGTGCTGGATGCAATGCCCTGGCATGCTGACAGCTGGCTGGCAGCTTTCCATCCCTGGGAAGGGGGATACTGGTCCACACAGCCCAGACAGCAGTTTAACCCCGGGGTCAGAGGCCAGTCAGGCGTTATCTACCGACTGGGCGCATTTCCTCCGCATCTGTGGCTTCAATATTCCCGAAAAAGACACTGACAGCAGGATGAAAGCTAATGGGAGCTCCTCTGGTATTTAGAAATTTAAAGGCCTACATTCATTTTTAATGACCTTGGAAACTCACTTAAAAAAATAAATAAATACCTAAAAACAAACAAACAAATAGTCAAAAGCAATTTACGTTTTGTGAGAGGAAGAAAATTACTCCCAGTCTGCCTTCCCTACCTGGTTTTTCAGGACTTCTTGCTGTTGGACAAGAGGAGAATTGCTGTGTGCTTTGTTAACTAAAACATAATTTTCAGGATAACATTCTGACCATGAGATGAATTGTACAGCTGTGCCTTGCATGTACACCATTAAGCTTTCATTGCACAGGATGGAAACAATTCCTACCTCAGCAAGGTAAAGGCCACCATTATCTCCTCCCTGTTCTTCTGCACAGGTAGATTTCCACAGACTCTTGCCAGTCTGCATGAGGCATATGGCCAGTTTTTGAGCTAAGCACTTATTTGGGGATTCTCTGTGACATTTTAAAGCCACTCTTGCTTTCCAGCGGTCTTGGAGGTGCCAGTGCTGTATAAATGGAAGCAGCCCCTAAATCTGATCACATTTATGGTGCCTGCAAAAGCAACAGGGAGCTGCTCCAATGCCTCACTGCCAGGCAGGCAGACGGGGTCCTTGATGGTGTCCCATCTGCCAGACACCAGGATGGAGAGGGCAGAGATGTCCTCAGAGCCCTCCTGCTCTGACAGAGATGTTCTGCTGGTGGGTGTCCCAGGTACCAACCTTCCCACTGGGGTGGCAGTTTTGTGGCAGCAAGGGCCACCAAGCAGCTGCTGATGCTGCTACAGACCTCAGGGCCAAGGTATGTCAAGAGAGGTAAGATAAAGCCCTTTGCCATTACCCAGGTGGAGTTGAGCTCCTTTTATTGATTATGCTACAGCATTAGTTCTGGAGGAATGCAGCTGTAGATGGAGCCAAGATGACTGTCTCCAGCGGATGATGCTCCAATGTTTTTAGGTGCACTGCAATTTAATCTTTTTTCTTTTGCTATCTTTTGTGATGAGGAAATCCAAACACTACCTGACTGGGCACTATTAATGGACCAAATAGCTTTTCCCATGTGCTCAGCTGATTATTATACAGACCTCACCACAGAAATAGTGACCAGAAGACAAATCAGGAGGACCTTTTTGCCAGTTCTTATGAGTCACTGATATTTACTGTCTCCTTCCCAGTCATATCACAAAACCATCTCTCTATGATTATTATCTTCACTGGCATCCTCTGTGGAGTGGTAGCCAACACCAACATAGCCTCTGCATTTTAAAGGTGACAGAGATGGATGAAGTCATTTTCCCATCCCTCATGTCATTTCCCTCCCCGTCTACAAGGGTGCTCCTTAGGAGAATATCCTAATGGAGGGTTTGTCTAGACTAGCCTTTAATTGACTCTAGCAGCAGGACTTCCTCCCTTTCTCCAGGGAGATCATTCCACCACCTGACGGACCTCACTGCCAGGAAATGTTTCCTGATATTCACCTTACTAAGTCCTTCCTCAGAGTTATCCCTGGAACTGCGCTCAGAGAATGCAACGTACAACCAAAGCTGCAGATCCCACCCATCTCACCAGGGTATTCTCACATGGACCACCCTTCCACAGGCCTGGTAACTTCCTGCTTGTCAAATTTTTTCCTTTCAAAGCCCTAGATCAACATAATTATTTTAGTTTTCTCCCTTGGCTGCACATTAATTTGTTTATGGAAAGGGGTTTCGATAGCAGTGGCAGAGGAAATATCACCTTTTGGGTAGCCATTATAAAGAGTCAAATGTTCTTAATTTACTACAGGGACAAAAAGGTGCTTATGTGTATTCTTCAACAAATTCCAAATTCAGAATGCAGAAGAATGACTTTTCCAAATGATTGTTTAAAAAGAAATCAGTTTCTATTAATTTACTGCCAGAGCAATCACATAAATAGTGAGCAACACATTAATAAGGTAGTAATAGATATATTAATAATGAGTAAATCAATTGTTATGGGCTGTTCAATACTGTGCTTATTAGCCAGGTTTATATTCATCTACACTACTAGAACTGATGAGCTTTAAATAATCTATAACTTGTTATTCATGACTTGGGTATTATTCTCTATTAATAATTTACTAACAGTTTATAAACTATTCATAATTGCGTTCTTCATCTCAAAATATGATCTTTGATCTAAAAGTGAATTATAACTTAGGACAGTCTCCACTGGTCTGACCTGATCACACACAGGGGAACCACCCTGGAGCTGCTGAAGCACCACCTGAGCAATTCCCACAGTCCCCACAACTTGCTTCAACTCATGTTGTGGCTCTTAGGAAACCTGATAGGCAACAGAAATTTGATTTGTAATTTTGTAAAACTCAGTAGCAATAGATGCTTAGAGCATGGCCAATGCTCTCACTGCATTTGCAAATCCCTTTTCATCTGCTGATTTGGAAACACATGAGGAAGAAAGGCTAAGAGGGGGTCACCTAGACTTCCATGCAGGCATTATTACTATTATCATTTTTATTATCATCACGGTCATGGGACTTTCATTCATCTTACTAGTTCTGTCAAGGCACAGAAACAAGCCCTGCTCTGCTTGGAGCACAAGTCATGCAGAAAATGGCTGAAGAGATGCCAAGAAGAAACAGGGTATTAAGATTTCGCCAACAAGCAACAAGCAGAGGTCAACAACCCAAGCTCTGGCTTCCTCACACTGGAATTTCCACATTTGTACTCTTTCAAAGATTCACCAAGTCCTGGAAAGAGAGATGACAACACCTTGGAAAAAAGTAATCCAGTGCATGCCACAAAGGAAAGAAATAATCTGGTGTATTGGTCATTCAGGGAATGGCTAGACTCTGTTAAGAGAGGTGGTTTTGATATAAAGCTATCAATGTTCAAAGCTTTGATCAAAACTTGTGGAAATATTTCATCTACCTCTGGTGTGTAAGAACAGACACCTTACTGGGACAAATGCAGAGTAGGGTATAAATATGTGACAGGAATGCGCCGGCTCCCTCAAGAAGAGGTTAAGGGATTTTGTCTTATTTAAACACCTAAAGATTGAAAAGAGGTTATGATAACACTTCTTAAATGCATTCAGGATTCAGGCTGGTGAGACCAGGGGAACAGTAAAGAAAGGTTATGTAATTTGAAGGACACCATTTGAACTAAATCAGTTAATTATATATCAACCAAGAATAATCTCACCATGAAAATACAACACAAGTATTTATTATTTGAGTATTGAAACTCTGTTATCATTTTCTAAAATTAAACAGAAGGGAATCTGAACTGAAATTTGATAAGCCTTTGAAAGGGGCTGTATTGCCAAGGAGACATGAATCCTACATGCCAGTATAACCCCAAAGGGCTGAAAGGAGAGTGGATTCCTCTATTAGCATTATATTTATCTTATGCATCAGGTTTCTGTGGTTACTTCTGAAGAGCAAAAAGGATTTATCCCTTCCTCACCCTTTTTGTCTTCTGACAGGCTTGTGGGTTTTGTCTGGGTCCAGTTTGTGCCTTTCTTTGAGCACAAATTGCTGATCAGCCATCATAATGAACAGGATGTAGAAAGATGCAGTGATATACTTACAGATCCACATGTCCCCAGCTTAGATGGAGGCTGGAACTGATGGATGAACTCTTGAGAGAGGAATAAAGTTTGCTGAATATACCTAGATGACATTAACACGCTTTATTTCTTTAGATAACTCAATAGTACAATATATGAGTGATGGGGCAAAATAGAAAATGGAAAGAAAATTCTTCTGGGTATTTGTAGTACCTAGATTTGATTTTGAACTCAATCCCCATATGCTTGCTCTAAGATGGTCTGTCTTAGTTTGTGTCTGAACGACCTTTGAAGGTTTGAATATCCTGAACCCTTCAGAATCAAGTTTGGGGCTGCAATCCTCCCTCTCTGGAGGGAAAATAATTTCAGAAAGAGCTAGAACAGAAGAAAGATTTGTTATGGCTTGTAGATTGGGTGATTTATCCAGTTTGGAAACAGCGACAAAAGCACTATCTCCTGTTTCCCCAGAATAAGTCTGAATGGTGGAGAAAATTAGCCAACTTTTTTCAATTCTTTTTTCCCCTTAATTATTATTATTGCCAGCTCAGCCCCAGCATTTGACTACACTTAGGAGATTTTTTTTTTTTTTTACCCTGCAAAGTACTTTCTAACAATACTTATTAATTTTGCTGGAGGAGTGGCCCAAGTAACTGGAGTATTCTCCTGTTCTGTCCTCCCACACACAACTCAATCTTCCCCCGTGCTCGTGGAGGAACAGCAGCCTCCTCTTTCATGCGTCTGTGCTAAAAGTGGAAAGAGGGTTTGACTTAAAGGCACACTGACATCTGGTTTAAAATCTCGAGTTAATTTGGTGTCAAAGTAATTTTTTTTAATAAAATTTGGGGGTTTCGTTAGAGTGACAAGGGAGCGAGAGATCTGTTAAATCAAAAGAGAATTAATTATTCCCAGCCATTACTGAAAATACAAACACAGCCCAGCTTCGTTAGAGCAAATGAAATTGATTTTAAACAAAACTGAACCTGACCATTCGTGTTTCACTGCCTGCTCTGTAGCACCGACAGCCACCCTTCTCCAAGGCAGGCTGGCTTCTCCAAACTTCACTTCCTGTTTGACAGAATTAAGTATTAATCTGGCCACTTTTAGAGAAAGCTGAACGATAACCCTGTTTGCTCAGACTGTCTCAGCTGATTAAGTCTTGTTTCCAAACTGATTGGGAAGACATATGAGGGTGACAAGCTTTTGTCTTGTAGATATCTTCATGTTTGAAGTCTGTAAATTCTCAGCTCTCTCCTACCACTCCTGTTTCTCCATTTAAGCAGACACAAACCTAAACGACAAACCTGAAATTTAGGAACTGAATAGAAAGCTCTGGCTTTTCTCTTCCCCAAAGCCTTTCTAAATATTTCTGGCATGTTTTTCTCAATCTGCCACTTGACGTTATTCCTTAACTGCTAAAAGATATTAGGATACACGTTTTGTTGTTGTTTGTTTTTCATGAAAAACATACTATTAGATCCATTTGCATAGAAAACCAACACAGCAGTAAAGGCAGAGTAGGGGGTTGCTAAATGCTGATGAGAGCTGAGGCATATTAACCAGGTATGAATATGCTGCTCTATTCTCTGGCTTTGAAATCATTGCTAACAGGCTTCAAACCTGCTCTCTCATGGCCTATAATATAGACAGTGAGGTGCAGAGGAATGTAATTAACTCCTCATTGGCTCATCCTTGCCTCCATAGCTGCATAAGGAAGGATGGCGTGAGACTGATTCAGTTATTCCACTAAAAACGAAAAGAAATGGCAAAATGAAACCTTTCCTGGCAGTGTTTCCAGCCCCTTCAGACCACACAGAGACACAGACCCTGCTCAGGGGGGGCTGTGAGGTGGCCAAGGTGGCAGTGGGGGAAGTGGAGAGGCAGGAGCCAGCAGCAGCGTGGGGCACGTGGGATGAGCAGGACAAACCCCTGGCTTAGTAACCCTACCAGCACATTATCCACCTCTCCTCAGCCTCCCCTGGCATAAAAAGAGAGAGATGGTCAAGAGATGTCATCCAAGGCCATGGAAAGAGCAGTCAGAGGAATTTAGAGGAACTCTGAGGATGGTTTAATTTGAACTCATTGCACACTGCTGGCATAACCACAAATTCAGTGGCCATTGCATCAAAAGAGCTCCAAGACATCTTGGAACCTTCATCCAGGCCAGGCTTGCCCCTGACAGAAGTGAGAGCTATGCCCCCCACCTGTGACACTACTCACAAGCAGATACAATCACTCCTGATAAGGCACTTCACAAAACATTTTCCATCGGGCACCAGCAGCTTTTTAAATATTAACCAGCAAGATCTGCTGGCTGCCTCTCTGGAATTACCATCTCTGACACTGGTGATCCCAGTGTGGCAGCAGAATTCAGCAGCCAAACCCTGCCTCTCAACGAGCAGCTTGCAGATGTGGATTTTAATTAAAAATATTTAATTTTCAGCTCTGAGTTCCATTTGCTCTACCTGGCATTGCAGTTTGTGGTGCTCATCACACAGACAGTGTTGCTATGTGGAAAGCTGAAGCCTACAGCAGCTCCACCAAACAGCCCTGCTGAGCCCTATTTTGTGTTCAGCCACAACAACCAAAATAGAGCTGATAAAATGAAAATCGTTTGTGGCTCAGAACTTACCTTGTACTGGAACAATTCCCTCAGAGATTAGCAATATGGAAAGAGCACCTTTCTAGTCCCACCAAGACACATCCCTGTAGAACCTCTTTACTGTTTTTCATCTGCAGGAGGCTGGAAACTCTAGGCATTACTCACTTCTAGGGGAAAAAAGTTAAATTTAAATTGGCACCTCAGGCTTGTAGCACATCCACAACTATCTCCAAAGCCCACCTCATCCTGTGGCCATTTTCTTTGAGATGAGATGCTGCATTCCCAGAGCTCCTGCAGCTTCCCAGGATGGACCTCACATGGTCCAGTGGGACCTTACACAGTTCCTTCATTGTCCTATTTTCCTTGTAAGAAAAAGTTAAGACAATTGTTCAATGAAAAGTTGCTGGTTTACTTTTATTACTCAACACTTAATTTACCTCTTTTCAAATTATTTAGGGAGTAGCTTTAACTTTATTCATATTTTCACTAGTAGGTTTCTACATCTTCAGACATGTACTCAATGAATCCTTAACTGAACACTGTGGGACAGGATTTAGTACAGGTCCTACTCATAAAAAAGGTTCTACCTTTGTCCCCTGATTGCCCCCTGCAAACAACATACAGAGCATTCTTCCATGGATAAACACTTCTTCAGATTTCAGCAGGGAATTTTCTGCATTCTGAAAGTTCTACATTATGGTTGATAAAGAAAACCTATTTTGAGTTTACTCTTTAGGTCCCAGGTTTTTAGGGAATGTGGAGGAAGCATATGGGAATAAAGGGCAGAAAGCAAAAAAGCAACTCCAGGGTAAATAAGCTTCCCTGTATTAAATATCCAAATATAAATATACTGGATTTTGAGGTATTTCTAATTATTATGAATCATGATTATGGAAAATATTTTGAAATATTGTTGCATTTTTAATGTCCTGTTTTACCTCCAATTAGGAGGTTCACAAGAGAAATAAGGAGTCCTACACCCTCTAAAGAAACTTCTGTTACAGGGCATGTACAAGCCAGTGAGTGCAGGGAGAGCCCATCCCCAGAGAAAGATTTTGTGAAGGGTTTGTGGGAAGGACAGTGCAGGGTTGTATGGCACCTGATGCAAGGGAGGCATGACATATGACCCTTACTGCAAACAGAAAAATAAACATCAACAAGACAGATTGAAGAACACATCAGAAACGGTAAAAATAAAGTTAAAAATAATCACTGGTAACATTTAGCCCGGAGTGCTTTTCGCTTTGTTATTCTATATTGACAATCCCACCTACAAACGGGTCTCTAAGACTTTTTGACTCGTGGACAGCCCCGTTTGCTCTGCAGACCCCAATGTATCCATTGTCACCCATGGGAGGGCCCCAGGGCCTTTACTATGCTGCATCTTTGGGGACGGATCAAATGGCTCCCAGACGAGAACAGAACCAGACATTTTCCAACCAAATACCTCTCAGGTCACTGAGCAATGCTCTGGTGGCTCTGCCTCGCCAGCAAATGCCCACACTGAGGCACGTCAATGAGTAGCTTTGCCTGAGGAACCTTCCTGCCTCCTCCAGGCTTTCTGTGCTGATGGCAGGAGGGACGTGTGCCCTGCTTTGGCCAGTGCCAGCACGGGCCAGAAACCACTGACACAGGCTGGGCTGAGATCCCAGTCTGTGAACTGGGGCACTGGCGGCACACACTGGGGTTTTGACCCATCACAACCACTGCTGAGGAAGTTAGAGAAGGTGCAGCTGGCTGAGGAAGAGCAAAGGAGGAGCAGAAAAGCTCCCCTAATTGCCACAGCTCCACAGTCACTGCTGATGAGCACTACCAGCCATGGCAGGGCACGAACACAAGACTGAAGGAGTCTCAAACTGGGCTTGGGGTCAATTGCACCAGCCTGTTGCTGCTCTGAAGTCCCAGACACCAGAGCCCCTGTGCCAAATGTTGAAAAGCCAAAACAAAGCCCGGTCCCTGATTACAACAACTTACAGCCTTGGGACATGCAATTATTCATTCAGATGAAGCTTTATGTCAAGAGCTACTGCTTTACAAGACAATTGGGTATTGCTGCAGATGACTGCCACAGCAAGGACGTTTAGGAAATCTCTCAAAATCACCCTGTGAGTGCTGCCATAGGATCCAGAGCACAGCTGCTTCATCACTCTGTTCCGGGCTGTCATGTCGAAGGATAACAAAATAATGTCAGGTAGTTGTTTCTACTCCATGGAAATGAGCTGTGTTACCTCTACAGGGGAACAAATCTCTTCTGTAGCTAGACCAGACAGGTTTTGCAGGAGGACACCAAACCTTCATCCCCAGCCATCTTACATGACAGACTGGACACTGGAAATTATGCTGTGTCCCATGCTCCACACTGCAGGATCCCACAAAGACTCTCTGATAACTTCTGCCAGCTTTTCTTCTGTCTTGAAGAGTCCACCAACAGTGATGGGTTGGGAGGGCAAAGCTTGCCAAAGGACACTTTGGATGTCAGACAGATTTCCTAACCCTTCTCTGTAGCTCTAGCATATGAACAAAGATGAGCTGCTCAAGTCCCTCTAACATGAAAGTCTCCAGGCTGATATTCAAAGGTCCTCCAAGGAGTCAAAAGAGAAGTATGTCAATGTGTCAAATGTAGAGAAATGCATCAGAACAAGAACATTCCCTTTCCCCTTCACCTCTTGCTTGCCCCATCACAGCCAGTGGTTTCAACATCTCTCCATCCTCACCACCCATGGCATGAGGAACAGACCCAAAAAAGGGCAGCTCCTGTCCAAATCCAAGCAAGTTCTCCTTCCCCAGTCAGAAATGGCATGAGTTCATGGTAATGATGTTCTGCATGAACTTGTTCTCCAAACAAGGACCAGCTTGTCATCAGACAGAAATGGAAAAGGGTCAACCTTTCCTGCCCTTTCTGCACATAACAATTCCTCCTTTCAGGGGAGAATGGCTTGAAAGCTCCAGTTATCAAAGCCTGCTTTCCACAGAGTGACACCTCCAGACCCAGACTCCTCCTCTCCCCTTTTTAGGCTATGAACAAGATCTTGGTGTCTTGGCCAGACCACTTCTCCAATGCAGCTTCTGTCTTCAGGGAAAAAAAAGGAAGGGAAAAAAAAAGGGAGGGGGGGAAGATTAAAAAAAATAAAAATCTGCACTTTTTTGGGGGAAAGTTCTGCAAATATTGTATGCCTTCTCTTTCTTTTTTCTTTTTATTTTTTTATATTTTTCCCCTTCTTACATTCATACAAGCAAAACAACAAGAGGGTCCTCTGATGAATGTGGCAGATCGCCATGGTTACGGTTCAGAGATGCAGCAAAAAGCAATTATGGTGGGACAGAGTAGAGAAAAAAGGAAAGGAAAAAAAAAGAAAGAGAGAAATGCACCTCTTTGTCAGAATTTCAGAACAGCTGTAATAACACTTCTGCACCCCAACCACTGCAAAGTAACTGAAATATTGTGGCATGCTAAATGCCAACGCATTAAATACCAGGATTTCAATGTCACATTATTTAAAAAGACAGGAAGCATTAATTTCCAGCTGCACTTTCAGCTTGTTAAGTCATCTAGGGGGAATAGGGAAAAAGGAGCAAGTCCATGGCACAGGGCCTCACATTTTGAGGTGTGAAATAAAACACTGTTCAGCAAGGCGGTGGAATGCACTTGTAACAGATTTAATCTGACAGCAGCTGCGGTTTCCTATTTAAGCTTTGTGTGATTTATTTTTCCCCTTAGTGTTGGAGCTCCTGGAAGAGACAGCGATGCTCTCCTGACCTTCCCCAGTCAAAGGCTCTCAGACCTCTTTGCCCCCATGCACCCAGTGCTGCTGCCAGTGATGGGCAGGGGAGCTGGGCTCTCCCTGTCCTCTCAGAGTGGGTGAGACCTGCTCAGGTCTGACCTACCAAGGGTCACAGGTGGTTTGTCTTGATCTGGGCTTCTGCAGTCACTGGAAGAAGAAGGGAATTCTCCTTTTTCATGCTATTGTCTTAATACTATCTTGAAAATAAAAGCTGCATGTCACAGGTTGGGATTATCTGTCCCTAACATTTATTTCTCTGCAGCTAATACAAGAGTAAGATCCACCTCCACTCTCTCTTACTTGTATTTAGTCTTGATGGTTTCCATCACTGGTCTTACAGATATATTTTTGGTGATAACAGTAGCATAAAATATTTCCCTTCCTTTTCATACCTGTTGCATCCTGCAGCCTCCAGCTGTGTTCTTGTCTTCCTGGCTATGAATCACACCAGAGATGAGATCCTGCTGAATTTTACACCATGGAAAGAGGTATAAGGTGAGAAATGACTAAAATGGATCTGTCTCCCATCCTGTTCACCAAGACGTTCTGGAAATTGTAGTGCTGAAGGGCAGAGGAAATCATAAAAGGGACAAATGGTGCTGTGTTTGGTACACTTTGGGAGCAACAAAAACAAAGGATGGACAGAGTAATACAACAATGAATAGACAAAACAGCCCAAACAGGACAAAGACTAAACACTTCACAGGTTATTTACCTCTTTTCTGAATGTTTCCCTCCAGTTTAGTTTCCTGTCTCTTCACAGAAAAGAGCTCTCAGGTTAAACATCTCAATTCCAGCTTTCCAGCTCCTCCATCTAGCCAGCATTGACTCAATCAGAGGACTGAGACAAAAATTGTTTCCCCATCATAGCAGAGGTCCATTGTTCCTCTCTTCTTCTTTCTATATTATGCCCAGAAAAATCAAAGCTCCAGACTTGCTTCCTCACAAAAGAAATCTGAGAAAACCTGTGCATGAGAAGACACTAAATTTGAAGGAAAATGAAGTATTGCCAAGTCTTGTGGTTATATATCACAAGTCTATTGATATTTTGACTTTTTTAATTGCTTTTTATAGCGCTGTCTTCTAAAATCAAAAATCATCATGAGAACAGCAGAGAAATCATGAATAATAGAAAGAAGGGACTGCTAAAGGTTTAGCAGAGAGATGGAGCCTGCTAAAAACCCAGAGCTTGAAATTTTCTTTTTAAAAGCAATTCATGATTTAGACAAACCTGTAGCAACTTCTCAGCACTGGGATATATCATGTTAGATAACGTACTTAGGAAGGACTGAGTACTGGGGTTTCACAAGAAATTTGTCATAGGAGAAAAGCTCTCTGGAGTGAATCTGAGACCTAATATTGCAGGTCATGCCTTTACTGACTACTGCAACAGCAAAACAAACCCCAAAATGAAGGCTCCTCGAAATCCAACATTTGGATGAACATGGAAGCTGTGGCGTCTCAGAGAATTCCACTGCTAGTACATCCTCAAGGCTTTTGTTCTCTCAGCACTGGAAATGCTGAAAAAAAATAGTAAAATTTACCTCCAGTTTAATTTTGTATTGAAAAAAAATTAACAAACTGCCTCAGTTTCCCCAGGCAACTCAAAAAATTGTAGTGTTTAAACCCATCAAAGCATTTTCCTAGACATAAAATTGAAAAGGAAAACAAAAGGCCATTGGAAATTCTTTTCCAATTAAATTCAATTTTGGTCCAGAATCACTTCAATTGTTAAACTCTCAGAGGAATTATCAGCAACCCATAATACAGGAAGGTGGGATTAACCTTTCCCTTGACAATTCACACCTTTGGAGATTTGGTTTCCACTTCATTTTCTCCTATCTCAGAGCAGTTCCCAAATCAGGGGTAACCAGCCTAAGCAGTGGGACAGGCTGGATGTCTCTCAGCCAGCCTGGGACTTCAAGAGTTTGGTACATGGGCAGCAAACATCAGAGCCAAAGCCAATGATGAGGCACCAAGCAAGAAGGGTGGCAAGGCAGCTGAAACAAGCTCAGTTTCTATGTGAGACTTCAGGTGAAAGCAGAGACTGTTTGCAAAAATGTGTCAAATGATGAAGAAAGAAAAAAAGGGCTGGGAAAAAAAAAAAAGAAGGCTGGAAATATAAACTGTTTTAGGAGTTTCAAAATCCACTTGTCTTTCCAAGATAGGTAAGAGAGTAAAGCCTGGAAACCAGAGTAATTTAGGAATGGTTTTAAACACAGTGATGCTTATGCTCTGAACCAACCGTGGAGAGCTCCAAGAGGGACAGATCATTAAGGTGAATGAATGCCAAGGTGCTGAGCTACCCCAACCCAGCAGGACCTACAAGCACACAGAGCCATTTCTATCCAACACCCCGTGCCCAAATGGGGAACTTCCTTGAGATGGAAAGCAGATCAGAAAAACCAAAAGCACCCCAACCCTCTGCAGCACTGAGTGCCACTGCCAAGGCATCCTTTGTGCACTCGACATTTATATGAGAGAGAGATAAAAGACAGAAATTTAAAACAAAGGTTTCACTGCAGATTGCTACTTTCTCATTGCTTTATTATTTGTTCTCTGCACATGTCAGATAACTGGACTTGCAAATAGCCTTAATTAGAAATGCAGATTACACTGGGCCAGAACACAGTGGACACTTTCACCCTAGCAATCCTGCTGGGAAAACATGTGACCAGTTTGCTAAGAAACAGACTGAAAGTCAAAGTTAGCTTCATTTTTAGGCTGTGTCCTGTTCATAATCCAGCAGCTGTGAATAGTTCTTCATTCTTAGAGAATTTAATGGAAGAACTGTGTTTCCAGAAAATCCCCCTAAAAGAGGTCTGCAGCTCTTTGTAGTGGTTTTACGTGTTGAGGTAGAATTAGATGTGATCAATCCCGAACTTGAGAGCTGCAACCAGAAAACCAGTGTGTTGTCTCAGATCTGACAATAGGCTTCAATATTTGAAAGCTTGTTTCCCTGCCCACAACTGAGATTAGTGTGTCAAATAAAAGATATTACCTTTCCTCACGTCCCTTGGCTTGTTTACTAGCACTCCTCCTAAGAGTGGGACTTCTCCCTCTGAACTTGATGATACATCTAAGTACGATTGCACAAAAGCAGGGCTCCCAGTTCCTGGAATAAATGGCCATTTAAAATCCTTCTGACCATTTGATGTTTTGCAGGTGATATCTTTGAGATTGGCTCATTGCTTCTTTTGATTTTAGCAATGCCTAAAATCCTCCATGTATAACTCAAGATGTGACTGTCTTTCCAGCTGCTGCTTTGCAATCATTACCAAGTTCAGAAGCAACCAAAAATGGACTAAAGTTAGGGATGAAAATAGGATGTTTCATGTCATCACATGAACTTCATTACACAGGACACTCACCAGCAAGATAAAAGCTGCTCCAGTCCAAGTGAGGTTCACCTGCTTCCAGGCAGAAGGTCTTGGCTGTTGTACTCCTGGGCATCAGGTGGGCATGTCACAAGATGGGTCCACAACACAGTGGATCCCAGCTTAACCTAAAGACCAAACCTGGAAAAATAGCACTAATATAGAGGCTCTAGAAAAATATGTCTAAAAAAACCCCCCATTGCTTAAAATGATTGGCTATGGATGTGGATATGGGGGATATTTTCGCTTTTGTTAAGTGTTTATTAATTGTTGTGACTTAGTTCAGTGTTCACTGAAGAAAGGTAAATATTTCACTAAAGACAAAGATAAAAAGCATGTAACTGGTTGCAAATAAACCATTAAACATGTGAACCTAAGGAAAATATCAAAAAAGCCTATTCTCACAGACTCACAATAATAACAGAAATCCTCATCTCCAATGGTAATGTTTTATGGGCTTGCGAGTGGCAAAAAAAGAAAAAAAAAAAACAGTAATCTGCTCAAAAGGATGCTATTGTGGTTACAGAAGGCCACAACTTGATCCCTAGACACATCACAGCTGTCTTGTGTGACCTGGGCAATCTGGTCAGATCCATTTCAAGAGGAGTTAACTCTGCTGCATCTCCAACTCCTCAGATAGATATTGCAGCTCACACTGAGTTCCCACAGCAGAGGTGTAGACAATGACTTGATGCTCTCAAGTAAGGCTGAAATTCAGGTGAGAACTGGTATCCTGAGTTTATCTAATTTGCACTTGAGTTGACATAATTTTGCAGTCATAAATCAGAGTTTTAAATGTAATGGACTGAATTTCAGACCTGAACCTGGTCAATCACACCTTGTAAACGTGTCATTTAATACAACAGCTGTGAGAAGAATCGGTAGGTGGACAGAGGATGAGAAGAGCATTAGCGAATTAAAAAAAAACAAAAAAAAGAAAAGGTACAAAACTTTCAGCATGGAAAAGAGAGCTGTGAGAGAAAGTTCAAGGATCCAGATTGGCTTTCATGCTCCAAAATACATCTCCTTCCTCAAGGCTTTGAAGGAAATTGCTGGCTTTGAAACTTTCCCCACCTATTTACAATCTACATATTGCTGTCCAGAGAGGTCTGTTGAGATGTGCTCGCTCCAGAGGGCTTTGGAGAGGGCAGAGCAGAGCAGGAGAAGGGAATGCAGCGAGCACTGGAAATGCAGACACGTCATTGAAATCCTGACCCTCCTGATGCTCCCGCTGGCATCGTGGCAGGGCCAGGGCTACCAGGGTTCAGCCTCTGCATTGCCTGCAGCACAGCAGCAACTTCTTTATCATCAGTGCATTCTTTTTTTTTCACTGCATCACAATGGAACCTGTGCAGATATTTCTAGGTGGGGGTACAAGCAGGGAAAGAGAACCTCAGCTGTGGAGCTGCTCAGTTCAGGTTAAATGGAAATGGTCTTATTTATTATAACTCCAACCCAAAATCCAACAATGACTCAACT
>VYXF01012755.1:1670530-1682468 GCA_013397295.1 Polioptila caerulea | reverse complement strand
TGTAATGGACTGAATTTCAGACCTGAACCTGGTCAATCACACCTTGTAAACGTGTCATTTAATACAACAGCTGTGAGAAGAATCGGTAGGTGGACAGAGGATGAGAAGAGCATTAGCAAATTAAAAAAAAACAAAAAAAAGAAAAGGTACAAAACTTTCAGCATGGAAAAGAGAGCTGTGAGAGAAAGTTCAAGGATCCAGATTGGCTTTCATGCTCCAAAATACATCTCCTTCCTCAAGGCTTTGAAGGAAATTGCTGGCTTTGAAACTTTCCCCACCTATTTACAATCTACATATTGTTGTCCAGAGAGGTCTGTTGAGATGTGCTCGCTCCAGAGGGCTTTGGAGAGGGCAGAGCAGAGCAGGAGAAGGGAATGCAGCGAGCACTGGAAATGCAGACACGTCATTGAAATCCTGACCCTCCTGATGCTCCCGCTGGCATCGTGGCAGGGCCAGGGCTACCAGGGTTCAGCCTCTGCATTGCCTGCAGCACAGCAGCAACTTCTTTATCATCAGTGCATTCCTTTTTTTTCACTGCATCACAATGGAACCTGTGCAGATATTTCTAGGTGGGGGTACAAGCAGGGAAAGAGAACCTCAGCTGTGGAGCTGCTCAGTTCAGGTTAAATGGAAATGGTCTTATTTATTATAACTCCAACCCAAAATCCAACAATGACTCAACTACTCCTCTCTGCTAAAGAAAAAATTAAGGGGTTAAACATTTCTTCCCTTCAAGTCAATGAAAAAACTCTTTTTGCCTATGGTGGGAGTAAAATGCCATTAAAGTTTTCTAATACTGCTTCTAAGAAAAGGTTTGGGTGGGAAGGATAATTGTTGAGAATTTTTTTTTTCTATGATATCTTACATTGACTTGCTGTCAGAACTATTGCACTGTTACAAAATATTTTCCAAAGTCTTGCAATAAAATGTAGCTGGAGATGTAAATAAAACATATAACTAAGTTTGTGACTTTCCAATTTAGAAATGGCAAGAAGGTCTCAGCATTTCAGAGAAATGTATAAATTTGTATCATAGTACTTATTATCAGGTTATGAACTGATTTTCTCCTTTTAAGTACCTCAAATGTATATACTCCACTAAATTTCACAAAGTATCAGGTCTAGGTGAGAGTTTTAAAACATGTTTTTCAGATATTTGGATTCACTTAAATTACTTCAGTGGTGCTGGTGCATCTTGGGTGTTTTATAGGGTCAATTTTATGTCAAGTAAGGAAATTTTAGACACTTGGAAAATATGAGCAGCTACAAGTTAACATCAGTGTCAGAAACATGACTTCAAAAATATACTCAAGAAGCCAAAAAATCTCCACAAGTGAGAGTCTAATGGAAATTACATGAAATGCAAGTGGAACTGTCTATGAACAGCTGAAGAACCTCTTTACCTCAGAGTCCAGGACCATGACATTCCAGGTTGCTCATGAAAAGCCATCAGGACAAGGTGATGTGCCATCACTTAGCATTTTCAAACATTCATTTGATAAAGTTCTGAAAAATACTTTCCAAGCTTGATCAACAGAACATGTAAAGGAAAAATCTAAATTATACTCTAAAAGCTATTAATTTCAATGGACTGTGCCAGCAAACTTGCACTCTTTGGGCAGGACCACAAGCTCTGCCCTGGCTGGTGCTCAGCAATTCTCTTTTCCCCTATCTGGGAGCATCCAGACCAGTTTCTTTTCCAGGAGCTGCTCAGCTCTCTGAAGTGTCTCTGCCACCATCGTCTGCTCCCAACATGACCCTGCAAATGAGCCCCTGCAAGCACCCAAGGACACAACTCAGGCAGGCAGACAACACCAACCTATGAGGAAACTCTCTAATTTCAAGGGAATGTTGAATTTTTCCCAGCAGGAGATGCAAAACTCTTCTATCAGCTACAGAAACATTAATTCTCTCACACTAGAAAATCATCCATAAATAGGAATTAGCCAACACTAAACTACCGTATCCCTGTGTGTCAATAATTTCTTTAAAATTCACATGATTTTGGATATCTTCCTGTCTCTAACCTTATATTTACTTCTAATCTGTGATTTCAGTGTTTTAATATTTCATGAGGAAACCTGCAGTAAATCTGAGGCTTTGAACAAACTATATTATTGCATTAGCGACCTCAGAAAAGTTTCTTTTCAGCAAGACAAAAATACAAACATTCTTTCCCTTAGGTCTCCTCTATGAATCAGGATATAAACTTGGTTTACAATAATGAAGCATTTCTGCTTCAGTGTGGCTTCTGTCACTTTTCCAAAACCCCAACACCTGATATAAGGCACCTGGCCATGGATTGCCCAAGGTATCCAAGTTTTACTTCTAAAAATGAACATTCAACTTCAAAGCCACTTGATCAGGCAGCTTTCTCAAATTTCTAGTTTAATCTGAAACTCTGTGATTGGGGCAGCATACTCTTTTTTCAGAAAGGTGACCTCACGTGGATGAATTTTTAAAATGTACATTCAAGCTTGTAACTTAGATTTTCATAGACTTGACCTAGTAGTTGGAGTAGGTGAAATAGCCCTTCAACAAAAAAGGAGAGTGCAAAAAACCAAAACAAACCAAAACCCAAAGACACAAGAGTCAAACAACAGGTTCTGTTACCAAGCAGAAAATAATTTTTTCTCACCATTTCATGCAATGTGTTAGGGACGTTGAGCAAGGGGTATTGGGTGACAACCATCCTTAACTACACTGGGCCTGAAAAACTGGAACAGACAAATGGACTGAGTCTATTTTTGGCAGCCCTGTGGGACTGTGTCTCCCTAAAGTTTTTTGCCCCCCAGGCCTGACCTTCTCAGAGGTTTCCACCTATTTGGAAAGCACAGATAAATCAAGAGCTCAGCACTGTAGTTTGCAGCACAGAACATTGGTGATGTTTCAGTTCACCAGGCTGCACTTTGGTGGCCATGGTGGTTGAGGAGGGAACCACTAGAGCCCTCCAAAGGTAAATCATCCTCAGCTCCAAAGGATATAAATTCATTTTTCAGCAGCATTGCTTGAGAGAAAATTTTGCCCCATGAAGTTGGTCATTGGATTTTCGGACAACAGGCTCCCTACCTGGGAGGGCAGCTGCTCTCAGCACTGGTATTTTAACTTGTGGAGGATGGAAAACATGCTAGCAGAGAGTTTGTTTTGGCCCCACAATACAGGGATGGCTGAGCTCTGCATCCAGCAGAAGATTGTTGTTCCAACAATGGAAAACGGAAGGGGGGAAGAGATGAACTCAGAGCAGGCAGCACACCAAAGCCAAAACACACATTGCAGACATTTCTGCTGCGGTGGGATACACAGGTTAAGCCAAGTCAATGCTCTGCAAGTCTGAAAACTCATGCTCCAACAAGCACCAGCCCTCAGTAGACCTGGGCAGAGCAAAGGTTTCTACTCTGGCAAAGTGACCAGCTGAGGGGAAGCGTGAGGTTTTTAACAAGTTGCTCCTAAGAAGATTTAATATCATATCTCCTCCTCTGCTGCATTCCCCTGTCACAGCCCACCCCTCCTAGGAGACTCTGCAGAGTTAAGTTATTTGGCTGTGAGACAAAGGAAGAGGAGGGTAAAGAGCCACTGAGGGAGCAAAAGATGGGAGAGGTGAAGGAGAGGGCTCTCTCAGGGATGCGAGGGAGCTGCTGAGGGAAAGAGGGCAGAGAGATCCCACTGGAGAAGCCCCTGGCATAAGCAGGTTGTCCTCCCCCAACTCCACACATCAGTCACAATACAAGGATGTCTGGAGCAAGCCCCTCTGGCAAACACAGGCACTGAGATTCACTCGTGGCAAAGCCAGAGGAGCTGCTTGTCTGTGGCTCACCTGGCTGTGACAGCAGGAGCAAATCCAGATGTGTGTAGCCCTGACAGATTGCAGGGGTGTCAATGGCCAGGGGCTGTGTCCAGCCACAGGCAGGGAAGCTTTGTCAGGCTGCCCCCCTGAGCAGGTCAGCACACCTGAGCATCTGCCTGCCCCATTCCCCAGAGGAAGCACAGAACCAGCAGAGACCCTGCACTAGGGTATCCCAACCTCTCCCTTCCCTAGCTGAAGCTCAAGAGAGATAATTAAAGCAGAACAGTGTTTTTTTCCTTCTTCCTCTTCTAAACAAAGAGTGTGAGTTGAGCCTTAGAAATATAAATTTCTTCACCCCAGACACAGAGGACAGGACTATGTGCTTTAGCACTGCTGGATTTTATATCTCACTTCCTTCTTTGCTTTTGCTCCCTCTCTCTCTCCTTCCATCCTTTCACTGGCACAGGCTGAAATCAGCCCTCCTTCTGAACAGTGCTCTCTCAGAACCTTTACTTTGTCTTCCATGTTCTTCCCAAACCTGATCCAACATCCCAGCATCAGCTGAGTTCAAGCTAAAGCACTCAAATATACTCCTGTGAATTGGATGCAAACTCAGGCCTGGGAATTCTGCATATCCTCCATGTATTTAGCTTGTATAAACAGCAGTAGATATTTCTGTCCCTTCTACACAGGCACACACATGCTCCTGCTGCTCCCAACCCTACAGGCATTCCCCAAAAGCCATCTAAAATTATTGCAAATGCAACACCATATTATGGCTTCTAAAAAAAAATTTTTTTAAAGCAGCAAATAAAATAAAACACTAATAAAAATAAAATAAAATAAAATAAAATATAAAATAAAATAAAATAAAATAAAATAAAATAATCAGGCCCTGGCACACCTCCAGAGAGGAAAGCGTCAGATCTCAGCTGGTAAATAAGATGTTACTGTGAAGCTTGTAAAGCCAACGTTATTTCTCCTTTGTAAAGGCTCTACCTGCATAACATGAAGGGGGCTCAGTGACAGACACATTAAAACACCATTAAACTGTGAAATAGAACACAGTGTGAAAATAGATTTAACCTTCACAGCATATTGATCTCTACCCCGCGCCGTGCCTAAGTTCTTGGACAACTGTTTTATAATAGGTTTTACTTATTTTCCTGTTGCTATTCTGACTTCCTCAGAGGAGGGTGTTATTTCTAAAAGCTCCTGACAGCTAAGGGAAAAGTGGGCTTGTTTCTTAGTCATCGCTCAGTGCTCAAGCCTTGCTGCTGCCAGCTGCTCCATAAACAGAAATCAGTTTTGTGCAAGTGAAGGATGGGTCTGGGCAGCAGTGATTGCAGTGGGATGGGAGGAGGAGGAAGGGGAAGCGGAAAGGGAAGAGGAGACGGGCTGTTTGCAAGGACTCTGCTGAACAAACCCTGCAGGATGCAGGCAGCCAGGCTGAACCCGAAATGCCTCCTGGAAAGGACAGTGCCAAGATTTATTTAAGTGTGCAGGGACACGGACTCTGTTTGTGAAGATAGGTAAAATAATTGTGCACACATCTGCATATTCAGACGGGAAATCCTTCTGATGAATTGGCTGCCACAGACCACGCTGCTGCCAGCCAGACTTTCACTGGGAGATAGGGATTTCTCACAGTGATGAGTTATGCCACAGGACCTCTGACCCGCCCGTCACCTCCCTCTGACCATTCATCCATCTCCCAGAGCCTTATGCTAAGAGTTCAAACCCTTTCAAATGGCCAGGTATTTTTCTTTTTCACATCAGTTCAACAAAAACGTTCCACCCGTCTCTCCACTAGGATTTCCTTTCCGACCACCCTAAAATAAACCCAGCCGGAACACAGGACAGATAATGTCCAGCCTCTTCCTGTAGCCCTGAACAAGGGTTTTGTAAAATTCATGCACAAACTAGATAAATTTTTAGGGGTGTGGAGAGGTTATATTTACGGAAATATTTCTGGTGCCTTCCCCACTCTGGTCATTTGGCAAATTCTGGCCTGGCTGGAGATCTCAAAACACGTGTGAAAGGGAGGCTGAGCCCATACCCAGATATCCCTGACATGCTGCATAGAAATCAAACCTCTACACTGGCTGCTGGGCATGGCTGAAGCACCCCTGGAGCAGAGTGCTGGATCTGTGTACCCAGACCTTGCCAGTAAATTAGCACCATACCAGACACGTTTGCACGCATGGTTCATGGGCAATTTGCAGATTATCTGTGAGGCAACCATGCAACTGCCACAGAGGTCACCACTCAGCAAGGGTGTCCTGGGCTAATTTCAGAAAAATGGCATTGACTTCAGCAGGACTGGGGTGGTGCTCACTAAATTTCAGGCAACTGTCCACTGAAAATCTCAGTACACTTCCCCTTCTGGTTAAGGCATCCAGTTTGCCACGACATCGAGCATTTCAGTGAAGCATGGATGTCAACCATTCCCAAAAATCTGTCGTGAATCAAAGTGTATGACAATGTTAAATTTATCTCATACACCTGAAGTCTAAAAATAAGAGTTAAAAAATGGACAAACTCACCTTACAATCAGGCAATAGGAAGAATTATTTCTCATAAAAATTTCTGAGGATTTTACAGGATTGTCCTGTTTTGAATTACCTCAATCCAAGTCACACTGTGATGATGGAAACAACTGAATATGTGAGAAAACAGAAAATAATTTTGGGATGAGATTCCCTGCAAAGAAGCCTGACACTCTGCATGTGCAATAGAGAAGTTGCCAAAATCCCTCTCCACAGACCCCTCACTTTCTGAGCACGTTCATACCTTACACCCCTGGGCACTGCCTCTGGTGAGCAGCAGCCCTGCAGTGCTTCAGGGGACAAACAAAATCCCCCAGAACCCCTTCCCTCTGGGGAAGGAGGGAGCTGTCAAGTGGAAAAAGGGTAAGAGTTAATTTTCTGTTGCATGGGGTAAGCCAGGAACAAGTGCTGAAATCATCCAGGCTCTGCTGAAGCAGAATCACGGTGCCCTTTCTACTCCTAGTGCTCAATGCTGCAGTGGAGGACAGAACAAGCCACTACTGCAGAATGTGACCTGTGCAGGAGCTCTCTCCTGACTGATTATATGAAAAGAGGTTCATTCAGAGTGTTCTCAGCAAGCTTTTAACCTAGAGATGCTCAGAAGCTGCCAGATCTTCCGTGCTGCCCCATGCCAACCCTGGGCAGATGGGTTTTGGCTGCCTGACAAGAGTTGCATCACATAATGCTCTGGGCACAGGCACCTTCTGCTGGTTTGTGATGCAGTAAACTCTTATAATTTGGGTCTTAATGGATCTAAATTTAAGTATTTCCTCCCTTCTGTAGCAGATCTGGGCATGGGGTCTCCTAATCCTAACACCAGCAGAATCATTTCCATGGAACACGATGTTACTGCGAGGAATCCTCTCAGCATTAGGGGCACCTCGTTTATCAAGCAGCAAATTTGGCCACTGTTTGTCCCTGTCATAGAGCTTTGAAAACTGATCCAAAACCTTCAAGCTCCACAGGCATCTGATTTCAGTGCACTTCAGGTGCAGCTCATGAAGAACATCACTCTATCACAGCAATGCAAGTGCAAAACATCAACTGTTCATTGCTTTTTCACGTAGAGAACTGGTTATATTTACCTACAGGAATCCTGACACTGCTTCTATTCCCTGAAAGGAATCTACTTTTTCCCTGTGCCTTAGAGAGGGCAACCACTCTCACCAGCACAGCTGAAGAAGTTGTTTCCATTTTTGATGATGCTAGATCAGAAGGATAAGTCACTCAGCTGTTTGACTTCAGGAGAGGGGAAAAGAAGACTTTCACTTTCCCTATGCCTCATCCATTCATGGACATTCCCACTTTGCTTACAGAAACTCTCCAGAAGCTTCTATCTCACCACACAGCATCTTACACAGCCCAGAACTCCTATGGATCATGGGAGGGTGGTACAACCAGTTTGCCACACAAGCAGAACAAAATATAAAAACAATGCAAAGGAAAATGGACAGCTGAGACTAGGAAACCCTAAATCAAAACAATCCAGGCTGCTTTTTCTGCCACATACTTGCCCTATGACCACGGGCAAATGCATCTTCAGGAAATGGCTTGAGTGTTGCCTCTTGCCCTCTGGCCTTCAGATCAAAATACCAAAATCCTCGGGGTAGCACCTGAAGGTTACACATTGTGTTTGGATCTCAAAGTTCAATCGTTTAATAAACCCATTTAATTCTAATCTCAAATGCAAAGCCTGAGATGCAAATACCTCATTTGAAAACATATTTTGAAGTAACAGTCACACATGGCTATGGAAAGATGATGTTAATTGTGACTGCTTATATCAAATGGTGTTGCCCAAATTGGTATCATATCCTACTCCAAAGGTCTGAACAGAAGTGTCTGGGCCATCACGGTAGAGTTAAAAACAAGCCCATCGAAAATGGATAAACAATTAAAAATGTATTGAAAGAAAAAAGAAAAAGAGAAATCATTCCTAATTAATTCTAGTGCCCTGTACAACCCCAGACTATTTGTAATCCTACAGGGAACATCTTTATTGATCTGGGGGACGCTGCAGCAGACTTCTGATGCTTATCTCAGCATAAAAATAGGCTCTTGTGATGAGCAGTGATTTAATTACATGACAATCACTGCTAACAATGCATGGCGAATACCAAAAATATGCAGAGCAAGAGTGGCAGTGATAAATGCAAGGGAATGGCATTGACTTTCAGTAAAGTCGTCTATTGCCAGAGCTGGAGGGAGATTTCACCCCCCTCCCACCCCTTCCTCTAAGGCTGTAGCTGCTGAGTGGTTTCAGATACTCACTCTGCAATGAGCTGACCACGGGCAGACAGAAGATGGAGGGAGAAAGCAGACAGCCATGATCAAAGCAAAATTTAGCACACAAGCCACTGAATCTAACAGGCTTTTTTTTTGTCTGTAGGAACATATGCTCTTTCCACTGTGCATCTCCTCTTGAAAATGAGGATGAGAGATATTCTTCACTTTGGGAGGTGGCAGTACTGAGCAAGTGAAAAATTCGTGGTTTTGCTGTGCAGAGATTCAGGCCCATAAAATCAGTTGCCCTATGTGGTAGTGAGAGATCAAAGACCAGTCAAAACCCCATGTTCCACATACAGCAACTAGGATAGAACTAGCAGCGTTTGCTCAAGAATAGAAATAATTTGGTTTGTTTCTTTTCATGTGATCTCATTAAAACAAAAAAAAACCAGGGCAGAATAGAGTAGTGTCAGTAAGACACTTGCCCTTATATTCACTTACCAGTACAGAGTGTGAAATTGAAGTATTCATGAGCATCTTTGAAGGCACTGTAACATTACTGGTGAGCAGACTTTGCACTGTCCTGAAGGGATTTGTATCCTTTGGGACTGGAGGAGAATTGAGGCTGATTGTGCATTTGGAAGTGGCAGGCCCAAGTCCATAGGTTTTATCACCTTCCGTTTGTAGATGACAGTTCAATATTTAATGTTTTATCACACCATAAGAGCAACTTACCAAAATGCAGAGATCAAGAGCAAAAAAATGCATTCTTTCACCTCCAGATATTCTGATCACAACAAATCCAGCATAGAGGAGAGACCCCAGCTAAGCAGTCCCTAGGTTCCCTGGGGAAGCATTCCCTAGCAAAAGCTCCCTATCCATACCCATCCATCCATGCCCCAAACCACTGAGGGCCAGGGCCTTATGCTTCCTTCTTGGGCTGAAAGCCACTCTTTAAATGTGCTGGCTGAGCCATCCTAGCAGACAATAATTAAGAGTGAGAGGCAAAATCTGTTGACCATCTAAACTGACCACAGCTGGCCCTGTAAGACCCAGAACCAGATGCATGTGCCCAGTCCATGAATCTGTCCTACCTTCCTTCTGCAAGAAGTCCTCAAGAGTTTTGAAGGCTGGTTGCACTAGAACATTAGCACAAATTTTACACCAGCAAGTCTTTCAGCTCTTACTTTCTACCCCTGCAAGAGGCAAACCATCATGTTCAGCCAAGAGGGAGTTTGCAGGTGTTCAATCCAACGTGCAGGAGCTGACTGGCAACACTCATTCACGTAAAATTTAACAAGAATCACCAGCCCTCAGGTTAAAGCCACACTGAGAATTTGAACTCGTGCCTGCCCAGGTGCTGGTGCTGTTGCACACTGAGACCTGGATGCCATCTCCTGCTCCCCGTGCTCAGTTTCATGATTTATGTCAAATGAGCACATCTTTCACGCAAAACAAAATGATCCTCAAAATTCTCTTGAAATGCTGTGTTGTTTTCAGTCAAAGCATCACAGAGAAAAGTAGATTAAAAATGCTATAATGTCAAGAGACTTTTCTTTTTCATTCCAATACAGTTTCTAAATGCTGGTGAATATTTACATTCATTATAAATATGCTAAAAAATGCCTTTGCTCACTATTTCATTGAATTACTCGATTACTTCTGAGGGTCTTCCCCTCAGATAAACTCACAGGCAGATACTTTGTCCCCAAATCATTTTTCACCTGGCCTAATTTACCCAAAATCAAGAACGATTAAAACACTCTAGCTGCAACAAACCAAGAATAATTTGGAGCATCTCAGCTTCCTTCTGAGTTGGTAACTCTTAAGATGCAGAGGAGCAGATATTCTTATCAATCCTCTGTGAGATTCACAGGGAGAGATGCACCAGGGCCCTGACACATGGAGCTTTACAGATAAAACAACACACTATTAAAATCAGATCACTACTAACACATGCCACAGTCTCTAAAGCCAAAGCTAACATTTCCAAAACAGTCTATCAGCTCAGTAAAAGAATGGAAAATCTAAAAGTTAAGGTTTGGTTACAATGTATTTTGTAAATTTTTTCATTAAGGTATCAGAGAAGCCAAATTCCTTCCTGGTGTGAACCTACTGGTCTGATGGGAAAATAACTCCAGTTCCACTTGTGGTAGTGCCTGCAGAATCAGGCCCTCCAAATTAAAAATATAAAATAAAACGTAGCCCCATATAGAGCACAGGAAATTAAATGGCAAGCCTCTGTTTTCTAGTGGGACAGCCCAGTTCAGGGAGTTGTTGTACTGTTACCCCAGGCAGGGAATTGGCAGCAGCCAGTTTAATTTCATGGGGACAAGCAGCTTCCCTTTCCCATGCACAGGGGTGACAGTGCTGGTCTGTTGGGCAGGGCTCTCCAGTGGGATCCCTGGGCAGCAGGACAAAGCCTGGGCTCTTCTCTGCTTTATGGGTGGCTCAGGAGGCGACTCAGGGGGAAGCAGAGCTGTGGCTGAAGGTTAAAAGTGGAGACTTTCAAGCAGAGAAGAAGGAAAGGTGTGTGGCATTTCCAGCTGTGCTTTACTCAGTTATTTGCTTGCTTCCCACAAGGTGTGTTTTCAGTGATTGACTTTTACTAACAACAGGGAAGCCAAGTCCTCAGTTTCAATCATGAATATTCAAAAAAACCAAACCTTCAGCAGCACCTTATGTTTGGGCAAATGTGAGTAAATACTGCATTTGCACATACATGTCAAACCCAGTTATCTACACACTGTACAGTTAGTGGACATGCTTCACATTCTCACATCTCCACAATTCTACAATCCAAAAGACCCAAAGCTAGACTGGAACTTCTAAATGGCTTCTGGTCCTAGAGACTTTAGACTGCAAATGCCCTGAAACAAGTACCTTGAAGTAAAAATGTAAGTTTTTAATTTCTGTGCTACACAGTGAACAGATTAAAAATGTAAAAACTGATAATTTGCATGGGGGAATGGACATAGAGAGGTAGTCTTGCTTTAAGAATCTCATGACAAATCTGAATAAGTTGGATAAGTGGACTGTGCAGTAAGTACACATAACCCTCCTTTCCTTTAAGTAGAGCCTAGGAAATCCCACTAAAGAATTGTAGGCAGGTGAGATGAGGCTCTATCTCATTTCCTGCTGCAGCAGGAGATGCACTTGCACTCCTTACGCCAAGTAAACTCCAGTGTGAATTCTTACACTGCACTGCCAAGGGATGTCCTTGCTTACCTAGTCAGATACTAAATATTATAGCACAGCATTTTGCAAAGAATGTGAAACATATCTCCTAATCCAGAAAAATTTAAAGCATCATCTTAACCTCAAATGTTTATTGCATTTCAAACAGCATTTATGAAAACAAAGAGCTCATCACAACATAT
>VYXF01012755.1:1633169-1670016 GCA_013397295.1 Polioptila caerulea | reverse complement strand
CCTCTGTGAGATTCACAGGGATAGATGCACCAGGGCCCTGACACATGGAGCTTTACAGATAAAACAACACACTATTAAAATCAGATCACTACTAACACATGCCACAGTCTCTAAAGCCAAAGCTAACATTTCCAAAACAGTCTATCAGCTCAGTAAAAGAATGGAAAATCTAAAAGTTAAGGTTTGGTTACAATGTATTTTGTAAATTTTTTCATTAAGGTATCAGAGAAGCCAAATTCCTTCCTGGTGTGAACCTACTGGTCTGATGGGAAAATAACTCCAGTTCCACTTGTGGTAGTGCCTGCAGAATCAGGCCCTCCAAATTAAAAATATAAAATAAAACGTAGCCCCATATAGAGCACAGGAAATTAAATGGCAAGCCTCTGTTTTCTAGTGGGACAGCCCAGTTCAGGGAGTTGTTGTACTGTTACCCCAGGCAGGGAATTGGCAGCAGCCAGTTTAATTTCATGGGGACAAGCAGCTTCCCTTTCCCATGCACAGGGGTGACAGTGCTGGTCTGTTGGGCAGGGCTCTCCAGTGGGATCCCTGGGCAGCAGGACAAAGCCTGGGCTCTTCTCTGCTTTATGGGTGGCTCAGGAGGCGACTCAGGGGGAAGCAGAGCTGTGGCTGAAGGTTAAAAGTGGAGACTTTCAAGCAGAGAAGAAGGAAAGGTGTGTGGCATTTCCAGCTGTGCTTTACTCAGTTATTTGCTTGCTTCCCACAAGGTGTGTTTTCAGTGATTGACTTTTACTAACAACAGGGAAGCCAAGTCCTCAGTCCTATTCATGAATATTCAAAAAAACCAAACCTTCAGCAGCACCTTATGTTTGGGCAAATGTGAGTAAATACTGCATTTGCACATACATGTCAAACCCAGTTATCTACACACTGTACAGTTAGTGGACATGCTTCACATTCTCACATCTCCACAATTCTACAATCCAAAAGACCCAAAGCTAGACTGGAACTTCTAAATGGCTTCTGGTCCTAGAGACTTTAGACTGCAAATGCCCTGAAACAAGTACCTTGATGTAAAAATATAAGTTTTTAATTTCTGTGCTACACATTGAATAGATTAAAAATGTAAAAACTGATAATTTGCATGGGGGAATGGACATAGAGAGGTAGTCTTGCTTTAAGAATCTCATGACAAATCTGAATAAGTTGGATAAGTGGACTGTGCAGTAAGTACACATAACCCTCCTTTCCTTTAAGTAGAGCCTAGGAAATCCCACTAAAGAGTTGTAGGCAGGTGAGATGAGGCTCTACCTCATTTCCTGCTGCAGCAGGAAATGCACTTACACTCCTTACACCAAGTAAACTCCAGTGTGAATTCTTACACTGCACTGCCAAGGGATGTCCTTGCTTACCTAGTCAGATACTAAATATTATAGCACAGCATTTTGCAAAGAATGTGAAACATATCTCCTAATCCAGAAAAATTTAAAGCATCATCTTAACCTCAAATGTTTATTGCATTTCAAACAGCATTTATGAAAACAAAGAGCTCATCACAACATATATAGGTGCTGGATTATCCAAATCCCTTAATTTGGTATGTCTCCAGCATAGCAGTTAACACAAATTATTCTGAAACCCAACATATCTACATCAAAAAAAAAAAAACAAAAAAACAAAAAAAAAACAAAAAAAACCCAAACAAACCAAAAAAAAAAGAAGAAAAATATATCACCCTGTCCCCTGAACAGAAATCAGTTCCACGTGGAAAAATCTAGAGAAAAACCCCCCAAACTACTAAAATATCAATCCGAATTCCTGAATAAATAAAGAGTTTTTCTTTCAGTTGAATATTTTCACTCAAATCAGCGATCAGATCCCACACGCCTGCTTAAATATGCCTGACTTTGGTCCTCACAAAATGACAAGATTACAGTATGATAAACCAGATGATAGTCTTAAGCGAGACAATGAGGCATTGTTTACAGAGAAGATTGAGAAACTGGTTTAACAAAAGGGTTCCGTGGACATCTATTGTATGTACAAGAAGGAGATTTACTGGAGATTTTGTAATTTCTACAAGGCTCTTTCCAACCAGCTTCATTAAGCTGAAGTAAATCAAATCATGCAGAGATCTGGCTCAGCCAGAGAGACATGCCGGGAAAGATACAAAATGAAGAAGAACAGACGCGAGATGATAAGCTTTAGAATCTTTGGCATTTTTCATAAACATTTTCAAGGTTTTTAAATCTGGATATTCACCCATTTTCCCCCACACACTCGCCTATAAATACACTATACATGTACTCTTTATACACAACTCTGTATATGCATGGGTACACAAGCACACGTGCAAACAAAGAGGCATTTTTGTGGCTTTTTAAACCAGGATAATCTTTCCTCAATCCTTCCATTTGCAGCTACACACAGCTTTGTATGAGCAAAATACATTCTTTAGCCAATCAAGTATATGAAAATGTGCCTGTCCTTATTCAAAGGCACGGTGGGACTTTGAAAAATAAACTTATGAAAAACTACTGAATCTGGCTAATAACCCAGTGGAAGATAGTCTGCTGTTAGTTTTCCTTCTTCAAATTCCTGGAACAGGCCCACAAGACTGCTATGGAATCACACACAACTCCATCTGGATCACCAATCCATAAGCAAGGTTTTAACCATTTTATTAGATGGCTTTTGAAACTTTTTTTTTTTTTTTTTTTTCCCCAAAAAAGAATCCCATCTCTCAGGTTTCTGTATTTCTTTGTACTGTCAACCACCCCAGGGAATGCTGGTGGTAATACCTGCCTGCAAATGATAAGCAACAACTCCAGCTCTTGTGCTGGCAATGATCTGTGATGACAAGTCACTCCCAAAATGTCCCACAGCACCTACAGGACCAAGGGCTGCAGAATCACCAAAATAAAGTAAGTTTTACACGTGATTCTGTGTTTTAGTTTCACCAAGTCAAACAACCTGACTACTGCTGGTCTTCTGAAATATATAAAGCAAATGCACAATTGCTAAAAGATTGGTAAGCAAGCAAGAAATCACATTCTCCACAGAACACAAAATGGGGTCCTTTCTTCTGTCTTTCCATTGCTGTTTCCACTTGACTTCATTTTTGGGCTCTCTCCTTATGAACCACCAGGAAAGACTGCAAGAAGACATCAGTGGTGGAGCAAAGCCTGCACACTATTGCACATCACTTCTTTGGGCACGTGCTGTCTTTCTGCACAAGCACTTGTTTCTTTAAGGCTATAAAGTGTTTTTTTTTCCCTCTTGGATCTGTAGTGTTGACCCCTCTGGATTTAGACAGGAAAACAACAGCTATGCTGAAAATATCTGATGAGATGGAATTATAAAAGGCAAGCCAACAGAGTCTTTTCAGGTCACTGAGTTAGCCTTTTCTCTTAATCCTTTCATGGCATAAGGTTTTCATGCATCCATTGCCAGCAATGGATCTCAGATGATTCCAGTATACAAAGAGTTAACCACAGGCTGGGCTTAAAAAAAAAAAAAGTGGGGGGGAAGGAAAAAAAAGAAAGGAAAAAGAAAAAAGAAAAACCCACAAGTGCTGGATGAAATATTGAGATACTGTTGGAGCTCCTAGCTCTTTCTGCTAATTATGATAAAAAACTTTTTAAAATGTACACTGCTTGAACAGAAGATGGGTATCAAAGACTCGTTAATTCAGAGCTTAAACCTTTCTAGGCACAGTGATTTAACTCAGAAAAGAATAGCTTTCATATCTTAATGTAAATCTGTTGGATATGTTAAAAACTGGTTCAGAGCATCTCTTCACATCAGCTCAGCTGATCTGCAACACTAAGCAGAATTATCTCTTCCTACATAACACAAGGAGTGCTGCCACATCCAGCCTTGTCTCTGCAATCAAAGGAAAAAAAAATAAGAAAAAGAAAAGGTGCAGTCGCACCATCCTCTCCCATTCTCCTCCCCATCCCACAAACTAATTCACGTTTCACCCTGCCACATTCCACCCGGCTCTTTTCCGGGATTCCGCGCCAAAAAGACGACCCAGAAAAGAAACCCGAGACTGGCGTTTATCAAAAACCACATCTTCCAAGAAAGAGAAAGTCTGTGGCAGTGACTCTAGTGTTGTTCTGAAGCAAGAAGGAGGGGAGGGGAGCTGTGTGCAGGGAGGCAGGCGCCGCGTTCCCGAACCCCGCCGCATCCTATAGCGCGCTCCGCTTCTTCCTGATGGGGCTGGAGCTGCTGGATGGTTTCAATTCAGCGTGCTGCACCTGCAAAAACAAACAGGCATGACGTTTGCACTTAGGTAACTCTAGCCCACTGCAGCGTGTGTTAATGGCTCCCCCAGGACAAACCCAGGGAAACTAAGGGAGGTTCAAAAGTAATGAATCATTTTCTAAACACGAGAACATGGGGGATTAATTGCAGGAAGGATTTGAGAAGTCATGCATCATTTCTTGAAACAAAAATATTAAAAGCAGATTTTTCTAATGAGATACATGGGGTTCTACCTGATTTTGGCAATCTTTTGGGTTTGTTTTGGTTTGGGAGTTGTTTTTCTTATCTTTCTGGCATTAACCTATTAGTTTAATAAACTTCTCTCAGGAGTCTCAATTCAAGTGAATCCCAATAGACAGTAGGATGACAGTTGTCAAAACCATACACAGACCCTGGGATGCTGAAATACTTAATAAGTTCAAAAAAGGAAGGTATTCTCCCAAATAGAACCTGGACAAAGCCACCTCCACCTTTCAAAACAAATCATTAAACCATGTGTGGTAAACTGTCAAGGATGGTGAAATCTCCAAATTGTCTGCTGTGTGAGACAAAAGTATTCCCACTGAAATCATGTGGATAATTTGGATGAACATGCCATCTTTTTCACTCCTCCTCTATCTCTTGTCCATCACATGTGGTTGTAAATGGGTACTGTACAGACAGGAGTAATTTCTAACTCACTGCAGCACCCCAGTGAAATGCTGATGCATTGATAGCACGTAAAACAAAGCAGACAGAGGGGCTTTGGAGCTTCCAGAGATGACTTATCCCTAAAGTGTGTGGCTATTTTCAGCACTAGTGGAAAACTCCAAGGTTTGTCCCATTCAAGGAACTTTGATCATTCCTCCCTTAGAAAATGGTGATCATTTTCCTTGGAGAGTTCAAAGGATCCCAATATGATAGAAACCACTCAAGGAAATGTTGTAAGTGTAAATGTTAAATAAAGCATAAATAGAAAAGCAGCTTATCTTCAAACATAAACACTTAAAGGGCATATGCAAACCATCACTACAAATCCAGTGGCCTCAACAAGAGCAATGACAACAAATAAAAATACAGTGAAGTTTAATGGCTCTATGATTGTTCCTGCTTAGCCTTTTTGCTCCCACCAGTCCGTGGTGAGATTTCTTTCCAGTTATTAGTGCTGCCACTAACCAGTCTGGCAGCCTCTTGAGATAAATGTCACCAGAAGCTTTTCCCAACCCTGCTCGTACCAGATGCCTCAACGCTGCATGTGAGCAATCCAGTTTCTCTCTCCAACAGCATAAAGTCACTACAGGTGAGACTGTGATTCCCTTGCTCCCAGTGAGCAGCACCTCACAGGGAAAGTGCCACGATTCACAGAGAAAGGTACAATGTCAGAGGGATCCTGAGCATCAGGATCAGGGCCTGGGGACACAGATTCCAGTGAGTTAAAACAAAAGAAAGAATCCTTTATATTGTGTGGCTTCATTACCCAGCAAGACTATTTTCCCTCCTCCAAGAGAAATAAACAGATCTTGACATTCAAAAGGATTTATTGTTCAAATAATTTCCAGGAAGATGGGCGAGATTGCTGAAGACAATGTTGTTGTTTCAAAGAAATGAGAGAAAAGGCAAGACTTGACTGAAACTGAGGGAGGATAGATTCTGGTTAGATTCAAACTTATAATTCCATAATGGTAGAAGATTGATCTGATCAACTGTAGAGTATTTTATACACATTTCAGGGTTTTCTTTCAAGAAAAAGATGAGCAGGGCATTGTCCAAAGGAGGCCTGGAGCTCAAGCACAATGTCACAGAAATAATTCCCCCCATTCCTCCCCCTATCTTGAGAAAAAGGAGAATTCAGCAAATCCTTTTGGATGGTTATCTCTATCAAAGAGACTATTTTTCTCCTCCCTCTGTACAAATACCGGAGCAGAAAGGTGACGAAAACCATAGCTCAGTAACCACGCTGAGTGATTTTCCAGATCATTTTTAAGTAGGTCTTTTCAGGATAATTTTTCTGCAATCATTTTATCCTTCTGACAAAGGATTTTGGCTCCCCTCTCTTCTAACACTCTCTCCCCCTTTCCCTTTGTGGATTTTCCCCAGATTCCTTATCTCCGTTATTCAAAAGTCTTTGGCATTGTATTCCCAAACGGAGCACCCAGCCGCTCTCAGTGTCACTCCTTGCCTCTGTTGGCTGTGGCCATTCATTACTTACCTTTTGAACATCAGATGGTACCCTGGAGAGGAAATCTAGTAGCTCATTATTGTCGATGGCATAGGGATTTCTAAGCTTCTTAGTAAATTTATTTATGCCTAGGATAAAAAAAAAAAAAAAAAATTAAAAAAAAGCCAAACAAAATAATATGACCCTTTTCTATTCCCTCCTTCTCAATTTGTTCAGGCAAGGTGAAAAAGGGAAAGGGAATTCACAAGTAAAAATTAGTGTGAAAACAGTGCCTCAGACTTAAAGCCACACACACGCTCTCTGTCACGTGGAATCACTCACAAGTGCTTCCTGAAGGAAGTAGAGGACATTTCTGATAAAGGTATTTCTCTGCTTTCAGGAACGTGTTGCCAACAACGTGGTGAAAAGTGATTCCAGCATGAATTCATTTTGGGGGATATTATAGGGAGAAAACACACACTGAAAAGCAAGTGTGCTGTTAAATCTGCTACTCTACATGACCAGCTGGAAGGCTCCAAAAGTGATTGGGAAAAAGGCTTTTTTCCTTACATCTCTTCAGAAAATAAGAGAAATTATTCCCCATCCCTCATACTTTATCCCCTTTTTGCAGAGGCCCATTTGCCAAACTGCCCATATTATGTTGTGGGACACTGTAAAACCTTATCACAAGGTTTACTTTGGTTTGTGTGAATAATTAGGTTTATTAACTGCAGCAGTAGCAGTCCATCTCCATGGACTTAGTTAAGCTTCAGTTGGCAGACATGGTCCCTAGTCTGGACAGAAGATCCATGGGAGTGTAATGTTCATATTATTGTGAAGTTCATAAGGTCTTTTCTTGCCTCTCTTAAGGTCTTCTAGGTGAAGAAAATCAGCTAACCCATTTTAAAGAATAGCAAAAAATTCAAATGTTCATTGCCTCTGAGGATCATAATACAGCATTCAATTCCATCATGCCCCTGTCCAAAATCTCATAGCCGTTTCCCTGAAAGTGATTTCAAATGTGATGGCTGCTCCAGCCTTCTCCTCTCCCTGAAATGTACCTGTTTCACATCTGAGATTCAGCTTTTAAGCCATATACTTGTAGCACAATGACAACACAATTTTCTGTGTACCTGATTTTTAAAAAACAGAAAATACCATAAGGTCTTTTGAGGCCTTGCCACAGGGTAGTTGTTTAACATGTATCATATTTGAAGGCCCTGTCACTCTAGATGATGTTGAATGGATGTATAGTTTTCATGTACTCACCATGTCTTCCATACAAGAACAACAATATTTTGTTACTGAACTTTTTACTCCCAGCAATTTCTCCCTTTTCCTTTTGCCCTTTCTTTTGTTTGATTTAATCCTTTATTTCTTTTTTGCTGTTGCCCGAGAATGGCTTTTTTTTTTAATGCCACCTTCTCATTCCCTCTCTTTTCTACAGCCAAGACAGCAGCTGATGGCTTAGCCCCAGGGGTCACAGGGGGTCCCAACAACCCAGAGCCACATCAGGGCTGAGCTTCTGCAGGTCAGTGAGGATTTATCTGCACTATGTTCTCCACACCTTTCTACCTCAAGGCTGAGATAAAAGCACCCTAAATAAGACAGGAGGTCATTTGGAGATGTAGAAAGTCTTCAGCAGCTGGAATCACAGAAAGGTTTGGGTTGCAACGTGCCATGAAGACCATCTCAATCCAACCCCCTGTGCCACAGACAGGACACCTTCCACCAGACCAGGTTGTTCCAAGCCCTGTCCAACCTGGCCTTGGACACTTTCAGGGATGGGGAAGCCACAGCCTCTCTGTGCACTCTGTGGCAGAGCCTCACCACCCTCACAGGGAGCAATTCCTTCCTCATATCTAATCTAAACCTGCCCTCTTTCTGTTTAAAGCCATTCCCCTTAGTCCTATGCCCCTGAATCCCAACTCCTTCTGTGAAAGATGACCTCACATTTCTTCATAACCCCACCAGGAAAGTTTTACTTTTTAAAAGCTCCTCTTTTAGTTCATCATGTATCTTCATACTAATACTTTCCCCACGACAAAAGAAGATGCCCAGTGTGTCCCACTGGGCACAGCCTGTCCTGACTGCCAGGATACTCAGAACCAAAAGGCTCCCAGGGTCCAAATCTACATGGTCCAGCTCTGCAAACACATCTCGTCCACTTCCTTCCATTTCTCAGCTGGAAGGCTCAAGCACCAGGAAGCTAATTACTTTCCTGCAGAAGAATAATAACACTGAAAGTAGCTTATCTAGGCTAATGCTCTTCTTGTGGTGCTGTTGGAAACTTATAAAGAACCCTAAGAAAAGCAAATTATCGGATAACCCAGGGGGAGAAATGGTAATTTTAAGAAGTTCATAACATCTTTATTCACCTCTAAGCAAAAGCACTTGTTTGTCTGTGTAACAGGTTGTTTAAAGCTTGTTTGATTTCACTCTGTAGACATATATTGTACTTATCTCATACAAATGAGACACAGTGGAGTACTTACCCCAGATTAAAACAATGTACCTCAGTGGTATAAAATACAAAATAACTGTTGCTGCTGCCAGGACCAAGCAGGCCAGGACAGAGAGGAAAGGCACCGTCCAGTTGAATGTGCTGTAAGGAAAAAACACAACCCCTCTCAACATTTCTGTTCTTGGGGCACTGTTTGTGCTCTGCTACCCAATAATAATTTAATTATCTCTTTGCAGTGTTCAGAGCAGTCAGATATGCTGTAAATTGCAGACCCTTTGGAAGGTGGATTAGCAGATTCCTACATCTGGATGGTATAATGGATTAAGGGATGTATCTGGGAGGCAGATAGCATGATAAGGAAAGAGAAGAGGAGCCCTGGGGAGCTCAGTGAAGTCGTTAGGCATGTAAGTGAGTTGGTTTTGTTTCTTCTTCTATGTGTCGCACTTGTTACACATCTCTGCTGTCCAGTCAGCTCTCCATTATTCATGAGCAGATTATCTGATCTGGAGATGGGCAGAGCCAGCTCCACTGGGCCATAGTGCAGATGACATGAGATGTGTGTCCAGTGCACAACCCTGGTGTGGCAGGTAGACAGAGTCATCCCCAACAGATTAATTACGATGCCAGACTGTGAAAGAGCAGTTCGGGTAATTTCTCTGGATAACATTAGGGCCATAATATTCTATATAAATCTGTCTACATATATATACATTTTCTCCTACATTTTCAACAATTCTTTACTACACTGGATATAGGAGGCTGGCTTGGACAAGCTGTAATAAGCCAGCAGCAGCCCAAGCTTCTGCATTCCAACAATCCGCATCGTATTTTTCCCCAGAGGAGAACTCTTGAAAGGCTCAGTTACTACAGTGTTTCAGAGTTTGGCCACATTGTAGTGAAAAACAGGATTTTATTTCACTCAGACCTCTCATCTGCAAGTCAATGATGGACTGAAGGTGAGAAGCCACTGCCAACACATCTTTGAAATTACTTTGTTCCCCTGTGCCCTTGTAAGACACAACCTATGCCCTGCACCAAATATTGAGATACCTGTACTACAAGGATGCCTGTTGGCCCACAGGTGGATTCATGGATCTGGGCATCTCTGTTTCACACAATCTGCCTGCTAACTTCATCATACCACAATGATGGGGAGTAGGAAGAAGAGAGAATGAATCTGGACCACTTATCAGGCTATAAAATAAGACAAACTTCCCTTGACAGATAAAATTAATAGGACGCTTCAAGAATTACATTTAAGCTTCAATAGACATATTAAATATTAAGTAAAAATAGGTGGGAGAGGACCCATCATTATCAATCAATGTAGCTTAAGTTAAAGCAAAAAAAAATAGCAAAACAGCTCAATTGAGTTAAACTATGAAAACTCCCTATGATTGTGTAACTGGAGTGACAGACGGAAACTGTAGCACAATTCAGTCTGTCACTTACAAAAAAAACTTTGATAGCAATTTTTTAATGGCACATCACTGCCGAGCTACAACAGAATTCTTCTGAAATTACATCGGGCGTCCACATGAATACCCAACGTGTTCTTTAAGACCATTGTTACCAAAATGAATACAAGAATTAATAGTGTTTAAGTGCTTTGAGTCTTCCTGCCATGCAGCTGGGCAGAACAGTGCCCTGTTCATAGACTGGAATACATCTTTGGGCCACTTCCACCCCAGCTGGGGTGTCCGGCGTGGCACCACAGCACATGTGGTTGCTGTATTTTTAGCTTGAACCCAGCTCCTCATTAAAGTGAGGCCCGGTCACAAACCATCACTTTGTGTTCAAAACAGACAACAATATGGATCAATTAGGCTCCAATAAAGACTGAGTTATAAAAGGTTTATGTGTGTTTGTGTGTGGGATTTTTAAAAAATTTTTTTTAGGCGTTTCACCTCCCTCCTCTGTGAGGTCAGGAATACCCTCTGTGCCCCCGCCCCTTGCCATGAGACCCTGAAAACCCCCTTTGGACTCCCTCGTGGCACCAGCAGGAAGCAGACAGCTCAAAATGGTAAAGACAGAAGAAGATCGATGTGCTGGCCAGGGACACAAGTGACTGGCAACCCCCACAGCCAGGTCAGGATGGGGAGGGCGTGGGAAAGGAAACACTGCCCATCAGTACCCGCTCTCTGTGATGGGACTGAAAAGAAATGCCTGATGCTTCTGTGCCCACACCTTACAGCAGTATCTGTAGCACCTGTGACTCCCCACCCCATCACAAGAAAGCAAGACCAGAAATTCAGGCAAACATGAAAACTATATCAGTTACCAGCACTGCTCCTCCTCTTCTCTGTGCTCTGCAAAGGTTTTTTGGAATAAAAGACCATAAAAGAAGCAGAGGTGGGTATGGCCATCTTATACTGCTGCACCTTGCAGCCATTTTTGGAGCAAGACAATTACCCCACCTTGATCCTCTCGGTTCTGCTTCAATTCAAATCATGGTCAAGCAAGAAAAAATCATTACTTACTTTTTAATCCTCTCTCCAAACGATGCTATTTCTTCCAGGATGCTTTGAACAGCTATGATGATCTCTTGGACCATGTGGATTCTCTCAATTAGCCCCTTTTTCTCAGATTCCTAATCAAAAGAAACCAGGAAACCGAAACTTTTAATAATTTTGCTAGGGTGTTCACAGACATATGGCTCACAAACTAAGATTTCTAGCACTGCTGATCCATCCATGACCTCAAGTATTTCACTGAAGGAAGGACAGAATGGACTTATCAGAATGGGTTTATCACATAGAACTAACATTATTGTATAGATCCCTGTATTTTCTTCCTTTTCCTCAACACATGGGCAGAGGTTTCTTCATCTTCTAACATAACCTGACTGCAGGGTCTCAACCAGGACTTCACACAATTGGATACCAAAGCACAAGAGGTGCTGAGCACCCCTGGTGTGGAGTGCTGGCTGCTCAGAGCTCATCAAGAACAAAAATATTCTTGTGCAGAACTTCCAAATAACACTTTTCTGAGCTTTGAAGCTCCCCACAGCCATGCTGGTTTGTGTATATAAATTAACAGCAAGAGAGTAAATGCAATAATTTTTGAGCATTCTGTATACAGAGACTTATTCTTTTACTGGGAAAAAAAGGAGCAAAGGAAAAAATGTCATTTTCCCTTTACAGCGGCCATCTCAACTTCATTTTTTACTGCTTATTTTAGGCAACAGCATTACAGGACATCACTACACATGTGCAGAAATAAAAAGAAAGCACAGAATGAATTAAAAATCAAAATTACTTAAATCAGGCTTGAAAACCAGTATACAATTATCAGCATTCAGCATTTCTTTGCCAGCAATCTAACACACATACAGGCATGCAAATTGGCGTGGTTGCAGATATTCTAGCAAGAAATCAGCAAAACATTCACTTATTACAAAATGCAGAGCCCTGGACACTGATTTTACATCACATTTAGACACTTAAAAATCAGTCCAATTTAGAAAAAAAAAAAAAAAACAAAAAAACAAAACAACAAAAAACAAGCCAACAAAACATTTTAGGCTGTTTTAACCACTCAGTTCCCAGAGAAGAGAGATGATGGTTAAGAGCATTTTGTATCCCTGTTCTCCTTGGCCCACACCAGCCAAGGTAGAGGAAAGGGTGGGTGGGAATGAGCAAGGGCCAGAGACTTTTGCATCAACACTGTTGCAATTCTGCCTCTGTGTTGCCATCCACACTATTCCTCTGTGCAGGACAGGGTCAGAGGCTATTTAAAATCACACAGGGCCACAGAGGTGAGGGCTCTTGCTCCAGAATTTTGGCACTACCATGCTGGGAAAGGGTTTATAAGGGGCTGAGACAGGGTATCACCCTGCAGAAGGTGCTGGAATAACCTGTGACCGATCCTTGGATGCTGAGAGGCAGGCATGGGAACGCAGCCCTTATACCACTTTGAATTACTTATTGCCCATTTCTCTCTCCAGCAATTTTTGAGTTTAAAAAGCCAGCCAAAACCACCATGGAGTTATCAAGCTCCAGACATTTGAATATTTGCCTTTAGGTTGCAAGTCAGTGCACAATGAATAGAAGCAGCATTTTAAATAATCACACATTTGGGTGTGAAAATGAGTATTTTTACATTAATAAAACAACCAACAAAAATGAAACCCTTGGGGTGTGAAATAACCCCAGAACAAAATAAATAAATAAATAGTCAGTTTATGTGAAAATAGCACCAAAAAGTCATTTTCACACAGCTCCAGTTATAATCTCGTTAGGCTCAAATGTAAATGACACATTGAAATTATATTTAACTATTTCCTCACTGGAATGGTGCAACGGTCTTTTAGCCATAGCTGGCTTTTTTTCCACCAAATTTGGAAGCAGAAGTTGGGGAGCAGCTCATGGAAAACCAGACAGTGGGAATTTCATTCTATCCAAATTCAGGCAGAGGGGTAAAGAAACCACTTAAATAAAGTGATATTGCAGGGCAAGCCTACTCTTGCTGCCCAGAGCTGATCATCTGCCAGCTCTGTCTGCATCATGCTGACTTCATTTACACGTCCCCGATGGAGCTCAGGGATGTGGTGATAATGCAGTTTAACCAACACAACACAACACAACTCCTGCTGCAGCCACACAGCAGAGCCAGAAAATAAACCAGAAACTGCCAGTCCCCAAGTTCTGACAACTGCATGCCCACGCTCACCTGGCTGCATGCTAAAATCACCCCTGGACCACAGTGCTTCCACTTTCTGATGCAAAGTGTGGCCAAACAATGTAAGGGCAGAGACAAACTGTGATTGGAACACTTTGTAAATAAAATCAGTTATTCAAGAGAAAAATAGGCTGCAACTGTGTGTATGCACGGTGTACATAATTGTTTGAAAATCCTGGGAATTTGTCTGCGTCGTTCCTTTGTTATTGTTTTGTTCTGGAAACCTGCAGCCTAAACACATGGACGGGATTATTAGGTCACTGGTGAAGCAACAGAGAAGCAGACAAATGAAGTACAACAAATGGGATTTTCAGAATTCTTTAGGTTTTGGAGCTTTGTTTATATGTTGTGAAGCTGACACCTCACAAAACACTGTCAGAAGCAGCAAGAGTCCACCAGGATGACACTCACTGGATCCTATTTATTAGTAAATGGGCAACTGTCATAGAGAAAGCTACACCTGAACAGCATCATGTTCGTGGAAAGTGTAAAAAAAGAATCCAAAATACATCTTCCACTAAACATACTTCTTCATCCATGCAAGGTGCCACCACCCAGACAATTCTTCTCCATTCTCCTCAGGTATCATTCATTTCTGATTTCTTTTGAACTCAATGTATTATACTACTTGACAACTGGATTTGGATACTGATAGTTTAAGATCACATCTCAGAAGCTTTTGCATGAATTGAAAACGAAATATCCTACCTGTCTCTGGCATTATTTCCCTAAAATCAGTCATGATAACATCCATTAATTCAAGGCTTTTTTTCCCTTTATTTCTTAGCTGATTATAGCACTCACTGTGGGTGGACCAAAACTAGTCTTCAGCCTCTGGGAAAGAATTAACTCCATCAAAATGAATTTACAGCTGAGAATTAATTATATAATCAGTGTGTTACTTCAACTCTTCCTTGCTTATCCTGATTTAAAAATCCTTCATTTCTACGTTAATTGCCTGAACAAAACCACAAAAAGAGGTTTACAAAAGATTAAGCATGTCAGGGGAGGAGAAAAAAAAAAACCAAAAAAACAACACCAACCAAGACCCAGCGATTTCAGAAATTAAGTCTTTTGTCTCCAGCTAACATACATCAACTTGAACTCAGAAATGAAGACACCAAATCTCTGCTGTACTGGAAGATGCTCCTAGATTTTTCTGTTTCTGAAATATGTAACAGTTAAACTGGACATATAAGCACACTTAAAGAATTATCACAGCTCTGGGATCTCCCTTCCCCAGAAGGAATTTATGCTGTTCTGAGACATTTAGGGTCAGTTGCAAAAGAAATCATCACACAACCACAGCATTAGAGGGGCTTCCAGTGCTGAAGACTTTAAAAGAGTGGGAATATGGGGCAGGCCAGGACAGGATGTCTCCAGCACTCACACAGCAATTCACAACGGGTGAGCTACAACAGTCAGAGCTGGGCTTGCGAGGGAAAACCCTAAGAGTTATGGGGGAAGACACTGAGGGCAAAATTCTTCAATAGTCTGCTCTGGAACAAAGGCCAAATGCCACCCGTTAGTGCTTCTTCTCTAGCCAAGCATCCATTACTGAATTCAAAGCTTGGATGGTGGAGATCCCCTAACTTCTTTTGATCATTTGTTTCAATGATTAATAGCTTTCATCTTTACAGAAAGCTGTTTCCTATTTTTTAAATCTATCCTTCAAATATTTTTCCTCTGGATACATCCAAACCAGCAAGCAACACTCCAAATGCACAGACAATTTTTGCTGTTGTTCTCTAAGTGTATTTCTGATGTATACTGCAAATATCATATGCACACAACAAAAAGTTAGGCTTGAAGCCATGTTCTACATGCTACTTGCTCACTTGGATTTCATGGAAAACACTTGCAGAGAAAAATCTTGCATGCAACTTTCAAACAAGTGGTATTCATCAGCAGATTTCTGGCGTGCCAAGGGAAACTCAATACATAAAGCTGAGGAACACTTGGGGGCAAAGATGAGGAAAAGGGGAGGAGAAAACATAAATATGGATTAATGCAAAAGGAGGAAGAAAACAGGATACAGGCAGCTCAGTCAGGAATGAAAATCCTGAATATCTTCAGGGATTGGAAGAATTAGTCTGCCTAGCCCTGGGCTGGCCTAACTTTCAGGATTAGCTTTCTTACAGTAGCTGTCTCATTATGCTACTGCTGCTACAAGCACATTAGGGCAATATTTTACCAGGATTTATCTAACTTACCAGTTATTAATTCTTCAGTGTATTAGCAACAAACAAGATTGATGGAAAGGGAAAAGAAAGGAAAATAGCTCAGGCATGCAATCCTTTTTGCTCCACTAAAATTCTTCTTTAAAAAAAAAAAAACAACAGAAAACAACAAAACATGCTGTAGTTATTTAGAGAAAAACAGAGTTAGCCAAAGTTGGATTTAATTTGCAGCTTGCTCTCTGCTGGACTACAAAACTCCAACCTTACCAGTGTCCAGCAAAACCTGCGCCAAACAAGATCTTAGGGCCAAAACACTCGTCCATGAAGAACTTCTGAAACCAAAAGGATTTTATTGGCTATCAACAGCAGACCACTGGCCTCCACTGTCTGCAGGGAACACTTCACTGCTCCAGTCTAGCAGCAGAATGCAGCTCTTGTGGGAGGTGGCAGCCATGGAGTGACAGACAGTCTCTTGGTAGCTAAAATGAATTCCAGGCAGAGCTTTGCAAACAGTCACCACAGCAACCTTGAACTGGCTCCTGCCTTCGGTGGGAGCCAAAGGCTGCTGAGAGGAGCCCAGCAATGTGCCTTGCTGAGTCACTGCCCTGCCCTGCAAAGTCTGCTAGGGGAGCTCCTCGGCACTTCCAGGAGGATGGGCACGCCGAGGGGACGGCTGCCAAACTCTGAGCAACTGCCTCGTGCAGTCCTGAAACTGTGCATCACAGGATCTTTTTGTTTATTAACACCATGCTGCAAATGTGCCTGCCTGTGGAAATCTAGCGAATCTGAGTGTACTTGAAATAATTACCAAATAGAGGAAATGCAACACATACAGGTCAATTTATGCTCTCAGTTAAAAAGGTGTGAAATCTGGAATAATTCCACCAGAGCCAATAGAATCACTTCAGACTGGTATGAAGGAGAGCAGCACCAGTCTTAAAAGGACACGCTTGGAAAGCAATAGCACATCATCCTACAGCTCAGGCTGGGGAACACTCCCTGAAGGGCAGAAGATGACCACTCCATACCTTGTTCAGCCATGCCTGCACTTTGTCTATAATATTAGATAAATTTCACCCATGCACAGGGGTCCAGCAAAAGTCTCCTAAGCCAAGCCCAAGAAAAATCTTACATGAAAACCCCTAGGTTGTAATGCAGTTTCTTTCTCTATTCACAGGCAGGAAACTCAGGGGGCTTAAGAAGTATTTTCTGTACTTGCTCACATTTTCAAAGAAGTGTAAAGTAACCCAAAGTCCACAGGTATTGCCACAAGTTTTCAAGCAATATCAGCAGTCACAATAGAATAAAACACAATTCAGGTGAGGAACACATGCTTAAGAAGCAACAAGAATCAATCCTGAATGGAGATACGTCATCACTCATCTTTGATTTAAAAAAATGGAAAGGGAATGAAAATAAATTTTGTCAAAATAAGTGCTTTCTCCTGGAAACACATGAGCCTTAAGAACAATCACATGATCATTAGACTTAAAACCACTGAATCATCTATAATCTAGGTAATGATCTTCAGCAGTTTGGGGTACAGGAGAAAGAAATATATCACTCACTGGCCAATTCAAAATAAAATCTAGCATTTAAAATAGTTGGAATTTTTAAGGGAGGAGAACTCCCTGAAGCTGTGTGTTAGGTCTCATAATCTGCCTAGAGCTACTTAATATTTTTCCAGAGATATAGAGAAGTTACAGTGTTGGCTTTTACTTACATCTAGAGGGAGAATTCTGGAGTGGCATAGGGATGTTAAGGTTTCTTTGTGAGAATATCTAAAAGGCCTCTGCAAGAACCTCCTTTCAACTCCTCTCCCCCATCACCCCTAAACCTGTGAATGGGTGGCTCATGGCACTGATATAAGGACTGTGCCAATTTATGGGATACCTATGGATAAGACCAGCCCTAGACAATGCTGCTGTGCAAATAAGATCCAACAAGAGATCATTTAACTTCCAGTTTCTTGTACAAAGAAGGCTCCCAGGAAAAGAGCAAAGCAAAACCAAAGCAACCCCTGCACTGAGTCTTTTTGCCCATAATTTTGTGGAGAACATGGATGCTCCTTGTCAGTCTGAACATACCCTGTGTATCACAGGGCATTTTCAAGTGCTTACCATCAATTCTCTTCAGCAATCTTAATGGGGGATGTTGAAATATTATATTGCAATTGTTGTATTGAAGAGAAAAAGAAAAAACTAATGAAATTATTTATACTTCCAGGGAAGAAAACAATGAGATGATATTGTCTTGAATGACCTTTCCTAAGTATGGGGATATAGCATCTTACACAATAGACTCTTGGTTCATGTTTCAATTACTGACCTTTACTGCGGAGAAAATTAATGCAATTTTCATCGTAATCCACCCGTACAAATAAGATCCATACGGAAGGTTTCCACATGCTGAATCTAACTCAAATGGAAAATGTCAGCTGTTTGCTACTGGATGAATTTGACTTTAATTTGTTCGGCTGGAGTCTTTTTGAATTGTGTTCATAAAACTTTGTGTATCTTTGGTACCTATTTTTGATAGAGAATTTCCTACATTAAAGGCATTGAATTTTTGTTCTTTGGTGATGTTTTTCCACTTCTGTTTTTTTTCCAATACATGAGATACTAAACTTTTCTTGGAAGTTGCCAAGTAACTTGGCTTAAAGCCACAGTATCATTTGATTCTTCCCTGTTACACTGCACTAGCAAAGCAGGACTACTCTGGCTCACCACAGGACAAAAAATCTCCAAAAAACCCCAGAAAACCAACAAAAGCCCTGCACAGGAGTTGTTGATTTAGTTTTGTCTCTGATTTTCTTTTGAATTAGCTACCAGATCTGAAAATAGTAAATTAAATTTTGTCTCTTGTGGAGATGCAAGCTTTTATTCAGACAATGGAGAAGACTCCAAGGCTCTTTCCAGTCAGGTGCTATGATACAATCATGCACAGGGTTATTGTCTGCTCTTGAAACTCTACAGTTATTATCAGAAACAGAAAAAAAAAATAGAACTGACCAACAATCAGACAGCTTAAGTTGAGTTGCATGCAGCTTGTCTATACCTTCTTACTGGCAGACCAAAGATGCTCCAGTGATGTAATTTTAAAACAATCCTTACTCAGCCTGACAGACCCCAGAGCTGACAGGACACAGCCTGAACTCCGTGTCCAAGATGGCACAAATCCGAGAAGGCATTTATCCACAGAAGAGCTCGTGCCAAAGGGACAGAGCACTGCTATCTTTTACAGCCCTCCATGCTGGTATGTGGGGAGGGCAGAGGGGGAAAGGATGGGGGAGCCGGCAATTAAGCCCTGTCATTGAAGACAGATAGTCTATGTGGAGGGAGTTAATCTGCTCTTGGGTTTTTGAACTAAGTGTCTGTGTATTTATAATTTGTAAACAGTTCATCTCTTGGAGGGTGTGTTACAATTCCCAGAAGCACGGTCTGTTATGTCTAACAGGCAGCAGAACCCAGAAGGGCTCTGTGTGTGAGTATTTTGATACAGCAGGATGACAGGAAACAGAAACAGTGACCTCGTACACCACAACCCAACGAGCAGATTTCAACTTTGGGAGCCCTTGTATTAGGGAGGAAAAAAAAATACACAGACTTCTTTCTAAAGTAGAGTTGTCTGTTTAAATGTTGACATTGCCATGAGATAGTGTCATAAAATTACATTTTTCATACACTCCCCAGAGAGCACTGGCCACCCTCAGACTTGGAGAAGTGACTTAGAATAACCTAATGTACTTAAAAGATGCAAGTCATGGGGGTGCAAGCATGGCCCATCACTGCTGCACAGGGGCACACACAAGGCACAGTAAGGACATTAAGACAACTCTGCACAACACTGGACACAGCACAAATGTAGGGGCTGGCAATTGTCTCTCCTGGCAACTCTGTGTCAGAATTCTACAGACCCGTAACAATTAGAATGAATTATGAATTATCACTGTAATGTTGGGATGGAAAGTGTTATCCTCGTGAGGAAGCCTGCTGGGGGTGTCTACTGTGAGAGGCTTTAGCCTGTGCTAGCAGCTCTGTGTGTCAGACAGTCGTGGGTGAAATGGAGAGAGAGGCAGCTCCCATTACAAAATGGCAAGGCCAGACCATCAACAGCTCAACACTGACTCTCAGGAGTTTTACCAAACCTGCACATTTAGTTAAAATAAACCAAGAAAGGCAATGACAGTGACGTAGTTTGGAGGGAGTCAAAAACCCAAAGTCATTAAGTCCATATTGAAGTGACCCAACTGTATTTGTAGAGAGAACCAAAGCCACTGGACTTAAACGTAGGGTAAATAACATAGAATATTCTAGCAATGAATCTATTGCACACCACAGGAAACAAAGAATTTGATACCTATTTAATACATTCTTACTTCTCTTTTCTCACCTCAGCACTTGCAAGGGAAAACCAGGAATATTAAAATAGAAAAAAGTAAATGGGATTGTTCCAGTGAATAAGTTACACCTTTAGGCATCACACAAAGAATACTTACAGGTGTCTAGAGCCAGGTACTCACTAAATAGAAATTACTGACTTTTACAGATACACAGTATTCTTTTGAAAAAGATGCAACTTTCATTTAGTATTTCTGATGAGTTTCAGATATTGGTCCATTCAGTTGATGAATTTTACGATGCGAAGAGTAAATTATAAATGAGAACATTTAAACAACTACTGTGTGTTGCAAGAAACCTGTAATTCAGCTGGATTGCCAAAACTTCGCTTTATAACTTTGACGGATTTCTGGTTGCTCATTAAAATATAACCACAGCAGAAGAGCAAGCTAAATTTAAATAACTACTCCCATCAATTAGTCTGCTGAGCTTCAAGCCTAGGGTCTGTGACTGAGAAGAGTTAAGGTGCACTTGCTAGCTGCATTATTGATTTGCTTAATGATCAACAATTTCAGTGCAGCATTTTTAAAGCACAGAATATTCAAGAAGAGTCTTATTAACTTAGTATGCAATTTGAAAGTTTCACATCCCTTCATGAACGTTTTCTTCCTAACAGCTAATGTTCCTTTGCATGCTGTTGCTCGTTAAATAATTCCTCACCTTTTAGCTTTAAAGTATTTATAGATTATCAGATCCTCCTTCACTTACTTATGTTTTTTCAAGCTGTATACATTAAGTTCTCTTAATCTTTCTTCATATGTCATGCCCTCTAATCCTTTTATCATTTGTCACTGTGGTTTGATAAACTTGGAAAAAAATCCAATGAATTTTTCACAGTGAGAAGAATGAGTAAGTATGTTCCAATAAAATAAAAAGCAGGCCTTGCCAATTCCAATTCTTTCCACATTTCAGCCGCTGAACTAAAACCGCTTTTTTTCCCAGGCTCTGAAAGAAATGTTGAGAAAATTCTAACCAGCCCTCCACAAATCACACCAATTCTGGCCTACTGAAGTGGAAACGCCAACTCGTTTGGGGAAAGCCGTGAGTGGGGAATGTCATCCAGCACTTGGAAGGGCAGCGAGGGGGGACTGCACATCCTTGTGTACATCTCTGCACCTCCTCCAGCCCCACACAGCCCCTGTAGGGGCACGTTCATGGGCCTGTGCCCACCACAAGGCCAGGCACAACCTGGGGCTGCTCAGAGTCACCTGGTGCTCAGGTCTCGCACGGGTACCGCCACCGTGGAGTGTTACACAGACCAGCCCCTTCCTGCTTTCAAACTTGCCAAGCAGCAAACTGCTGACAACTGTTTCCCCAGTTAATACAGATAAAAACTGAAGACTTATGGAGAGATTATTTGTTTGTGTTCTCCCACGTTCCCTCTGATTCTAGCCAACACTATCGTGAGATATGCTTACCTTATCATCTTCATCCTCGTCTTCATCCAAGCCCATAAGCTCCTGCAGAAGCAGATGTCCGCATTACAAAATACAACATTTATTTTTTATAGTGACAGGCAATGTTCAAAAAGCTTATGATACTCCCACAGCATTTCACTATACAATTTTCTCCCACTTCTATTGAAAGTCATTTAAAAAACCCACCACTTTCTCCTTTCCAAAACAGTGTTTATATTCAAGGACCTTTCTTTCTTGTGGTATTCTGAACAAAGCATGCAATACCCTATACAAATTTTAAGTCTAAATAAAGCATTAGTGGCTGTGTCCAGTTATCTGAAGGCAACAGGCTTTCAAACACATTGCCAACTTTTACTATCTGTAAACAGCTTTGTTCTCAGTCTTGCAAATGAACCAACTGGTATGTCAAGGCTGAGGACTCTATACTCAACTTGTTCCATCCCCACTGCCACAATGACTGCTCCCTCCCTTTAGGGCCATTACTGAAACATTAGGCTTTAGAAAACACATTAGTATGAACATAATCAATCTCACATAGAATCACAGTCAGATTTCTATGCACCATTATTTCCTCCCTTTAACTTCTGTGCTGACAGGTAGGACAGAAAACAAAAGACTTGGCAAAGGCTTGGAATTAGGAGCACTTGGCTTTCAATTCAGGTATTTAATAAACTGAGACTTTAACAGGGTCCTCCAGTTTTTTTTCTTGGTTATTTAATAACTACATTTGAATCTGTGTACTACAAGTTTAAATACAGCAAACATGCAAAGAATGTGAAGAATCACAATAAAAAGATGGTTTGGATTTAGGGTTTCTTAGGGGGTTGGGTGTTTCTCTTTTTTAACTTCTTTTTTTTTTTCCCCCTGAAAAGCAGTTGCATCTAGGATGTAAAAGGTACTGGGAGTTCAGACACTCAGATTTATTCTTTGGCTCTTTGGAATACCCTGAGCAGCTGAATTAACACTGATCACGGTTTAAATTTCTATAGAAGCTCCCCATCTGTAAATCATAAAACATTTTACCAATATTCACAAATTTAGCCTCCTGGCAAGTGGATCAGGAGTACAAGGTTAATACTGTTATTCACATTTTATAGCACAGAAATCAGAGAGAATTTGAGGTTCACTTTTGCAAAGACTCTTGCTTGCATTCCTCTGTATACACAAAATGTGTGTGCTGGCATACAAAAACCAAAGGCAGTGAATATCCAGCCAAGGCCTGAAGAAGCAAAAAATAAATAAATGACTGTGTAAAAAGCATTGGTATTTTGAAGAAAACCTTTTCTCATCTGCAGGACAGATGTGACTGGGGCTAGCACCTGATTGTCTATTTTTGACCTACAGATGGTCAGAATCATAGACACACATAAAAAAGGAATCAGGTAATATTAAAGGCACTTTGACTACTTGTTCCATATGATCCCAATCCTGCAAAGCACTTTGGCAGACGTGTGATTTTGCTTATGCAAAATGCACCCCTGAATTTCATGGCACGGCTTTGCTTACAGAATGTGTGACAGGAAAGGAGCCAAATTCCTGATGGACCTTTCTTTAGTATCACCAAAATTAGCTGTATTTTTAGAAATAGCCTTTTAGCAGTGTCCACCTAAGTGATGCTCTGCTCAATTTTTGTGTCTTATGCGAGACTCTGCTCACCTGAACACACACCAAACTCACCATAGGATGAGGGAAGGGGCTGGAAGGCACTCTCTGTGTATTTTTTTCTGGGTAAGCTGTTACTGTTATTTTTTACTGCCTTTTGTATTAAAAACAAAAACATCTGTTTGCCTAGGATTCTCCCACATGGAAAGTTCTGCTTTTCTTGATGAAATCAAGTAGTCACTGAAGACACAAAGTATCTTTCTGCATTATTTTGGGCTTGGCTGAAACTGGAGAAAGGCATTTCTTTTGCCATGTTTTCAAATTAAGCCTTCCCTGGTCTGGATAATACAACTTCTCCTGTTTTCTAAGAATCTTCCCACTAAATCAGGAGCAAATTTTCACACTAAAACTAAAAAAAATAGCTATTGACTTTTTAAATTCTAGGATATTGTGCCTTTGTGTAAAATCTACTTGAGTCATTCAGGTATTCTTCATGGTTACCAACATCAATCATCTTTTAATCAAAAGTTAGAAGAAAGCTATCCTTTGACTTCCATTTCATTACTGTATTTATTTCACTTTTAAAAACAGAATATTATGGACATTCATTAATTTACTCTCCTTTCTAGCTCTAATTACCATTGTTAAAGACAGTGGTCAACATTAAACAATCACTTCATACCCCAACAGTAGCACTTTGTCACACTTGGTGATTATTTCTGTATTTCAACCTTTCTTTCTCCCAAGTTAAAAACCAAAAGCTAAATTTCTGGGGTGAAAAAAACCCATTTGTCATTTAAGAGCTGGGGGTGGGAAGGAGGAATAAAAACTTCTTAAGACCTCAGATCACAGGACAAGGTTTAAAAGAACTACATTCTCTTTCGGATTCTATTGACTTTCCTCTTCTGTGAAACATGAATCATTAGTGTGTTGCAAAGTGTAATGGCAGGAGGGGAATGGCTTTTAGGAACTTGCTTCTTAGCAAACCTCTCTTAATTCAACTTAAAAACATTTGTAGTTATTTAGTTAAGTGAAATCTTCCTCCTACACACTCTCATCTTCTTCTCCTACTACTCTGGATGGTTTATTGCTTTAATTGAATAATGAAAATTGAGAGAATTGAGGTTTCTTTTCAGTAACTTTGAAACAGAAGTGCTGTTTAGTTACACAACCTGCTTAATGCCATTAAAACATGCTCAGGGGCAAACCGGAGCTGCCAGAAATGCAATTGCCACTCTACTTGCCTGGGCATCCTGGGCATTATTGACCTTCCCTGTTGTGACGAGGGAGAAATTGTATGCAAAGAGCACCAGCAAAGCCAGGGGCACCATGTACAGCTCCACGGTCCAGACGGTGACCACAAATACCTGGGAGAATACACACGAGTGTTGAGAGAGAAAGACACGTAAGAAAGGCTGTCAGTCACTATCACATTCAAACTTGAATCTCTGCCAACCTCAGTCAGATTATTACTGTTTTGGCAAAGAAACCTGCACCCTCTATTCTGTGTGAGCTCATTAGGCTGCTGCTCCTTGGCTTCTCCTCCCCTGTACCTGGGGAAGGACAAGACCATGAGCATGAGGTCAGTCCAAAGGCTTTTCCACTCCTTCCTGGGGCCCCTCCAGCCTCAAAACCTTTTGTCCTTAGTGCTGGTGTACAACAGATGCACTTAGAGAGGTAACCCTGCTCCACTTCACCAAACTCTAACTGCCAGGGAGTCTTCCCCAGGCTAGGGAAGGACATTTTCCTCTTGTGCAACAGGAGCCACAGAGCTCCCTTGTCACTCCACAGGGGATGATCAGCAAATGCATCTTCACCACTAATTCACCTCTTGCACAGCAGCACAAGGAAAGGATTGTCACCTTGCAGGAGGCAAGGCTTTAGGTTGCACGTGACTCATTATTTTGGAAAGGGATCCAGTCAGCCTAGTCTCCATTCCCATATTCTTGCCATTTTTCAGCACAGCACATTCTGATTTCACTGGTTCTTCGGAGTCTCTTTTCCTAAAACCCAATACGAGTCTGTGTGTTTGGACTGGTACCTGACAAAATCCACTAAAAGAAAAATCAGAAGTTAAACTGGAACAGCAAAACACATGAATAACGTGATGGGGATCTAAAAAGCACATAGGATTTCTCAAAAAAACTGTATCAAGGGAAACTGCAATCCTATCTTACAAGTACCAACAACACCTGCAAACTTGGAGGGGTTGGCAATGCAAAGTTAATAAACTAAATCCAGAACTGCCATAAAATGTATGTTGTGATCCCATTTCCTTTTCTACTCATACATAGTGTTTCCAGAAGAACTGCCTAATGCTGGTAGCAACTTGAAGCTATTTTAAGCAATCTCCTTCAAAGAAAAGGCACAAACACATTTTTCTGATTTTTCTTTCCCCAAAAGAAGCTGGTTTGATCAGAAACAACAATCACATTTTTAGAACAATACAGGTAAGTGGAAATGAATAAGACCCAGTAAAAGTATCGCAAACAACAACAAAGGGAAAACTCTATGGGTGATGAGGAAGCTAAATCTCCACCTCCCCTCATCCTTAGCTTGACAAATACTACATATTATGACAATGCTGGCAGTTGTAGAATGGGCTATTTATGGCAATGTATTTTGTGTTATGGACCTGAAAGTGTAACCACACTGTGCCAAAGAAACACTTCCCGTTGCATTCAGCAGTGTGAGAATTTACACCCCCACAAAACAGCAGCTGTTTTAACTTTTTAAACAAAAAGACAGTCAAATAGCCACTTAATACCTACCATGGGCCAAACATAAAGCAGTATGTCTGTATCCATAACCTTGCCCAAACAGCACTTGCATTTTCTGGAGTGTACCTGATTTCATGTTAGCTGTTGCTATGCAAGGAATTAGCCTGTCATCCTGTTCTTGGCATTTGTCGGCCAGTAAAGCAATCTTCCAGTATATTCATTTATAAAATGGGCTGACATCCAGGAAATATATCCCCGTGCTATTGATTTGCAGCACAGGAATGTGGAAGACGATTTGGTTTTGGTTCTTTTTTTTTCCCTTTTTGATCCTGTTTTTCAACATACTAAAAAAATTAGAAGTGATAATGATTCACACAGCCACATTTAGTATGTAAGCAAGGCAACAGAAACACATGAATCCAGGCCAAGAATTGGTACTTGATTTGTCTTACAGGAGTCTTGCATAACTTTAGCTAATAAAACCTTCAAAAATTTTGATATTCCCAGCTAAAATATCTCCCATAAATGAAAAGTTCTAACCTGAACAAGTTCCTCTGAAGCTATTCCAACTTCCATGGATGAATATATGTTTGTCTTTTAAGACAAAGTGAATACATATATGCTTGTCTTTAAGACAAAGTGAAGGTGATAACAGCTTCTGTCCTACCCTAAATGTTACTTCAAAGAACGAGGATCTGTTATTGCACATATCTCCACAGGCATCTTTCTCAGGTACACATAGATTAAAAAAAGACATGTATATGAACATACATCCAATCCTTATGTAAATTCCTTTCATAGAAATTCCTATTTCCAGATATTAATTCAGAACATCTGCTTCAGCCCATGGGAGGGGGTTGCATTTGCACCACCTGCCTGGGGTACGAGCAAACTCAGCCTCCTGTGGATGCAGCAAAAAGACCCCACCAGCAGCCAGCCAGCCAAAGTCCTACAAGCTTCATTCACTCAATTGCAGGACTTGACCCAATTTTAGTGCATCTGTCACCATCCCATGTGAACATCACCCCGCTCGGCTGCAAGTGCAACACAACCTTGCAATCACAGGTCATTCAGGCAAGCTACNAAACTTCCCTTCATTCACTCAATTGCAGGACTTGACCCAATTTTAGTGCATCTGTCACCATCCCATGTGAACATCACCCCGCTCGGCTGCAAGTGCAACACAACCTTGCAATCACAGGTCATTCAGGCAAGCTACGAAAGCAAGACCTTGGTGATTTTAGATCTTACAGTACATTTTGTGTATTATTAAGTTTCAGACCTCAAACAAAACTTCAAACTTAATTACAAAATCCCACTGTAGGCTCAATGGGTAGCTGAGGCATGCTGTCTCTTCCTTTCTAATGCTGACTGGTTAATCAGCTGCTGAGTTATAACTCAGACAGTGAAGCTTTGACAGAGCTCCCACATCTCCTTAACAAGAGCTGCTTTGCTGCTATTGCCACAGTACAGGGAACTTACATTACTGTGACACGACACAGACACAAGACAAATTGATTTAGCTATTCAGAAATTATTTAGCCTCGGAGGTATGGGAAATGATTGCTGTGAACGTACAGTACATAATAAAAGTTCAGAGCGTGTTTATAGAGTGAATAGAAATATTTCTGTTGTTGTAACAACCCTCTGAGTAGTTCTGCAGCGTCAGTTTTCAAAGCAGATCCCAAGCAGGCCCATGTCCTATTTTATCAACTTTGAGGCAGCTCCCTGACACTGACCACAGCACCAGAAGCCCTGTGACACAGATACCCGCTCCCCAAAAGCCAAGGTCCTCAATCATGCATGTTTTTACTGTCTCCTCAGTGATATTTTATGCCTGGGAGAAGGTCTTGAATTATGCTCCCTACATTATTTTCTTATCAATATTTTTTTGCCAAAACTCAAGAATGCTTCAGCTGCTGATGTAAATGTTGGCTAATGCAAGGAAGAGCATCTTCTGGATTTCTTGTCATCCCCAGTCTGTCTTTTGCCTCACACATAAACTACCAAGGGAATCCATTAACAGGTTCAGATCACTTTCCCAGTATCACAGAAGTCAGGGACACAAACCATGGCCCTGCTTCAAATTATGCAGTTTCAACAAACCATTTCTTTTTTCAGTGTTCCTTGTTGTTAGACCATGTTCTGTCAGACATAATCCATTACATAATTGATACTTTTTCTGCTGGGCTTTACACTGTGCACGGGAGAAGTTAAAAGCAGAGCAGCCAATTTCTAAACTAGGAGTTAAAGTAGTAGAAGCGAGTTTTCTACAGTACTCCTTTTAATGCAATTTGAGAGTATAAAAGCCTATTATAGAAGTGAGCACTTTAATTCATGGCATTCTGAAACAACGATCAAAATAGAAACAGGAATGGGATAGACCTATCTAGAGGGAAAGAAAAAAAAAGGGCTCTTGAAACTAATATTTAGACTGGAGCTCTACCTAAAAGACAACAGCAATATCACAGCCTTGGAGAAAGGACCACTTGATTTCAGCTGATTAATGTGTTGCTATTTCAAAGGGCCTAATAACTACAAGTTAAAGCTCTGGAGGTTTGGAAGCCGTTTCATCTGAAAATCATTGAAGAGGGGTCCAACTGTTCCTGTCAAGAAGCATGGAGTTTGAACAACCATGAGAGTGGCCCTTTTGACAGCAGTACAAAAGATGAGAGAAGGCAGTCTCAACTGAAAGTAAAAACAAACCCTTAGAAACACGTTTCAAATCTGGTTTTCTGCCGCTCTGGTTCCAATTTAGCATCTGACTATTAAGACCAGATTTTAGACGGGTGTCTACTAAAATATGCCCATAAAACATTTGTCACCAGCAAACCCACAGTCATGGGACAGAACAGTTTTAAGAGGCCTAGAAACCTAGCATAAGATAGGATTTTCTGCATGATTTTTCTACACAGTAATTACAATTTTTCTAAGTGTAAAATTAATAGGCTTTTTTTGACCTGGCAAAAAGAGTACATTTGCAGTGCAGTGAGGGATGTTGTGTTGTGTGACAGAATAGCCCTTGGACAACACCAGTGATGGGAGGAGAGTGATACATTCCATCAGATGGAAGAAATAAAAGTGAAAGGAGATTAAATGCATGCGAGGAACCTACGGTAAAAAGTTATTTTCTCGGCCCGTGTAAGCTCCAATGCTTATGAAATGCCTCATCAGCAGAGCTGTGAAAAATATTGTTTGAAACTCCAAGTTTCAAAACCCACAATTTAACTGAACTCTAAACTTCTAACAGCTTCATCAAAAGTTTCCTTGCAATTTATAAACACGTTCCGTGTAACTCATGAAGGCAGGAGAAAAACTTGGGCTGATCCTGCTGTGAAAGTCCAGGTTTGGTTTTGAACTAAACTGAACTAAACTAAATCAGTGCATTTGATTTGAGACAGAAAGATGTGCTCCTCCTTATTTACAGGGGAGATAAATTCTGTATTTTTAACTTATTTCTGGTCTAGACAGTTTCAAGTTGCCATGTACAAACAAAATCTATAAAAAAGGAGGAATTTTTGAGAATAAATATTCAGGGACAAATTCTCTATTTCTGAGGGGTTTCTAAGCTTTCAGTCCCTCTGCTCCAGACAAAATACAGGATATTAGCCAATAACATAAGATACTGGCTCCCCAAAAGGGCACTCGAATCCCTTGGAGGCAATAAGCCTGTCAACAACAAATTATTTCTGACAGATACTTATTCCTGCCCTCAGATACGGAGAGTACAAGAGTAGAGGAGAGAATGAACACACTCACAGAGAGCAGTACATTTGTGCATATGTGCATATATAGCTGTGCATATGGAGCCATCTCTTCCAGATATGGGCAATATGGATGCAGGAACACAGCAGTGCTGAGCCTCCACTGACAACAATCAGGGTGCCTGGTGAGGGCTCAGCCTGATGGGAGTGCAGCAATGAGGCTTGTGCTCTTGAGCTGGCTTGGCACGGAATAGTGAGAGTATTAAAAAAAAGCCATTAAAAAGAATGGCAATTATCTTAATATAGCACCATCTCAAGGCACGGCAAAAAAAAGATTAAGGAAACCATGTAACATGCATTGCCCACTAAAAATCCTCTTCCAAAGATGCATTCCAGAGTTGTTGTGACTGATAGTCTCCTTCCCACATCCACCTGATGCTTCCTCACCTCAGAGCACGCTCTTATTGCACTTCACAGCCGAGAAACTGCAGCTCAAGGAGGGTCAGTTCTGAGCAGAGTCACTCCCTCATTGCAATGCAGTAATGGAGAACGTGGCAGGAAGAGAAATTATACTTAAATAAACCAGCACTGGCAGAAGAAGCCTATTTACTTTAGATTCAATTTGTTTTTTGTGTCCCTGGCAGAAGAACACTGAGCATCTCAACGTCGGCACGGAACGTGCGCTGTATTGAACGGCAACGACCAAAATCAAAAATTACCTGAAGGAATACAGGGCTTTAAATATTTATGCCACATTACAAATTATCTCTGCATTGCTCCACGCGCCAGCGTACAACTTGCTAATTTTTTAAGGGTGTACCACAAGGCAAAAACCTCTTTGAAGCAACTCTTAGCACAACTGGAATCCAAAAACAAAGACACAAAAAATCCACTTAAACATCCCAAAAGCCAAACCAAAGAATCAAAATGTGCCCCAAAAAGCCTCAGTCTGCCTAACAAGTGACTGTACAGAACCAAGAAGTAGAAATAAAGGATATGTTTGCATAATTTGTAACTGTATGCATCAACCTAATGTGTTGGGTTTTTTTTTCCTCAGGTAATGCTTTGGATAACAAATAACAAGCCATCTTTGCCCAACCCAGTTGTCTGCATTGGCTAAATGACACAAAGCCATGTCCTGCTGCCACATCCACATCCCAGCTCTTCTTTTCCCAGTTGATTCCTGCTGAGTGAATGGCCCAGGATGAGCTCAAGGAGGAAAAGAGGGCCCCAACTTGTTGGGAGGCACCCAACTTGGACTTGACAATTTACATCATGTGTGGGGATTCAACATGAAAAAGCAGTAAAAGAATAAAGTCTGTGGAGGATGGGAACTCTGGCCAGCATGGTCACAATTTTACCAAATATTCTAAAGCAAAAGCAAAAAAAACAAAATATTCCCCACTCTCAACAAAAAAAAAAAATATGCAAAACCAACAAAAATAGTCCCAAAAACATGCGAAAAAACTCATACTGTTTAAGTCAATATGTGTTAGGGCCTTTTTTGTCATTGCCTGATTTAGACTCTTCAAGGGGATCTCATTTTCTCTGCTGCTGGTAGGAAGTAGAGACTCATTTGTGTTTTAAATGAAAGCTGTGATTCATGTGCAATCACAGGACTCTTAAGAAATAGTGCTTTAAGAAGAAGCATGTTCTGCAAAAGTCGCAGAGAAATCAGAAGAGCTGACAATATTGCAATCTGTTCTCCACCATCCTCTTGGGACACTGCCGTCGGAAACTCCATCAGGGAAGGTTGGGATGCTACACTCAAGACTGCAAACACTTACAAAATGTCCCCACTCAGAGCCTGAATTACTGTTGTCATTAACACGTTCAATGGATTTATCCCTTACTCATAACAATGCCTGGAATCAGAAAGAGAAAACAACAAAACAAAATCTAAGCTAATTAAAAAGCAACGGTTTTCTTTTATTCTGATTATTTTTGCTACGTTAATGAGGTTACCCAGACTAGAAAAGTGGAACCAAGATCCATGGATATATTTCTGCAATGAGGAGGTCAGGGAAGAGGCACTCAGTCTAAATTTACTTCACTGAACTGAAGTAAAGTTTGTGTGTAAGTTAAGGTTTCTACGTTGCACTCCAGCTATTTGACAATTTCCTGGCACACTGGTCAGTGTGGGTGATAATTTCCAACACAAAGGGGTGCAGGCTGTCACCTCTGTCCTCTAAAACACGAGCATTTAACCCCCAAAGCTATTGCCCACAAGCCTAGTGGGTGCCCCTGTCCAATTTTCTTGTGGCTCCTACATCATCCCTAATCCCTAAACGAGGTTAAAACAAAATCAGCTACAACACGAGTTTTGGGTTCTATATTTATGTACGTACAACAGTTTTAGAGTAAAAGATTTCAAATCCTTTTAGGCGGCAGACACTGAAGAAATAGCTGTTTGCCAACATGCTGACTGGTCTAATTTTTCCCTCATGCTTTTATCTAACGTATTTTACATATCCTGTGCCAAGTAAAATACAGTTAAGACCCTCAAGCAATAAGGCTTAAAATCAGAATTAAAAAAAATTTTAAAAAGGAAAAAAATATTACAACAGTTTTCTATCTTTTGGGGTAATCCTCTGGGGATAGGCCAGGGGAATAAATATACATGCCATTTCTAAAGAGGTTATTATCACAAACCAAGGTGACTTGAGAAGATCCCAAAACAAAGAGTGGGTGTCATGCAAGACAAAAAAAAAAAAAAAATCTGTTGTTTTATATCATAGATAAATTAAATGGTCATTTTTAATTCTAATGTTTTGGGTTGTTTATCAGAAGGGTCATAGCTCTGGAATTATTCTCATACACAAAGTTATAATCTGTTTGCAGGGAAGACAGGCATTATTCAAGTTAAAAGCCTGATCTTATAGTAAATAATTATTCCAAAAAGCATCAGAAAAAAATATTTGTGCTATTTAAAAGAAGGCAAAAATGTAGGCAAATTTTATTTATTCTGGATAAGGCGAGCACCTTAAAAGGGCCATGAAAAAATTATCATTAGCTGAGCTGATAAATGTCCACTTATTTGGAGATGTATTTTTTAACATTTTGAGAAACATTAGCAGCAAGGGACAGATGGTGACGTAATTGTTCAGCAGTGGAAGGAGCGGTGGTGGAAGTGCTCTTAAATTTGGGCTCCCAACTGGGTTCCAATTGGGAACGAATGAGAGTCTTAAATTATATGCTTAAACTACTTTAATGACTCCTCCTTCACATTCATGATGTAAATTAGAGCTGAATGAATAAAGGAGAAAAAGGGCTCTCTGATAAAGCAAACATGTTAAATTAGACTGTGTTCAGTGAGAATCACATATATGGTTACTTCCCTGGCATCTCCAACCATGGCACAAGGGGAAAAAGAAAAACTCAAACACCAAGTTTATAGAACCTGGCAGTAAACTCAGTCAAATGAGAAATAGATTATTGCAACACCATTGGTGCAAAACCGCCTGGTACCCTCTTTTCCAAAACCTCCAGCCTTAAAAAAAACAATTCCAGATTAAAACAAAGAAAAAAAAAATTTTAAAAAATCCCAAAGCAACAAACCAGTAAATCTAAAACCCAGAAATCTAAAAACACCTCTAAAGCACATATAAAGCAGTGAGGTGATGTCCTTTCAGGCAAAGAATTCCAGATTATTTATTCTCTGTCCTTAAACTGTACCTGGGATTCTCCAACATAGCCCAATGCCAGAACCCAGAAAGTCTCTTCATCTGCCTGGGGTAGATTTCCCACAGTGAAGAGGAGAAATGTAGTCCAGAACTGAACCCCAGCCCTTCCCACACCTGACACACACCCAGGACATCAGGAACAGTGTGATTACACAACACTTAAACAATTCCAGCCAGTTCATAATCTGCAGTGTGACAAAATTGCTGCATTACAGAACAAATGCATGAAGCTGACTGAGGCTCACTGTAATTATACCCTGGATATGTTATCATTGTAAGCTAACAGCAGTGACACACAAAAACACCCCCTGTATATTGACAGCATGACTATGTAATAGAGATTTTCCACTAGCAGACCTGTAGCATCTCGCTTTCCAAAACACATCATCTTTAAAGAATAATCTTTAAAAAAAAAAAAAAATTAAAAATTGCAAGACTCCCGCAATTTCAGGCAGCTGTTCAGGTAAAACTAAAGCCAGAAGATTGTTTACTTTAATAAAGCTATTATATGTGCAACTCCAAATTAGGAATGGCAGGAGACTGGGGGATGCCTAAACCATCACCACCTGTTTGCCCTGAAAATCAATTAAAGTCACACTATCACAGCAATCCCTTCCTAGCTAATAAAAGTTATACAGCTTCAACATGCAGCTTTAGGTGCTTTGTGGGAATGTGCCTGAAATCTAAATCCTGAGTCTCACATTACTTCAACACTAAACACAACTCTGAACCACTGTAAAACTTGCTTTTTTGGGGTTAGAGAAGGTGCTAAGAGGAGAGAGATCCCGAAATGCTGTTTTGATGCAATGGATTGAACTAATAATCAGTAAATTCTAATGACTTAGCCAAGAACATTATATGGAGTTTGAAGTAGGAGAAAACTGAAGTCCTTTATGACACATGCCTGTTCAACATATTCTGTGCTGCAGAACAGATCCAACTTTACAAGTTGAAAGCAAGGGCAGTAGAGACATCCCAAGTGTTTTAGTAATTAAACGAATATGCATAATGAACCATATGCCCAAAGGGCCTGTTCTTCATGTGGGCCAGATTTTTGTTTGAATTTTTAATTTTTATATACAGATGAAACATTTCATGTAATATAGCAACAGTGCAAAGGAACATGCTATGCAGGAAGGGAAGGAGGAACTACCCATCTGAGAACGATCAGAATACACTTGATGAATTCTGCTCCTCAATTTCCGATTCAGAGCCAAGAGGGCTTTTAAAAAAAAAAAAAAAAGAAAGAAAAAATCCTTTTCTCCTTTGAACAGCTGTATTACTCATCTGCTCAGAGTCTAGAAAAGAGGCATTGAATATATGTATATTTATATAGGTCATATTTATACATTTATGTGTGAAATAGATTTGATACACCAACACATTTAGATGCTGCAAGACTAGCAAAAACACAGACACCATCAAATTGAAAAGCTTCTGATCCACCAGAAAAAATAACTACAGGATGGCTCTCTGGTCGGCAGGACCTGTCACGTTGTGTGAGCTGCAGTGAAACAGGACACACTCACATCTGTCTGCAAAACAGGAACAGGCATTTTGAAAAAGATGGGTCAAGTTCCACTCTCGTTACAGTAATGTTACCCTACTGTGAACGTGAGGATACCACGGCCTTGCTGCAGAAATATTAAATCTCCCAAGTTCTCCTGGGGTGGAGCCGTGCTTCTCCTTTCTCATTAATGTTCACCTTTTTTCCATCCCTCACCCTTACAGTACTTTCCAAGCAAAAGCAGCATCCTCTACAAATGTAAGCTATTTCAAGTATCTAGACTGCCAGATAATAAACTGGTTTTTTAAGTGGTTCTGATCCACTGGGCAAATTTCTATTCTGCTTCAAAAAATCAGTGACAGGGGTCAGGTACTTGTCAGTGTGGACATTCTGGTTCAGAAGCAGAAAAACTTTCCTGCCTTGAGCTTTACCAGCTTTCTGAGTAATTTTTGTTTCAGGCTTTATGGACCAAGAGAACTCAAATGCTAATGACTTAGTGAGGGAGAGGAAAATTTTGTGAGTAAATAGCAGAGTGTCTCACAGTAGCTGAGGTGTGGCAGAAACCTGGGATAAACAGGCTGTGGCTCTGAGTCCCACAAAGATGTGCTGGGGAAGCACCAGCCCAGTAAGAAGGGACAGAGACCATAATGTGAGCACTTCTGAATCAAAAGGGCAATTTTTCATCAAATTCAGCAGTTAAACTTTTCATGGGACTTCAGGAACTCCTATAACCAAAAGTAAATGGCATGGCAATGTAGGAGCAACCCTGGCCTCAGGACTTAGTCCCACAAAAAGCTGAAATAGCTGTAAATAGTAGTATTCATTGCACTCAGTCCTAATTTGGGGTCTGTGATTTTGCCACTGCTTGGTTTGCATGATCTAGTGGTCTCCATGGAAAGACAGATAAACTTCACCAGCTGTCAGAAGACAAAAATTGACAAGGAGCAGCACCTTTCCTGACTGTTTAAATCCTTTAAGGAAGTGTTGGAGCAATTAGAGAGGGAGTTTAATCTTTGCAGAGTGCATTAACACTCTCCGACCTCCCAGACAATAGATCAGACCTCAGACACATAATGCTTCCCTAAGGCTTTTTAACCAGAGCATTTGATCTCATCCCCACTCTGTGTGTCTTACTATAGGTACCAGTGTGTGAGACAGGATTCATTGGGCACTAAAGGACCACTGGCTCTGCCAGCATTCATACAACTTTCAAAAAAGAAAGCAGGAATTGCTTTCATTGCAATGCATGCTGCTGCAGAAGTACTACTTCCCAGAAGAAGGGAAAAAAAAAAAAAAAAAAGAAGAAAAAGAAACAAAATAAGATTAAAACCATCCAGAGTAGCTCTGCAAAATGTCTTCATTTTTATTAATCTCATATTTCCTTTCTACTGCCACTGTTTATTTCCCAGCTTTGGAATATAAATCTATTGTTAAAAAAAAAAATAAAGCTTAGATTAGTTTTTTATTCATAGAAACAGTTATCTGATAATAATTTCAAAATACCTCATTTCTTAACCCCTGCAGAGGGACTTAAGGGAAAGGGAATTAGGAAGACAGGTCTGGTTTATTAAGGAAATTGAAATATATCATTGCAAATAATTTTCCCAAATGTGTACATGGAAGTATCTGGGGAAGTTTTCTTAACTGCTAGAACAAGTCATCATCTCATTCCTGATGGGCATGTTCAGTTAAAAAAAAAAAAAAGCTAATATCGCTGTATCAATTATGCATTTCCCATTTAATATTCTAAACATTTTAAGAAAATTTGCTTAGTGCAAATTTTAAATGGAATTAGACTTTCTTGCCATCGTGTTCTGACAGAAGCCACATCTCCTATGGCCAATACATAATGGGAGGATAAAAGCAGCTCACTGGATTTCCACCCACTGCTAAAAAATGGGTGCTGCACTCTCCCTAAGCACTGGGGGTTCTCCCCCCCATGCAATGCATTTTATGTACCCTTATGGCTAAAAATATTTAGATGAGGCTATTAATGCTTTTCACTAGCAGCAGGATTCTGTTCTACTTTTCTAGACCTACAAAAAGTGCCTTTTTGTGGAGTACCTGCATTACAAAAAGGTTTGGCTGCTGTTGAAATGGGTATCTCAAATTTGCCAAGCCAAGT
>VYXF01012755.1:1594556-1631283 GCA_013397295.1 Polioptila caerulea | reverse complement strand
CGGGGGGGGTGTTCCACCAGTGACATGGGAGATAACAGTCAATGTCTACAATTTTCCTGTAAAACTGAGTGCTTTAAAGTACTTTCTAAGAGATGTCAGTTTGGAATAATGTGAATAATGAAGCAAACCCAAGCAGATGCTGACTGAAAGAAAATCAATACACCTGTGGCTCTGGGGGGGAAAAAGAGCACACTAAGTTTAGGAATTTTTAATTTTAATGGAATTTCTGCTTCCTTACATATACCTTTTTTATCCCACATGCCATGGGGTTCCTGCCTTTTTTGTTTGTTTGTTTGGGCTGAGCCGTATGTTTTTCCCATACAGCTTGCAGAGTCTAAATCCATGCCAACTTCGGGAATTTTACAAATAAGCTTCTCAAATTCTGGTATTTCCAATAGTAGTGGGTAAGTAGCTTCTGTCTCACACTCCTGTTTAATGAGTCTCACGCAGATGCAACATTCATTCAACTCAGAATACTAATTTCATCTTTGTTTATGCAATTTCTAGTCTATGAATAAAGTGAACTTTCAGAAAAAGCGCCAGGCAAATTGGGAAAATGAAAATGACTGGATCCTGACACAGAAAATCATCTCTTTAGGATAAGATAGCAAACTACTGCAGATAAATTTCCCTTGGTTTTCAACCTGCCATTCAGTTCAGAAGAATTACAAGTCAGAATCTTGTGATAAGAATAAAAAAATTCAGAAGATGCCCATGAGTTTTAATCTGAAGTTCCTCTAAAGAATTTAAGGCTTCAAGAAGAAATACAGCACAAGAGAAATCCAGCTTTCAGGTAGTGGGCACGTCAGCCTTGTCCCAAATTTTTGTGGCAAATTTCTAAAGTCAGAATGGAGGTTTGTAAGATAACCATAAAAATCATGAGCTAAATTCACCTTTGATGTCCAAGTTTTACAATTTTGTTGGGAGTAAAGGAACCAGTGCTGCCTTCCCAGAGAGAGAATTTCAGCTTTTCTAAAACAGTTAAATAACAACCAAAGGTAAAAAAAAAAAATAAAATAAAATAATTAAATGCTAATGTGTGATTACTCTCACAGTTGGGAGAACAGAGAATATCTGCTAGCAAGGCATTAGATACAGGAGTTCAGCAGTGTTAAATATACAAATAAACCCAGCAACAGGCAAGAGTATTATTTTACTGTGCTGAACAAAGCAAAATAAATACAAGGCATGCAAAAATAAATAGGAAAAGTACAAAACAGCATAAGATCAACAACAATCTTTTGCAAAATTTCAGGACTTCGAAAGACACAAGACGTTATATATTAAGGAAAAAAATTAAAAATAAAAAAAAAAATTAGAAAAAGGGCCTCATAAATCAAACAGCGAAAGTACAATACAATATAGGAAACTCCTGCCAGACCACAAAGGGGGTTTGCTCTTCATAAACATCAGATCAGGCAGCTAAAATTATTACCAAAGCACTCTTGTAACTGTCACCTGTGGTGGGTATAATTACAGGCTACTGCTGCAAGCACGCCCACGTCATATGGCAATAAAAGGACCTGCAGCTTGCCAAGACCAGGCAGACAATGGAGAACACACACCACCTGACGAGAGCCCAAAAAGATCAGCCAGGGAGACTAATAAAAATGACAGCTTCGAAACAAATGACAAAGCTTCAACCACCAGGAAAAAAAAAAAATAAATAAAATAAAGAAAAGGCGATATCAAATTAGCAGGGAGTGCAAGCACTGAGCAGAGTTCTCCAACAGGTTGCAAGTTGAGCACAAAGGCAGGCAGAAGGATTTGGGGATGCAGTTAGTTCAGGTTTTAGTTAGAAAGAGCCCTTTTTCATTTGCTTTTTTGGTTTTTTTATTAGATAAAATGTTCCCACATTTGATCTTGGCTTTGTGGGCTGTCATTAAATAGCCAAAGAGATGAAAACCACATTTCCAATTTGGTTCAGGAGACTGACAGACACACGTATCTATTTAGCTATCCTAGCACCAACACCTTCTAAAGATAAACCCACATACTATAACAAAGCTGAATTTCTTTCTCTTCATCTTAATTCTCGACTGGATGCCTGCATACACATTCCTGCTGACCAGCTGCACACAGGCTTATCCTACATCAGGACTGTTCTTTTACCCAAATACTTGGACCACAGAGTTCAAAACACACAGCCAAAGTATTACAAGGCTTTATCATCAATTAAACCCAACAAAATGCAATTAAAGAGTGAGAGGCGGTGATTTAGGTCTCTCTCATTACCAGGGCTGAGGGCATCTTTTCAATGTGATGCATTCAAGTTTTGAGTATATGGCACAGAAAGCCTCAAAAATATCAGCACAGCATAATTTAAGAGGAAGATACCCAACCCCAAAATCAAGGGAATTGCTATATAGAGTAAATAAGCCCACGGAGGAAGTTACTCCTCAGATGCAAAACATAGTTGTGCTTTTATTTTTATTTTGGAACATTTCACTGGTAAGAAGAAATTTCCCAAAACTCCTGAGGAGGAAACATAGGGCCATCCATCTTTTTCAAAGTTAAAAGGGATATTTGTACTGGTCTCTGCTCAGCTCCATCTCACCCTGACTCCAAAGCTTCAAACTTTGCTTTTTAAATCTTGTTTATTGTGTTGTCAAGGCTCAAAGTGGTTATTTCCCTATTAACTTTGTCCTTGTTTGTTCTTGCATTTTTGAAAGAGCTGGAAATAACATGTGTTTACTTTGCTGTGTGTCTCTCAGCATCGTCAATATCACTGTTGCTATTCCAGGAATTTTAACTGCTGCAGCAAAGCAAAGTCTGGGATCTCAAGCTTAAATCGTATTCCCCCTCAACCACGGAAGAGTAATAGTGGAAATGGAAAAAATTGCTGGGAAAAGGGCGAAACCATCCCCTTTAATTGTCTGGAGAAGCCTGTTTCTCATCTGAGCAGCCACTTGTGTCAGGTAACGTGCTCCTGACAGCTCTGCAGCCAGAACTGGAGCGTTTGCACAGGCACTGCCACGAGCAGCCAGGGGGAAGCAGGATGGAAACGTTTCCTCCGTCATTAGGAAAATACTTTTACTGGGATATAACAGCCTGAAATGAAAGCACACCTCTCCACTCCAGCCTTTTCTCTGGAGTTTGAGATGATTTTAAAGATGTGCCTTTGCCAGGGATTTGCAGAGGGAAAGAGGGGAAGAAACGTTGGGGGCTCCGAAGAATTACTTACTAGGTCAAATTCCTGAAACCTGCCTCTTGCTGCTCCTCCAGCACCAGCTCTAGCCTTAACACGAACGAATTTCTGCAGCAGCGTTATTTTACAGCTCCCCTATTTAAATAGAAACTGCCTGCCTTCCTTTGCCTACTGCTTCTTTAAAACTAGCAAAACACAAGCTGCAAATGGGCTGAGAACAGCCCTCAGCAAAAGCTCCACAGTAAAGCGGATGTAAAGACCATCTCTTTTGCATTAATATTTTTTTCCTTCTTTTTTTTTTTTCAAGTTTTTTCTTCTTCCAAGTTCCCTATTCAGTGTTTGAAGAATACTCATTCTTCTCTCTTTAGGATTACATCTATTCATTTTATTTAGCTTTTTAATGTGAAGACATTTTAATCTACCGTTACTTTAATGCTATTCCCGAATAGTTTGGGAACAATGATTTATATTTCATCTTCAGCTGTGAGAATAAAAAAAAAAAAAAAAAAGGAGGGGGGAAGAAAAAAAAGACTATACCCTTCTCATCAGTTTCACATGTAGTCATGGCAGGGTGGTTTGTGCTTTGTATGAGGGAACTGCCTGTTCAAAATTAGTAGAAAATCCACAAGGAAAATAAGAAATATTTTAGGAGAGCTCATGTGAAAGCACATCTTGCTTCCCCACCCTATAGAAGAGAGAGTTATTACCATCTACTGGTAAATACTCAGTTAAATTAAACCTCTCTCTTCTGCTTGGTTGGCCAGAGGTGCAAGAGAGGTTTGGTGACTCCACCTCTATCTTATTCCATAGCTGCTACTGGTCTCTCTTCTCCATAGATTTCTCATGTTCCCTGAGAAACTTCCATCCCAAGAATTTCCTCTTATTGATCTGTAACTCCCCTTCCATCAAGGGAAAAATAAAATAAAATAAATCACTGTGTTGCAAAACAATGTAGGAGGTAAATTGGATGTTTTACCCATATATTGTTGCCATGTCCAGGGCTGAATTATGCTCAGTACAAACAGGGCTGGAACATTTTGTGCTTTTCTCTGGAAAGCCAAACCATAACATGCAGGAGACACTTGTCCATATACAGAATAAGAGATTTACCCCAAGTAAACTCCAGAAGGCTCACATTTTGAGTTAGTAAATATATTTCCTGAGGGGATAAAGAACATTTCCTTCTTACTGATAGGCAATTAGCAATTTTAGAGGACACTGTCAACAAGCAAATGGCCTTTTGCCTGTAGTTCATCACTATAAATATAGCCCAGCTCAACAGGGATCAAAAATTGTTCATGTCTAATAAGATGATTGGTATCTCCTCTCTGAGATGAGTTTAGCTGGGCTCAGATCCAGCTCCTGTGGCAGGAGCTGAAGCAGCAGAGTGTTCAATCACACACTCAGCAGAGATGCCCAGAAGTTCACTGGCTGCAGGCTCTGTCCTCTCTCTCTGCTACTGCCCCCAGGTTAGACCTGAAGTAAATTGGCAGAGCAATGCACATCCCTGCAGCCTCACCCAGCCAGCCCTGGGGCTCCTCAGCCTTCCAAGCTCCCACAGCCCAAGGGGCCAGGGCCAAAACCAGGCATCCACGAGCTCCCTCTGCGTTTAAAGAGCTTTGGAGATCTCAACAAAGAGTGACAAAATCCCACCTCTGCAGCAAGGAGCACAAAAGCCTACGTTTGGGTTGTGCTGCTGCATTCACAGCCCCAAGAGCTTCCTTACTTTTGCATCAGCCAGCTTTCTGGGAAGCCCAAAGTGCTCCAAAATGACCCCATGCCCATCATTTTCCCAGCTGCCCCCCTTTAAATAGCTGCAGTGAGTTTAACCACAAGACCCACATTTCCAACACACTATGCTGCATCACCACACATTCCTCCCCTTCCTCCCAGTACTAAGCCATCATAAAATAATTAGCAGATACAGTCACTGCAAAATAAATAAATACTCCCTGTGCCTGCTGCATTCCTTGTCTGGCAGCCCTGGCTGCCAGCAGGGGCTGAGCTGGAACAATCACTCCCACCTGTCCCCACCCTGGCAGCAGCCTGGATCAGCAAGAAGCCTAAACCTGATAGAGTGGGAAATGCTGCCAGTGAAAATGAAGTATTCTGGCATGGGTGAGCGTGCAGGGACCCTGAAGGAATTCAGCAGCAGCACTGCCAGTCACACCAGAGGTGCTCTGGTGCTGGTTTCCCATCGTTTGCCTGATCCTGTCAACGTCTCTTGCAACTATCATACAAACTTTAAAAATATATATATATGATAGTAAAAATTCCAGTCAATATAGCCTTTTAATTTGCACCATATTATATTTTTTTAATGCAATTACTGTAATTTCATTAAATGGCATAATTACCATTAATGCAGAGAAAACTGTCAATAGAAGGTGTAATTATGTTGTATAAAATCACAAGCACAATGTGCAATGATGCATAATTCCTCATGAAAATCATTGTGACTAAAATTAACTTTTAAATATTTTAAAAATACCTATAATACTGTAAGAATGATTTGGTTATTACAGACTTCACTTCCTCAGCCATCAAAGGGGGAGCAGAGCAGGCAGGGAGTGTTTGCATACAGAAAGAAGGTTCAAAAATTTGGTTTAAGTGTGCAACAGGAAAGTAAGAAAACAAAGTTTTGTATGCATGAGTGGGAAAAACAAACAGGTTATAATCAGACACAAAATCTGAGTTGTGAGCAGACATTCCCCCAGGCACATTACACCACACAACTCCAGCTTTTTGGACACCAGTAACGCTGTGTGGAAGTGATGCCTCAAGGGAGAAAAGTGTGATTAGGAAGGAGTGAAGAGGACCAGGCTAAAACAACAACACTGAGACTGGAAACTGGTAGAAAATTGTCCAAGGTAGGACATGAAGTGTGTCAGGCACACGAGAAGGACCATACAGGGATGTACTGAACTGTGTCCAGGGATCTTCAAAATAAAGACCTTTTTGTAACGTGTTTCAATCAAAACACAACATATTGGGTTGAACACAGAGATAACTATACCAGGATTAAACAGAAAGGAATGTTTGAAGGTTTTTCTGGTCTGAAAAATCTACAAATCCCCCCAAACCCTGAGCTGATGGAGAAGAATACACAAAGTGCTTAAAGGTATCTCTTGGTACATGAACGCTGTCAACTCTACAGGCAACATTTGCCATGTGAGAGAATATTCCTGATATTCCCAGGCATGCACAGCCATGTGTGACCATTTTTCACACCAGACCAGTGAGGAGAAGTAAATGATGAATAACCCAGAAATTCTATGTGGGACACTTTCCTCTGACCCAGGATGTTTTCTCTAGTTGTATAACACCATTTCCACCAAAATCTTTATGCACAGGGCAAACATCACCAAAAGAGAAACTCTGCTCTTCATCCCAGCTCCCTTTCAACTCTCTTTCCTAAACCTCTAAGCTTGAAAAAAATCTTATTTTACATGTGCTTCAGGAGAACCCAGTGTCCTCTGTGCCTATACAATTAACTCAGATGAAAAATCATCAGATTAAAAGCAGAGAACGCTGATGAAAAATGTGATTACATTTTTATAGCACAAAAAATTCATCTACTCACATGTTCTTGGACTGTCTCCTCTCACCATTACACCCTAATAAAGAAATTTAGCCTGGGATGATGAATCTTATAAATGAGGAAACAGAGTGAGAGCATTTTTCTCATTCACTTGTGTCCTGCCTGTGCTGTCCTGTTCCTCCCTCTTTACCCATCCCTCTTTTTCTCTTACACCCCCAAAAGCAGCTGATGCCCTTGTCACAAACACAAGCTGCAGCACTAAAGGGGAAGGAAGACTAAAACAGGAAGGTGAAAGATTCCATGTCCTTGGCTATTGCTGTCCTCTGACAACCTCACAAATATTTTATCTGTCTGGAAGTGGGTTTTGTCTGATTGCTGAAGGAAACATGATTACACTGTCTGCTTGTCTTCTTCCTCCTCCCTCACTCCATTCCCCCTTGGAAGAAGGGGCATGGGTTACCTGTAGAGGGAAACCAAGGGAAATACCAGATCAAAATGCTAATTGCCAGGGTCATGAGGGACATCATCTGTAAGGAAAAAGAATTCTTAAAAAATGCATTTTCTAGTTTGAGGGCCTAACTAGCATCAAAGCTACCAATGAGGGTTTCATGAACCCAGCTGAAAAATGGGTAGAGAAGCTTTGTGCATCCTCCTCACCTCATCTTTTAACCAGCACATGAGGAGTGGATTTTCCACACAGACTGGGCAGGGAGGGATGCTGCACCTACCGTGCTGTGTGCGTATTTTCAATACTATGAACACTCACGCTGGAAATAGTGAGAGAGAGATATATAATTAGCATTTCATTTTTAGTGCCAGAACTGAATTGTCTCCATGTGAGAAAAATCAGATAGACTTAAATTTTGGGTTGTAGAAGAAGCCTGTGGTAATTATTCTTAGAGTTGTGTATTTTTATTCCTTTCCCATTGCCCACTTCCTTTCAGGAAACCAGGAGTATTATGGTATCCAGTAAAGATGTTATCAACCTGTAACTTGTAACCTGCTCACACTCCTTTTCACTGGGAATAAATTCCTTTTTCTGTAGACCTATTTTCCCAGCTTCTTATTTTTTTGCCTCTCCATCCCTTCCAAACATTACCTAGGTTTGGAAAACTGAACTTGACAGCTGTAACTTCACAAGCACTTTGGTGAAAAAAGGGCAATCCTTTTAAATGTGCTTCAATTCCTGCTCTACAGTGATGGCAGGACACAGACATTGGGATTTTACCCTCACTTTCCAGCCCCAGCATGTACGGCCATCTGATTCCCTTGGACACCATCACAGAACTCTTTTGCACAGCCACTCTTACTCCAGTGAGGTACCAACCACTCTGCTCTCCAGCCATTAAATATACATAATACATATAATATATATATAATACAATATCTTCTGAATGAACTTCAAGAAACAGGAAGACAAAAAATTATAGAGAAAAGATCTTTTTCATCCTACCCACTCATCTGTGTGAACTATCCCTCTGACCTACAGGGTGAAGACAGCTCCTCTGTCCTTGTTCTGAAGCTTCTTTCAATCAGGATTGCTCTACTTTTACCCATCTGTGGCAAATACACTGAAGTGTTTTCCTTAAAAAAGCCTTTAAGCATCTTACAATTCAGTAACAGTAAACACAGGAGAAAATCTTAGAGATGTGGATGTTGTATTGCTTAATAAACACTCAACTCAAAAACTTTCTTTCTGCATGCTGGACCACCACAAAACGATTTTTGCAACCTTTAATGGTATGCCAAACATTTCAAGCATGAAGAAAATGTCACACCGCAGAATAAAGAGCAGGCAAAATCTTTTTGTGCTTGAGTGGATTATGAGAAAACTGTAAATGGGGTGTTTACTACCAAGAGGAAAAAGGAGAGAGATGAAAAGCTGGATAGGCAGGTGGAGAACTTGGCTTTTTGTTTGCAGAGTGCAGTAGAACTCACTGACCAGTCTCCTCCTTTTCCTTTCTTTTAAACAATGTATTATTACAGTCAGGAGAATAAATTTGCAACAGGCAATGCCAACACAGGCAGAGCAGGAATTGATAACCTGCAGTGATGTCTCATGGCAATGGAAGATGGAAGGGACAAAACCCATCAGCACACTGCATCACCGAGATCAAAAGCATCTCCCTACATCACCCTCTTGGCCACCACCTCCTGCCTTTCCTACCCCCAGCTGCCATGTTTCAAATTAAAAATACTTAAAAATTCCAGAGTCACGGCACAGTTACAGCCTGTGCACAGCGGCATCGCCCACCACGGACATGGGCACCCTCAGTGCTGGGTGCTCGAGGTGAGTACCTCTGCTCCAAGAGAGGAAAGGCTTTCCTGAAGGTCTAATTTCTGTCCCCATCAGGCCCAGAGTGGCCCAAGCTGCCCTGCAGCCATGAAACAGCAACAACAGCAAACGAGGAAGGGCTTGGTGCTGGTGGGGAGGAAGGCACAGGAACACTCCAGATCTCAGATCACTCAGCCTCATGCAATAAAAGGAGAAATTCACTTACCACGAATGCTATCAGGCTCTTTACTGTGGACTCCCAGAGAAAGCAGCTCCAAAGGAATTGTATTGTATTCCATATTGCCATGGTGATTTTTTTCACGCGATCAACATTTCTTGATAAGATCTGATAAATATTGAGTGGGAGGAGGGGAGGAGAAGAGGACTTTAATCAAACACACTAATATCCTACTATTGCTTCAGAAACAGGGATAATTTAGGCTACAAATGCATGCCAGGGCACATATTACAAATAAAGTCTCTATTTCAGACACATTCACCAGCTCCTGTCTGCTTTCTGATTACACCCAAGCCTTCCAGATTTTCCTCATCTCTTAGAAAAAAAACTAAGAAAAAAAAGCACAAACTGATGCCAAAACTAAATAAGACAGTTATACAAACCTACCTTTATCCTCATTCAATTCAATTCTTAAAATACACCAGTGTCTCAGGAAAAGGGACAGAGGGAATGTAGTCTGATCCTCTTTTCTACATGTTTTGGACTAGTCCATAGAAATTAACTGGGATTTTTAGACTTATTATAAGGCCTCTTGATTTTAAAAAGAATAATGGCCATTGTTCTTAAATCCTATGGACATAAGGAATTTAGCCTTTCTTCACAAAGAAGGGAATAAGGCTCTTATTGAGCTTTAAGTGCTGCGAACTGTGTAAAATCCACAGCTATCATTTTCCCCACTCTGAAGCACAAAGCAGAACCACTGATGCAAACCAGATCAGAAAGCAATTTCATGTTAACACAAACAAACCTTTTAATATATACAGAAATACACTGAATTTACATGTGTTCAGCATTTTATGCATAAATAGGTTTTGTTCTTGCAACCGTGCTACAGCAATTCAAATCTTTCCAAAACAGATGCAAAAGCTTAGCCCAGACACAATTTTCACCTTTTTAGAAAATTTGCGGTTCTCCTCAGTAAAGCGCTTTTCTCGGGGCTTGAATGTTCTAATACTTGCTTTTATCTGGAAAGAAAAAAAAAACCAATAAAAATAACACCATGTAATTTTAATGGAGTTTTTTTCATTTTCATAGCACGAGCACTGTGCAGGAAGATTAGGAATTTCAGCATCTCTCAGTCTTTCCAGACTCTGTGTGACATAGGAGTTGCTTTTAATTGATATTTTCTACAATGAGGATGATGAGGCACTGGCACAGATTGACCAGAGAGGGTGGATGCCCCATCCCTGGAAACATTCAGGTGGACAGGACTCAGACCAACCTGGTGTAGAGGAAGGTGCCCCTGCACATGGCAGGGCAGGGTGAATGAGAGAAGCTTTAGGGTCCCTTGGAAACCAAACCATTCTGTGATTCCATGCTAAGGAAAAGGCAGAGAAGTTAAACTGGGCAAGGCTGGACTCACTTTAGCAGGAGCAGAGCTGTGGCACAGCCCACGATGGCCTTAATAAATGGGAGTTAAACTCAGCAAAAGGCTGGAGGGCGTAAAGGATTGAGACTGACTCAGCCACCTAAAAACTAAGCACTGTGTCCATGCCTCATTAATTTTCCTGTCAACACCCTGGGAAGAGAACATCCTGGGTCAGCTTTTTGGGGGATAAGGTGTTAAAAGCAATGTATAATAAAATGAACCTGAAGCCTTTTTTTGGCTGTTGCAATTGAAGCTGTGGCTGCAGCAATCAGTTTCTCCTTCCTAAAGTGCTCGTGGGTTATTTGTCCCTCCAGAAATGCCCTTTCTCTGTCCCACCCACCTGGAGAGGCCAAGCTCTGATAGCCCAAATCTTCACTCACAACATCAAACATCCTTACATCACCAGATGCAATGGGGACAGGACTTTTCTGCCTTAGCTCCTGGTTTTAAAAGCATCACCCCCACCCTCGTCCTTGCAGATTCGCACTTTTCACTTACACCAGTGATAAGCAAAAAGAAAATACTTCAACTTACAGGATTAAATAGGACATCCAGCTCCAAGTAAATTACTCCTTTTGAAGCACGTTCCAAGTCTTTATTCTTCAGTGTGTAACAAGTTTGTTTACCATTTCTAATCTATAGTTTGGGGTGGGGAGGGGAGAAAAAGCATCAATATTTTCCTGGCTGTAATCCTCAATGTAATTTAAAGACACTGCAAACAAATAAATAATAATTCAAGCACAAAAGAATTTAAAAAAAAAAAAACTTCCCCCAAACCCTGATAATATACTTGGAGCCTGAAATACAAAACAACCATTGGATTAGAGACCTATAAAATTGCAGATTAAATCTCTTATGGTCCAACTTTAATTTTCAGACCCTGTACTTTATAGTAGAGCAGTGCACGCAATAACCAGTCTGAAAATTCTGCCCTGGAAGCCAGTGAGTCGATGGGAAGTAATCAGCCTCTGTTATTACAAGTTTATAATGGGATTTTTCTTCCAAAGTTTAGGAAAAGAGCCACAGACAACAACTTTACCTACCTATTGCACACTCCAGTACACGAAACCACTTCTTAATGCTCAGTTTATTGCAACGTTATCAAATTATTACCCAGCAAACAAATGCAACCCAAAGAAATGAACAGGCTGAAGTGGAGCGAATGCTAATGTAACAAATGTTCAAAATTAACTAATTCATGTAAAAGACTTCTCCCTCCACCCCATCCCCGAATTTCAATACCACTTCTCTGCTCTGATCAACCGGTTGGCCCTATTTCATTAAGCATCTATTAAAAAAAAACCCAAACAACCAGCTCAAAACCAAAATACCTTCCCTGCCATTTTGTAAACTATTTGGCTCAAAGCAAAAGCATTCTCTCTTCAAAAATGATGGCAGAAATGTATTTATTATACACAGTAGGATATGTATTGATTAAACATTTGGCTTTTTAGGAAGCAGACCAGTTAATTCCAAACTGCAGTAACATAAAAAACTGCAGCTTACCAAAAAGCTAAACTGAGGGACTGTAATGATCAAAGATTAAAGATAACAGAGGAAATTTGGGGGCATGAAATTGCAACCATATTTAAAATTACTATTGCTGCTTTGGCATTTAGGAGAGGCACTCATATAAACCATGGTAGAAATGAGTAAGGGAAAAAGAAGGTGTAACAGGAACAAAGTGATTTCACAAGACAAGGGAAAGGTCACTTTCTTTCCCAATGCTGCTCCACCCTTTCTATACCAAAACAGCTTGTCAAAGGGCAGATGGGATTTCTGTCTGAGGATTGAAAGGGAAGAGGGATCTCACAAGGATCAACTTTGCATCCTCAGTGGTGTCCGGCCAGGAACTCCAGCTATTTCCTATTTTTTCATCCAAAGCTTTACAGTTACAGAGACCTTTGTGGAATTCATTTAATACCAATAAATAAAAACAATAACACTAAACTAATCACTAAGTGCCTCTGCTTTCACCACGGGAGAGCACATACAGTGCTCAAGCTGACAGCAAAGGATGCTGCAGCACCCAGGAAAGGGGCAGGTAAAAAAACATTTTGCAGTCCTGCAGCCTCAAAACAGAAGAGCTACCAAAGTGATTAGACCCTTTTCCAGGGCCAAATGGACTGGCATCAGAAGGTCCTCAGGCCAACTGCCACATACAGCATTGTCAACCCATCACAAAGGTTTCTGCTCTCTCACCAGTTTGCTTTTCCCCCTTTAAAAAAAAAAAATTACAGACCGAAAATAAAATTTTGTTTGGAAAACAGTGATTTTGTTAAATTTTACAAATTAAAGGATAAATGGTTATAACTGATGGCAGGGATACTGAGACAGAAGGCTTTGGTTTGAGGCTGTTGGTGCAAGAGCATGCCCCAGCAACAGGTTTAGCCTGAGCTTTGATTCATGGGTTCTGCTGTGACAGGATAGAATGTACTTTATTCCCAGTCTGTCTGCAGAGATGCAGATGTCCAGTATATATCACAATATCCTAATTCTGGATTCTCCAAGGTTATTAATTTTGGAGCTGAATTTCATTGTATTTAATGTACACATATTTCTCATCACATTTCAGCCATTTACACCAGAAGAAATAGTTAGTGGGAAGACCTCTTTATATTCCTTAGGGTATATTTCTTTCTTACATCTTTCAAGAGTATGACCCACAAGGAAAAGAAATGTGACACAGAGCTAAATTGATAGAAAAAGGAAAAGAAATATTTCTGAATATTTGAGCCTGATATTGTGGTATTCTGCACTCAAAAAAAAATGCTCTGGGGAAAAGAAGACTCTTCATTTTAAGAGCTGGAGCTGAATCAAGCATTTTGGGTGTGTCTGCAGGTGTTTTCAAACACTAAGTTTTAAATCAGCAATAAGTCATTTCTACCTCTGTATTTGTAAATAGGAGTTGCTTGGGAAACTTCTTGAATGGCGTCATTATTACTGTTGCTGCTATTCTTAAATTGAACAGGGCAGGAAGTAATGCAGTGCAAACAAACTTTTAGAGTCAGATTTATTTGGCATATTTAATTCTAAGAGTTCAAACTGTCTGGAAAAAGATGTGCAATTATAACTCAGCCTAGGACTAAACACTCATACAGATATTTCAGCTTTAGACTTTCTTCAGAGGGAAAAAAGCACAAGAGAAGAACAGCAGGCTATGAAATGGCCTGTCTCCATTGCATTTTCATTTGGATAAAAAGGAAGAGAAAACTGAAAAATAAGTCAAACTAAAGACTCCCTTACAGTTTTGGTACCGTGCTAGGGCAGTGTGGTTCAACACAAGGTTTAGGGTAATTCTAAGACCCACGACTGCATGGAGATTACACTGGTGCCATGTCTCAACTGTGCCACAAGAAAACATGCAAAAATACATTAAATACTCCTCTCATTTTCACTGCATCCTGTTCTTGGGGCAGAGTTCAGATTCTGTTCAGCTTCTCCCCAAACTTGAGAGACAGACAGTTACAATAATTTCATTTTGCATCTGTTTCTTTCTGCTCTCTGGGTACTTTCCCTCAGTCTCTGCTATTCCCAAAGACTGCTTAAATGCTCTCTCCAGCTGTGGAATAAGTGCAGCCAGGGCTGGGATCGTAGGATGAACCTCAGTGTCAGAAAGATCAGGTTTCTTCTGTCACCCAAACACCTTTTGCTACAAACCTGATGATGTCACACATCTGACTCAATGAGTAGCTCTGCTATCTGTGTCTGAAACAGCTTAACATCTGCTTGTGGGAAAAGAAATATTCAAATTAAATGTGAAAATACGTGCAGGTAAGCACCTTAAAGAGACATAATCAATATTATTCCTTTATTGATGATGTTTTATATCCTCTCTGAATACTAATGCCTGCATTCTCTGAAAGCTTCTTAATAGCTTACTGGGGCTCAACCACTAAGCAAGACTGCCCATAACCCTGGGATTAACATGAGGACAGCAGCTCCTACCACACCCACATGCTGCATTTTGCAAGGTCACCATCAGAAAAATAGTCTGGATTTTCATCCCATGGGAATTTCTGATATTTGGGTCATTTCCCTCTTCTGAGTCAACACAGAAAGGCAGAACCATATCCATATTTTCACAGAAAGAACTGTGTATTCTATGTCACATCCCTTCTCCATACAGGACCACAGAAAGGAAATTATCAACTGGAAAAAAAGCTGAAATTCTCTTTTGCAATAAATATTTTGACCTACACAGGCACTTGAGTCAAAACACTCCCTGAAGTTGCCTCTAACTGATGGAAATGTTGAGGTACACAAGACCACCATCCAGTCAAGGTCCAAAGTGCACCAGGTTCCTCTCAAATGAATGAATATATTTGCTAAACTCTTTGCACAGATGTCCCCAGTAAAACAAATGTGACTAAACACAGTATTGATGTAGCCAGCCAATGCTAAATCTATTAAGCAACAACCTTCTGACCGCTTGGGAATTTTAATGAAATAGCAAAAGCCAAGATTGATATGACACAAAACACGGAGAAGACAGGACCCTTACGCAGCAAAGCGTGTTTTTTCATTGCTCTTGTCTTAAAGAAATATGGTTTAGAGGCTTTTTTTTTTCACATTGATTTTAAGAAAACTTCACTCTGTATCCAGCTTTGATGCAGATTCAATGTCATATATTGATGACCTGACAGAAGAACGCTGGGCTAAACCTCTGTACATCAACACCCGGGACGTGTGGAGAGTGTAATGGCCACTCTCCAAGGGTAATTCATCTAAAGCATTTGGGACCTCTGATATTCCTGCTTGAGCTCATTGCTGATGCACAATGTCATCCCATTTGCCCTGCATAACATAAAGCTGTCTTGTGATAGACACACACCTCCCCTTATGAAAAGGATGTATTTCCTCAGGAAAAGATGAAAGCAAGCCACATATTTGATCCACCTGTACATGAATAAAGAGGGTTTTGTTCCTCCCCAGTACTGCCATATGCATTCAACCAATTTTGTACAAAATATGCCTGTTCCTTCACCCCAAAACTCTTTACCCCAAACACTTCACTTTGAATAACCTTCTGTGGGTTCCACAGTGGAATGGAGATTTGGGGTTTTGGCAGAGGACTGCTATCCAAAGACCAAAGAGATATGGAGCTGATGGACTGAAAGAAAGCATATGAGGGCTTCAAGCCAGTCTGAGGAGGAGCTGAAAACCCTGGGAGCACAGGGATGAGACATCATCCCTGTTGATACCTTTTCAGTGAGCAGCAAGCAGCTGGGGGAGAATCTAATGTCAGAAACAAGATGTTGTTTTCCCTGGAAGAGAGGTGGGAGATTTTTCCCCATTCCAAAAATCCCTGTTCATGATCAGGATAAAAGTCAGAACAGACAGCACACTTCACAGCTGCTTCCATTGCATAAACACAGTGATTTCACTTCTCTCAAACTCTAAAACTTTCTCCTGGAAAGGACTGTGCACTTATGGTCAAGTGTTAAGTAAGTGCAATCATCAGGTGTCTGCTCCCTGAATCCAGGCCATCCTTTGGACAATTAAGCTTGCCAAAGGCACACTCCTTATTTTCAGTGTATGGTTGGCTATTGACCTTGCCTGGCACTTGAGAATATTTCATAGACCTCTTCCTGTTGGCTGGGGAAAAAAGGGTGCAGCAGAGGACTACTCTGACCTGATAATCCAGCAGATAAAAAACATTCCATTCTGTGCTACAACTCTTCACTCAAAGGCCTTTCTACATGAGGATATTTGATATACTCTGCTTTCAAATTCATTGAAGCACACTATATGCTCCCATGTCTCTAATAACTTGCAGCCTTCTAGGAGATAGGAGTCTCTTGAAGCAGAAGAAAAAAGACAGACCCTCACAAAGAGACACACGGTTGCCTTTACTAAGATCTAGGACACAAAGGAACACAGAGATAGAAAAGACTTCTTTGATAATTAGTTCAAGTCCCCTAGAACCTACAAAACTTCTAAAACCTATCAAACTTCTTTCTTGAAGTAATAAAGTTTTTGCCCTACTTCTCCATTCCCCAGGTTCTTCTGGCACAAAAGCCTGCTCTGTTCAGTGCTCATGGGCTTCCCTTTCACTCCCCAAGAGCTCCCTCCAGCCCAAGGCTTGGCCAAGCCATACTCTGTGGGTCACCTCTGGCAAGAGGTATCCACTTCCCTGGATACAGTGGCAGCACTAATTTGTGTCTGTGCTAGTGCAAATTGTGAATGTGGCTGACCAGAGCAGTGCTTGAGATGAGGTCTCACACATGCTTTAGAGGAGGACAGTAATTTGACAAAAAGAACAGAAGAAGAAAAGTACAACAGGTTGATCAACATGGAAAAGTTAAAGCTAAACTTCTCTCTTTTATCCAATTCTTCTGTACCACATCTACCAGAACGTGTAGTTTGCAGCTTCATTCATCATTGGGCTCCTTAAAACTGTTCTCATGCTGCCCAGCTTTTTCTTATTTGGTTCCTGTAATAATCCTAGATCACAGTCAAGGATGAATGGAAAGAATACATAATTTCACCAGCCCTGAATTTTTGTGATTATTCCTGTGTTAATGTGATGATGAGGGTGTAGTCATGTTTGCAAAATGCCAGTGTGGGACTACTGAACACATTTAACCCAAAATTCGGTGTCATATTAATTAAACATTTCATATCCCTCCAACGTATACTCTATTCAAGGCAATTTTTCATTAAGAAAAGAATCTAGTCATCCATGAACAATTCCTGAAGTAAACTTACTTCACATGCTGACAGCTCACAAGTCAAACTTGTGCATTTTTAACAGGAAAAAAGAATGGCAAAAGCACATCTATTTTCAAAAGACAATTCAATGCCAGGCAAATATTAGGCCTGATTACATACAGAAATTAGATCTACATCATTGTGAGGCTTCCCTGAGTCTTTAACTTTTGTTCTCTTTTAGTATATTTATCTAAATGGTTCAAAGGATACATTCAAAGTTACAGTCAAAATGACAACATACATTAAAATTCCCATTTGAAGAAAAAGAGCTTAGAAAATTACAGATCGTTGTCTGAGCAGACCAAGTTAATAGGTGCAAAATGTTTTTAATCAGAGACAGAGATGAGTATATTTACACTAGATTTGACTGAAATAGGAGGCAGAGAAGTTTGGATGGAAAGGAAGAAGATCAGTTGGCAAGGGAAAGCATAAACAATTTTTATTTTATTTTTTTTGTGTCCCAAACCTTGGACACAGAAAAACCTACACTGAATAGTTTGGACATTACCACACACATGCACTCCCCTCCTCTGCCTTGTTACATGCTTCCTAAGGGATACTTGACAAATGCCTATAAAATCAACAGAAAATCCAAATCTAACATCTTCTCACTGTGAGCCCACACAGCCTGCTGCCGATCATGCAGGCCATTTGGCAAGCACTGGGTCTGCAGGAGAGCAGCTGCTCCAGCCACTCTCTTCCAGTAACATCAGAGATATGAGGACTTGGGGAGAAATTAACAAAGTGATGAAAAATGGAATAAAAGATGTTAAGAGGTTTTTTCCTCCCTGTAAACACCAAATAATCCTCCATGCCCAACTGACTCTAATATTATTCTAAAATAGGAGATACTGACAAGCTACAAAAATAGATGAACAATCTAAAATATCCCCAAAAAGATCACGTAGTCTGGGCCACGGAGGGAAGAGCATTGTAAAGCTCTCAACAGCATGTGGGCCACAGAGAGCTCAGTATTTACTCCTGTATATTAAGCTATTTATTTATATCCCCAAATTGCTGGGGTTCCCCTGTTTCAGACACCAGCATGAACAGCACAGGGTGGATGAAAGCAAACACACTTCTGTGAAGATTCAGAAGCCACATTGCTTTTAATTCACAAATACAAGAAATGCACTTATTTAGACAAAATCACAACAAAACTGGAGCACATAGACTTATTTCTTTACTGCTATGAAGTATTCCTTAGTTTGGGATCATATCCTCTAAGTCAGTTCAAGAGTTTTCTGGACAGTTCATTATTTGTTTGGAAATACCAAATGTTTCAGTCCCCCTCTCTGATCTTGATTGATGCCTTACCTAAACTGTGCTGATGCTCTGAGGCTTACATGGCCTGCCTTGATCAGATGGGACCTTTCCCTTCTCTCTAGAAATTTCCCATTTCTCTCTCCAGTGTCTGCTGGGACAGAGCCCCATAAATCTATCACTGCCTTTCCTGCAGCAGCCGACCTCTAAAACTCCAACTCTTGCCTTAACCCTGGAAGCTGTGTGCCAGCCTTTCTGCAGAGGTGAATCTGCTTTCACAGGGATGTTTCAAAACCAGACTGCAATTTTGCACTCTGCAGTCTCAACCAGGATTCACCATCTGCCTATTTGAGAGGGCTATTACCCACAGCATCACACCGAGCATTACCCAAAGCACCTCACCGCAGCCTGTGCTTCTGGAATCAGGTTATACATGGAAAGCAGAAATGTCATTGTAGAATATCCTGACTTGAAAGGGACTCACAAGGATCCTGCACGGGACAACCCCAAGAATCACACCATGATGTTTGCACAACAGATCATCACCCTGCACGTTCGCTCAGGGCTCAACTGCACAAATTTCTGTCACAGCCTCCCCTCGGCACAGGGAACCTCCTGCGAAGCATCACTGCCTCACAACTGACAGAAACCCCCAAGCTTACAGCTAAACGTGTTTACACAACTTGGCTAATATGACACAAGAGTCCCATGATGTTTCAAGCCTCATCTACTAATTGATTTAATAAGTCACAGCCTAGAAAGTTCTTCCTACACGTTACTATAAAAGCTACCAGAACCTTCTGTGACACTGCACATACACATGGAGCTGTTTATGTCCTCTTGATCTGGTTTGCTCACTATTACTACCAGTCTTGTTTCAAAATTAAATCAGTCTTACCAAAGACAAAGCTTCTTTCCCCCCGTTCCTCCATTAAAGTCTTTTAATGATCCTTTCATGTTCCACTCCCTTTAGCTTGGCCTTTTTTGGCTGTTTCTGAAAAAGCTTCAACTCTCCTTAATCTCCAGAGCAACCACTTTCCCCTGAGCTCGCTTTGTTTCCAGTTTTGATTTTATACTCCCATGGTAGTGCTCACTCCTCACATATTTGTTTACAGAACAAAAGCCACCAGTCTTTAAAAGCACTATGGAGTGGAAAACACTCCTTTTAGGTAATTTCATTCAGCTGTGCCAATAACAACAGCTATCTCTAGTCAATCCTACTGCGACGTGCAATTACTTTCTTGGAGTAAAAAGAAGCAAGATGGAACAAAGACATGCTTAAAATGCTACCTTCAGAAGATGATGTGGAAACGCACAGAACAACTCAATTATGTTTTCAGACCTACGTGGCACTGATGAAGTAGGGACATTTCTGCAATTTGCTTTCCAATCAACCAAATTTGTACTAAGATGGGTTGACAATGTTCATTACACTAAGGAGAGCTACAAACACTGCCAACTAATGTATAGATCACAAAACCTGTTTAAATCTGTGGGGTTTTGTGCTACAGGGGAAATAAACTCACAACTTGCTCCCAGCCAAGCATGATATATGGGGTAAAGGTTACTTACAGACAGCAAAGGGATGGCAACTTTTCCAAGGAAATCAGGGGGTTTATCTCCATCTTCATCAAACACTGTCACTTCCAGAACATCGTGAATATCTTTAATAGGGCTGGAACAAAAAAGTGCAGACCCATAAAAAATAATATTCCATACACAATCTCCTCTACAAAGATCTGAGACTACTGTTTTACTAATTAAGTTTGTATTACCTTGGGGTATATAACTATCATTTAATTAAATTTCCCCCCAAAATGAATCAAGTGATGGGTATTCCCCAAGCTTTCCCCTCATGTTTCAGTTGCACAACTAGGTGAAGAAACTACCAGACAGTGACTTTTTGCTATTTTTTTGTATTGGTGATGCTATCAATGTAAAACTCAGCTCTCCAACAGAATGCTGGTGACTGGGAGAGGTCAAGGGCTGAATTCAAACCCAAGTTTCATTGCATTAAAACTGCACAGATAAGTGTGTTGCAGAAAACCTGGATATAATGGGGCGGGCTTTCTAGTGGTGTTGAAAGCTCCAGCTGAAACAGACTCATCCACCCAAAACAATCCACACTGCTACAAAATAAATCTAAATCATCAATAGCTTTCAAGAGGTTTAATTCAGTTTTTGGTTTTTTTTTAATGGATAAAAATCTAAGGAGACATGTGAGTGCCTGACTGGCTCTGCAGATTTGGTGCTTGGATTAGCCAGGCAACATTAGTAAGAAAGTTAGAGAGTGTCCATAGCTGACATTTCTGAGACCCACAGGAAGTACAGACACAAACTTTCTCTTTAAATAAAATAAATTTGGATTGTTATTGGATTTATTTTGCTGGCTGAACATCTGACAAGACTCATCTGCTGGTACAGTCTCAGAAAAAACAGTGATGAGTGGAAGCTTCTTGAGAACAAAGTATGAGAAAGGACTCCAAGAGACAAGCACTCAGCTGTACCCCTGAATTAAACAGAAATCCAGCAAAGTATTTCTGTTAAAGAAATTGGATAGTTTTTCTTGTGTTCTCATCCAGTCTAGTATTTATGAATGTTGCTTTAGCAAGAAGTTCACAATTTTCAAACAGTTCTTCCAGTGGACAGACGCAAATGTCACAAATGCTTCATTGCCAGCCTTCGCACAGACTGCTGCAGTTGTAGGAGATTTTTATCTCACTCACTTATTCACAAAAATCTCTGTCAGCATAAAGCAAGATTAAAAAAATGGATTGCCTAAAAGCAATATCTAAATTATAACTTTTATTATTAATAAAGTGACAAATAAAAGAATACCTTGATTTCCATAAAAATTCAAGCATCTAATTTGGAGCACATTCGACTAGTTTAAATTCAGAAGATATACCAAAACCAACATGAGCTCTAATTCTCTGCTTACTTCAAATTAAATAAGGATTCTACCAAGGTTCAATGAAACATATTTTATTTTAAGTTACGGAAAATGTAGGCGTGAGTATCTGGTCTCAACTTTCTGTTACATTATCTCTTGGATCAAGCTATGACTCCATTATGTCTAGTCATGATTCTTCCTATAAATATCACAGTAATTTTTCTTTTAATGACTTCTATTAATAAACTCCATGCAAGAACTAGTAAAAGGCAAAAGGCTTTAATTAAGTTATATTTGAGATTTCTCCAACATCCTCTCTGACTACGAAAAAAATGACATATCTTAAACTTGACCTTTGTATGTTCCCAAAGTCAATAGCTTTCCTAGTCAAGCTGCTAACTGGAGTAGCTGCACAGTTTCCAAAGAAATCCACTTACAATGTGAAAACTTTGTTCCACTCTGGATTGAGGTTCTTGTAAACTGTGTGTGTTTGAAGCATGTCATTTCCCAGCTCCAAGACACAGAAAGGATCACTTTTGCCTAGGGAAACAAAAAAAATTAAGTGGACCAGTTATGGTGTTTAGTACGCAGTCTCTTTCTTTGCAGTAGGGCTAAGGAAGTGATTGGTTAAATAAAATTAGATCCATTAAAGCAACTGTAAAGTGCATCTCTGATCATCCCCAGTTCTGGAAACTCCAACACTTACCGTACAGTTCATTCAGGGGGCTTCACTCTAATACCTGAAATCTGAGACTTTCAGTGAATCATCTCTCAGTCTTTACAGCAAGAAAGATCTTTTCATGTTGACAATTACTCAGATGCCCTTAGGAAAGCAGCACAATTGTTCTGAGCCAGGGAAGGAGCAGTGCTGCAGTTACATTCCCTATTTTATCCTCTGCTTAGTGCCTGTGGTCTTCTTCAGTTGATTACAGGATTAAGTATCCACATCATGAGAAAATAAGCATGACACTGACTGAAATCAGAAGCATTTCCTCTATTAGTTCCATGTCAGCAAGTCCTTGAAGCCTGTGAAGGCTCTACACCATGCCACAGTTTGAACAAAACCCAACATCAACTGGAGAAACCATGCATGATCCAGGTATTGTATTTACAGCAAACAAACAGAGCAACCCCCCAAAACAAAACAAATAAGGAGAAAAAAAAACCCTCCTCTCTAAAGAAAGATGTCAACGTGGAATCTATTAGGTGAACACGTTTGCTAATGTATTTTCTAATCACTCACATTACATGAATTTGTAGTTTTCCCAAGTCATTGCAGCTCAGCAGTTTCCTTTGTGAGCAGAGTGGCCCCTTATCAGCATGTCTGGCTCAGTATCTGATTTAATCTCATCTCCAATGTTCATGTACAACCCAGCCACAGACACTCCAGCCTAACTTCTATGTAGGCAACTAAGTATGTCAGCAATGCAGGGATTTAGATACCAGACAAACAAGATATTTAAGCAAAAGCTGTCCTTTTCTTAATCTTTATTTTCTGTATTATTAATGCAGAGCTTTTAAGGGTCTTACTCTCAGAAGTTTATAAAATAAACAGGAATCTTTTCAGTATGTAAACAGTGGGTATTAACTAGTCAATACTGGTAAAGTTTAAAGACCATGTGTATTACTGGAATCTATTTGTCTTCTCCTTTCTAGCTTACATGCCCATTCCCTGATAAGTGTGGAAAATGCATGTAGCCTTTCAGAGAAACTGCTTGAAATGCAAACTGGTATATGCCAAAAACAATCCCACTGTATAATTTGGTATTCTGAATGCTATTTTTTGGTCAGTGAGCAAATGCAGTGTTTGAGAAGAACTCTCATGCGTACACAGAAAACATCCAACAAAGCAGAAAAAGTCATTTCCACGTCAACAGAACTATTATCTAGGAATATAAAAGTATGGAAGGCTCAAATTGGGCTAGCTGTGGCTGAAGAGCTTCTACATATATGATACAGCTGTCTGGAAATCAGCCCAAAAATTTATGTCCAAGAGTAAAATATGGATTTTTCGGAACACTGTTCAAAACCAAAGCAGCTAAGTGTGTGTTTTCTGATCACTATTATTACAGCAGGCTAAACACTTGCAATTAAAATCTATGATGACAACATACAAGCAACTGACAGAAATCCCAATCACACCAAAATCCAATCTTTACTGAGGGAACAAGGTATAAGGGGGCATTACACTCACCATCCCCACCAGTCTGCAGGACTTGGGGGATTTAAGACTCCTGACTGCCATGGGAAGGGACAGGGAGGGGACACTACATGCTCACACTGCTCCTCTATTAACCCTTGGAAATCTTTGTACCTCTGATTCCCTCTGTGATTTTCGCTTTATTAGATTTTTAGCTGGGACTTTGAATTTACTTTTATCAATAACAATAAATCTGAGCAGTCTCCTTGGCAATGCAGGAAATATGGCACTGCTCTAGGAGGGCTCTATTATGGAAGCCCATAATTGCTGCACTAATCATTTATGAATGGCTCAGAACAGATAATTAATCTTTATGTCTCTCATTTCATGATCAGAAATTATGCTATTTTTACCTAAAATGGCTGCATCCTTTTGCAATTTGGTGGGTCTATTACAGCATAATACTAGGATATTTTCAGCACTGCCATTGAAAAACAATTTGTCATTTGCTTCATGAATCAGGCTCAAAGCCTGGGTTATTTTGAATATAATGACAGACTGAGTAACCTTTTACTTAAGCAGAATTTCATTCTGTGCTATGCACAAGGAATGTGTGTCACATACTCTGTATGAAAAGTCTTTGAATTGCAGAATCAAGAACCTGCGTGTCTCTTCCAATGTTCATTATCCACCCACATGCTCCTGTTTGAGTACTGAGGGAGAAGGGGCCAAATCCATCACTGATGCAACTGCTTTAGCATCAGCAAAGTTTTCCAGAGGGTAAATAACCTTCTGGGCTCAGCTCTTTCCATGAATTCTGTCTATATTAAAACCTCACATATTTCTAGATGGAACTTTGGGCACATGGCAAAGCTGATGCTGCTCTGCTGTGCTAAACTTATTAAATTAAATTAGTCAGCAAGGTGCAGTTACACTCTTAATTTCATATGGACCTATACATAATGCCAATTTTAGATATGGGTTTCTTTACAAGTTACCTTTCGTTATTGAGATATTTTGGTTTGGTTTTGTTTTTTCTCAAATTAAGTTCTTCAGTTCCTTCCTGCTCTCTGCAGTAAACATTTTTTTCCAATTCAGGGTTAAGCAGTGAATTGACTAAAGCCCTAAAACAGAACCATGATTAATCATGGGCTTTCTCCTTTGCTCCTTTTCTTATGAGCAGCATTGTCTTATGTAACAATACCTTCACAAATACAATGGAATGGGGAAAGAATCTTTTCCCTCTACCATCTTTTTTGCCTTTATCAACAAGTTATCTTAAAAAAATGACTGTGTCAGCAAATACACAACACACAATGCTGTGCCTGTGAATTATGAGCTGCTGTGAGATAGAGAGGGGAATTAAAAGGTCTCCAGAATCCTGGAGAAGATGATAATAAAAATAATAATATCCAGGCAGTCGCTACAGAGAAGTATCAACCTCCTAGACTTTCCCCCGAGGTACAATATAAAGTTGTGGTTTTAAAAGGTGTTAGTGTCCACTGCTGTCAGGATCAAGCACAACCTGAGGAACAGCTCAGTGGAAAATCCATACTTTTCATGGAGTAAAAGCACCAAAAAGGTCATCCCAAATTGAAGCCTCAAATAAGATCTAAGAGAAAGCATCACACTCACAGCCCTGCTGCTGACAAGTTTCCTCTTTCAGGTGACAGCCTGCAGCATCACCCAAACCCACACACCCAGCACCACAGCAGACAACCCAAAATCTTTCAGCCTTGCTCTAAACCCATAAGACACCTGATAGAAGATGGAGAGGCTTTGCCTTGCAGGTGCTTTGAAGGCACCACCGCTGTGTATCAACTCTTATTTTACATATTCCTGATGGAAAAAACACTTAGCACGACATGCTGCTGCAAAGTTATCTGTCAGATTGCTCAGGTCTAAAGGGAAATTAAGATCTCCATCCACTGCACCTTCCCACATACTTTTGGCAGTCAAAGCCATTTGGTATCTCAGTTCCCTGAGGCAGGTTTCACTGCTGGAGAGATGATGGGATGATTTACTTTTCCTTGATCAACTGACAGTACTGCACAAAGTCTATCATTTGCAATATATTATAGCATCATATGCTGCAAAATAGAAATAAAATACCTGAAAAATCTGCTGCCATCAGGTCCACTGCCTTTAAAACTTTGACTTGTAAGAAGCCAATGTCCTTTATGTCCCGAAAGGAATTCTTTATACACTGCAAGGAGAGAAGTACAAAGATGTATTTTGCTTGTAACTCAGTAAGAAACAGAGACTACTGGAGCACTAAATAACTTATCACAGAATTGGCTAGGTTGGAAATAACCTCTAAGATCATCAAGTTCAACACTTAGCCCAGCACTGCCATGCCCACCACTAAACCATGTCCCTAAAAGCCACATCTATGGGTCTTTTAAAAACCTCCAGCACTGATGACTCAGTCATTTCCCAGGGCAACCAGTTCTTGGCAGTGCTGAGAACCCTTTTGGTGAAGAAATGTTTCCTAATATCCAATCTAAACCTCCTCTGGCACAACTTGAGAGATACACTTACTCCTTCTTGACCAGCTCTTGAGGACGTGGCAGCCATCACAAAGCTTTATCTCCCAGCATTTGAAAGTCGAGAAAATAACCTCCCCAAAGGAGGGAATAAAGCTAAGTATATTATTATCTCTTTGTGTTATTCAATATCTCATTCCCCATGATAATCTCCTAATACAATTCAAGTTTGCAAAGAACAGTATTAGTTTAAAACTCAACAAATACAAATGGCCAAATTGCTTGGATCTATCTGCCCTACCAACCTCTGTCATTCAAAATACAACAACTACCCCATTTAATAATTTTCTTTGGTAGAGGACATGTTATTACAACTGGAGAATTTTTTTCTGCAATTTTGACTATTTCAGAACAAAAAAAAAAAAAAAGAAAAAGAAAAAGAAAGAAAAGGAATGACCAACTCACATAACGCTGAGAAATCTGTTGCCGTTCATTGGGGTCTCCCAAAGGGCAGACACACAGATCAGAGATAGACACTCCTGTACATGGGGCAACAGCAATCAGCATCAGCAGGGACCCTGGATGTTTTTCCAGAGGCAGCTCCAAGCAGTGGGTCTGCTTTATTGGCAGGGCAGTAATGTCAACGTGGCACCTGGAACGACATTGCCAAAGGTTAAAAAGGAAAAGGAGATGGCAAAAAAAAAAATCATAAAGCAACATTTATATTGATTTCAGCAGCAAGCAGACACCAACATTTATTGCTTCTTCAGGACAGAAAGAGTGGGGAAAAAAAAATAATTCCCAAATTTAACATGGGAAACCAATTAGGCAGAATCTATTGCACTTATTGTCAGATTTTGCTTTCTGGTCTGTCCACTGGTAAGGGGAGGTAAAAGGTTTGGGCTGCAAGTACAGGAGAAAAACTTAACTCTGGCCTGCCTCACTTCCCTCTAAAATCCCCCAGAGTTTTGTGATGGATTTGAAACACAATTTTATTTCACCTGGGAGAAAAGAAAAGGGGCAAATGCAAAATTTAAAACATTAGCCTAAAATAGATTAGTTTCTTTAAAGTCACATACTCCATTTTATGCTACATTATACTGTATGCCCCAATCTCTTTTACAAGCCTTACTAGAGCTACATTTTCAGTGTACTGTTATATTTCCCAAAGGGAAGGATTGTCTTAGAAGTCCCCACCCACCAACTCCTTGCACGTAATATGTATCATTAACCTGATGCTTCCCCCAAAAGTAAAAATAAACAGGATAAAAGAGAAACATTCATAAAGAGACAACAATAAAATATGAGTATGGGCTAAAGTAGAGAGATCTCCAGGCAGCCAGTTACACATGAAGGGAGTGGTTAAATGCAACAAAAAGTCTAATCACTTGGCTCAGCTAAATGCCTTCTATTTAGAAGTCCAGTAAATGGAGTGGAACTTTCTTGAACCTCCGTGGGCTTGGCTTGTAAGAACAGGCTGAACAAAAGTTACAGATGAAAAAAGGGTTTAAAAAAAAAAAGAAAAAGGCAAAACAAAAGCAAGAAAAACAAAGGGAGGAGAAGGTTTGCAGCCATACTGCAAGAGGAGGAACATTCCTCAGAGGGATGGGCAGTGGATGATGGAGAGTGAGAGGTTTTGCTTCACTTAATGCCTGCCGACAAGTTTTTATTTAAACTAAACTTGTTAAGGTGTTGTCTTAATAGGCTAAAATTCCACAGGGTTCCCCCAGGTGGGTTTCTTCTGGGTAAATGGTGCATGTAGTGTTCCTGATTGATCCCATTCCAGTTGTAGAGCTGGAGCAGTTTATGCCCATCTGCTATAAATTGCATGCTTTCCGCTTCTTAACAGCCTATTTTCTGTGAATGTTAAAGGGGGTGAAGAAAAAAAAAAATCTCAAAACATTTATAGCCTGAGAACCCAAGAAACCATGTTATGAAGTAAAAGCCACTGCTCTGATGAGTTTCTAAGTTGTCCAGTAGCTCTGTGTATTAAAACACAACCCCTTGAGCTTCCTCTGACCACAATCAACAGGAATGACTTTGCCTTAAGTGTGCTCTTTTCTCTCCACTGCTCTGGAGGTACAACGGGTTTCAAGTTTACTCTTATTAACTGCTTTCAAGTGCTTTGAAAGAGAAGGAAAATAAACCAGGCAGAGTACCAAGACGGCTCGGCGCGTAGGCTGCCTCTCAACACCATTTCCAAGTGTGAGAGGTTGCATTTAAAGCTCATTGCTACACCTAGACTCTTCAGAAAAATATGACAAGAAAAGTCACAGCAGAAAGGAAAACAAAACAACAACAAAGAGAGAGAAAAAGACCTTATTTCTTTCAGAGAAAAAGCCCTTATCACTTCCACACTGGAGGTCAACATCACCTTGGCTGCATTAACACCACTGTGTCTCAGGCTGCAGCAGTTTCAGTGATACTCTGGGTATCAGCACAAAAGGGGGGATGCATCCTTATCTTGGAGTTTAGTTTTTTGCTTTGTTTTGGTTTTTCTCTAGATGCAGAAACTGAAGGAAGGAGAGGGGAAATTTCAAGGTCACCCAGCTGGTCTGTGGTTCAGCTGGCAATAGAGGCCATGTCTCCCACATCAGCATTTCATACACCACCCACTCAACACAGTCCACAACTGGGAAAAGCTGCAGTTGTTTTTTATGTTTAAAACTTTCCACGGAGTAAGACAGAAAACACAACTTGTTCAGACAACAGTGCATCAGCCACCAATAGATTACCTCAAACTCCATCACAAGCCAAAGGCAAAATTAAATATAATTCTATCTTGTTTTGGCAAATTGGAATTGCTTCTCTTCTTAAAAGAATTTGATTTGCACAAGGTCAAAAAAAAAGATGGAGTGTAAGGGTGTGGAGGTCAGAGGGGCATATGCACATGTAGAGGGGAAAACAGCAGGAGGTGGAATGTAAGTATTTCTTCCTCAAATCATGTCTAATTTCTGTGCAAACTAACTTTCCTTAAAACATCTGTGTTCACTCAAGGTATGCCTATATTTTCCTGTGAGGAGTTGAAAAGAAAATCCACATTTGCACTGGCAAAAGGCTTAAGAAAAAACAGAAAAAGTCAATCTGTTTCATTTAGGTTATACAACATAATTGATCAGATTGCAGAGAATGCAGCTTGGTAAAACAATTAGACATTCAATTTACTATATAAATTCAGCAATTTCCACACTAACACTTCTACACTATTAAAACAAGTCTAATGATTTCCAAACTACTTCCCTCATTCTCTTGAAACAAAAACTCTTCCTTTCTTTCTTTCTTAGCTTTCTATCTGCAAGATCTTATTACAGATAATTATTTCACAGGAAAGTGGTAAGAGACTGTTGTGATGGGCACAGAATCAAACTAATGGAGGTAATCCACTTTTGTTTAAAAGTCGCCTGCTCTGAATGCAAAGGGCAAAACTCTCAGAACATTTATATTTCAGGTGATACAAATGATCTCCTGAGTTAAATTGTCACAGTAATCCTACCTTAGGATAGAATAGCTCTGTTTGTTGCCATCTTTCACTGTGTTACATGTTGAATTCAGACATAATCTTTCACACAAGTGGCTACATGCACAGTCTACAGGGGCTGCAGTTCTGTAAGTTGAGAATGCATCGTGCACACAACTGTATAACTTTTCTTGCTCTTAACCACAATTAATTAAATGCTTTCCTTCCTCCTGATCAGTATTGAGGTCTACACCTATATTAGCCTCTACTCCTGTACAGCTTTAGTTTTCAGTTAAGACTGTTCTGACTCAAAGCCCCCACCTATACCTTCCTTTTTCCCTGTTTTTTATTCAATTTGCAGAGAAATAGTACTTGAGAACAGTACACAGTAAATTAGGGATTAAAATATTTGTTTATCAGAGAATCACATGTTAAAATGTCACTAAAAGGTGCTGAGGTTAACTTCTTATTAGCCATAGAGTTGTATTTTATTTCCCCCCCCCAAAAAATCTGTACACAACAGTGTCACTTTATCCCCTGCAGACTTCTTGAAAGCCCTTCACAAAAGAGATCAGAATCATCAGAGAGTACAGAAAGATGTATCTATGACTAATACTTGAAATTTCAAATGCCACAGGTGTCAGGGAAACAATTAATAAGGTCTTATTATGACTTATTTAATGGAAAAATTCTTTTTTCTGATTCATCCTACAGCCTGGTGAGATTTAAGTGAAGGTTTTGGTTGCAGCCATAATGGGGATTTTACTGCTCCATCCCAACAGCATAGCCTTTAAAACATGAGTTTTTTCCTATTGCAAAGACAGTTTCCTGGAGGCATTCATCATAAAGATATTGGATGCACTCCAGTCCCAGAGCTCATGGTCTTAAGTTTAGCAATTTTTGTAAAATCTCTTTCTTGAGGTAAATATGTGAAGAAAAACCCTTCAATGTTCTGCAGCACCTCTTTTTCCAGAACACATCCCCTAATGCAGAAACACTCTCTAACAACCTGGCATAAACAATTTAACTCCGCCTGGACAAATTCTACACACATCAACACCTTTGTTTATTCATATACATTAACATCATCTCCTGTTTATAGCATGCCTCTCCTCCCAAAGGACACAAAAGCACTCAATAAATGTTACTAACAGTCCTGTGCAGACTAAATAGAGGGATTATTTCATCCAGCACCAAAATGCAGCCAGCCCTCAGTGTCAGAGCCTGCAGCTGAGCCACTCAAGGCTGCAGGATTTTAAGTGAGGAAGAGAAATTGGACCCAGCTGAAACTCCAAGGAGACTGCAGGTAGGCTGAAAGTAATAATTTAGCTTGTGATGTGCACTGACAGTGAGGGTTTGTTTTGTGATAGAAGGGTGACATGAAATGTTTCCTCACTAATTCAGAAGCAGACAAACACCCCAGGTGTTTGTGTTCAGCACCAGAGGTCCAAGGCATTCCTTACTCTACGTGTTCCATGCTCTCCACAGACACTTCAGATCCTATTTCAAGAACAATATTTTACCTTGAAAACAAATTATGCCCGGGAGAAGAACCATATTAGAGAGTCTTAAGGCATCCATACTGTCTGAAATCCTGGGTCTAAAGGAATTAACTTTGTGCCCTAAAGTTCTGCAGTCGGGATTATCAGATTTGACTCCACTGTGAGCATGTCCAACTTAATTTAAATATTAAAAACATGCATATTTTTAAAGGTTTAACCAACACAGTTGGAGGTTGAACAGGCTGGAAAGGATCATAATGAATTCTAACTCTATTCATAAATTGACCACAAAATTATTAAGTCAGATCCAGAAAATTTTGCTTTTTCCTTAAAGCCATGCAAATTATTTGACGGCAGTTGGCTGCACTGCTGTGTGTAATGACCGAATATAACCCACAAACATTTTACTAAAGAATATTTCTTACAATGATGTTGTGAAATCCAGAAATCTCAAAACTCAACTTGGAAGTCATGGAGACAATAAATATGGCACCTCATAATGCTGTTCTTCCAACAGAATCCTTTTCCAGATTAGACTGCATTTGAACCCTTCATAAAATATTATTTATAGGGTGTCAAAAAGTTTCTACACTGTAAAAACAATACCTGTTATTATGCACTTGGTGTTTACCCATTTTTTCAATTGCTCTTCAAAAACTAATGTGTTTTTTCCTGTTTTGATGCTACAGCAAATTTGCTGTGCTTAAGACAACAAAAGCAAAAAATTTTTTCTCCACATAGACATCAAAAATAAATTTAAACATTGAATCATGGAACTGTTTGGCTTGGAAATCATCTTGTTCCAACCCCCCTGCCACAGGCAGGGGCACCTTCCACTAGACCAGGCTGCTCAGGGTCCCATCCAACCTGACTTTGAAAACTTCCAGGGATTTACCCTGGAAGATTTACCTTTACTTTAAGGTAAATCTACCACACAGACTTCCCCAGTGCTGAATAGAATAAGCATTTCACTGATAGTTTTTGCCACACTAAATGCCACCTGCCAGAAACCGGTAGGAAAAAAAAGAGGGGGAAGCCTAGAGGAAAAAAAAAAATAAAGGGGAAAAACCTAAAAAGAATTGCTCCAGCATCAGAGACTGACCTGAGGCAAGCTGTAAACTCTGCTTAATTCTTAACTCTAAGCAGAATATCAGGAGTAATGGAAGTAACTGTGAGAATGGAAGGAACAGATTCATCTTCAGCCACTTCTCCATGTGATGAGCAACAGCGCTCAGCCAGAAAGAATTTCCTGCTCTGCAAAACCACAAACATTTGTAGAGCCAAAGGGCATTGTTCTTCTCAGAGAATAGTCTCAAACTATTTGAATGCCTAAAGTAAGAGAATGTCCTTATGAGTTACTGTTATTTAGTCAGCACATCGTGAAACCCTGGCCAGGTGAGAGCAGCAAACAACTGCAGGCAGGGTCCCCACCCTCAGGAAATTTAGAGCTGTGGCAATGATCCTGCCAGCAGTGAGCATGGACAGACCAAAAAAGAGAGGGTCCAGTAAAGTGGAAGGTTCTTGGCTCTGCTGCATGCACCCAACAGATGTTGTTTGGGGAAGTGGGTCCACAGGACAATGCTGAAAGCCAAAGCAAGGAAGAGAGAGGTACTACCAAGAAAACAACACTGTACAAATTCAGATAGAGAGCAATGGAATTAAAGAATCTTAGAAAAACACAACATCAAAGTGCAAACAGGAAAAAAGGGACACTACTCTCAAAAGGAGCACAAAATCCCTGGGCTGGCACCAGCAGAGCGTATAAAGATGTGAAGCAATATCACCACAAAAATACAGAAAAATCCTGCCTTCCTGATCCCACTGAGCTCCCAAAGCATTTCAGGTTTTAGAGGCAGCTTGGGTGTCTCTGCATTCAGATTTTAACTAATTAATTATCCATTAATAGGTTTCAATAAATAAAGGGTAAACATAACCTGGACATGACTGGAATAAGGAGAGAAAAACACATTATGATACTGGTAATGAAAACTAATTGTTCAGTTAAAAAAAAGTAGTCAAAATCACTTTATTTTTTGTACTTACCCCATTCTCCTCCCCCCCAAAAAAAAAAAATTTACTCAAACCCAACTTACGTTCCCAAAAGCTCCTCGTGCTTTTTGTTATCCTTTCTCCACACCTCAATGTCCAACATATCCTTCCTGTCAGAGAAGTAGTGAAAATCAAACTGTTCCCTCCATTGAGGATTTGCACTCTTACACAGTGTCTAGAAAACATGCAGTTATAATATTTACTTTTCTTAAACAGTACTTATTTTCACAGTAATTCAAAAAGAAAAAAGAAATCAATTCTACAGAACAAGGCTGGATGCTAGAGCATCATGTATTAATGTCATTCCAACCAAAGCTCCCCAGCCCATCACATACAGTCTAATCCTCCTCAAAATTCTCTTTGCCCCCTCTCAATAACAATACAGTTGTTATCTGAATGAATGGCTGGAAAAATTCAGAAATATAAGGTAGACCCCACCAGCTCCACTTCCAGTGGACTGCAGTCATCATTCACCATCACACACTGGAAGAAATCAGGAATAACCCTTTTGAGGACAATCACCTGGAAACAGGTTTGGATCAATTAAGGACTAAAAGCAGTATTTTTTCACCCTTCTGTGTTAAGCAAACAGCTCAGCCTTGCAGATTCACAAAACATCTATGGATCATTAAAGAGACACATAAAAAGGGATTGTAACAGGAATAACATCTATTTATTCTAAAGTAACTAAACCATTTGTTATTTTTCAAAATACTTTTCTAAATAAAAAACATATCATGACCTTGGTTTGAGGTCTTACGTGAGGGACAGAGTGCAGGTTTCAGATGTGCCTACATTCAAATGTTATGTTCTGTGAACTTGCTCTGTACATTTTGTACAGGAGGAGGTTTGTTTTCTCCTCCCCTGCACTTCCAGTTCATGACATGCAGAGCTCTTGCTCTCTCAAAAGAGTATTATTTTAATTATAGCCTTTCTTTTTATTAGACTTTCCAGATGAAATGTGTATCTTTGGGAACCCCATTGCTTTCTTAGATTCTTATATAACTGAACTGTATGCAGATAAACACAGCCTAGAAGAATAAAAATTAGTATAAAAACCATGGAACATTTTATCTGTTTGGGAGGCAGGTTCTGCAATACGAAACATATTTTTCAAAGAAAGTACTTTAAAAGAACAGTAATTCCCCTGCACTGGAAACCATTTCAGGTCTACTTTTCTAGCAGATCTAACACTGCAAGCCCAACTTCTGTATTGGCAGAGAACAAAACACATGTGTGATGCATGTAGCTTTATTTCATTTCATATTAATGTCAAACATCCATCAACACGATGAGTATGTTAAATGCACAAAACACTGATAACACACAGTGCTATCAGTTGCTCCTTCTCTACTGGCATAAAAACAGAGCAAAATGTTAATGCTTCTGGTCTGGTTTTGAACTCAATTATCTAAAAGAGTATCAAGAATAGTTCCATCTGAGGTAGCAACACCAGTAGAAGAAACACCAAGCACCTTATTGACTTCAGACAGCTTAAGGAAATCCTTAATACTTACCTTGCTCTTGTATCTTTGATCTCCTAGTTTAAGGAGAATAAAAATCTCTGCCAAGCCCCCTCTGGGCATGTTCTTTCCCTCCAAGAGGGTGATGGTGACCAGCCCGTTCCACAGCTGGTTCTTGCGCAGAGACTCCGAGAGCCGCATGTTCCGCGTGAAACCCGACTGAAAAGCAAGGCAGCAACACAAAATGATTCAACACCCAAACACATTTTCATGCTCACACTAACTGTGCTATGAGAGCACACCAGGAGTGAGAGAGACACCATGCTTCCCTAAGGGTAAGCAGGCAATGGAAGGCAGTAGGATGCTGTGGATTTTCTGCCCGACTGTACTACGGTACCTGCGAAGGGATGGTGCTCAGTGTCCCAGTAAAACGAGCAGGGTTTGCTTAAACTACCCTGGCTGAGCTCTGGCAAGAGCAGACCTCGAGCACTGAGAGCAATCTGGTACCTTGGCTCAGGGAAAGGCTTGTGAGAGCGATGGGGAACGGAACAGGGGAGAAACTAAAGTAAACTCTTAAAATGTCTCCAGCCACATCCATAAAACACAGGTCTGTCCTTTCTGGGGAGGCAGCCCAGGATCATAAAGCCCACGGCCAGGTGAAAGGCTGGGCAGCATCTTCCACCTCCTCCATCACCCAGCCACCCGCCTTAGCTCTTTGCCCGCTGCCTTTGCTGCTCCTGCTTCCAGAAACTGAGCCCACGAATCAAAAATACTGATGCCTGCTGAAAAAACACTGACACCACCAGGCTCTTTATCTGGAGTTATGGTTACCTGGTAGCCACATTTGTTACCTTCGCAGCTTCATCTCGCGCAGCATGGCTGTGCTAACAGTTTGCTAACTGGCAATATTTTATTGGACAGAGGATGATTAAATAGGCCTTTATTTGGGGGGAGTGAGCTGGAAACATTAAAACTCAAGGCTATACTCTTCTTCCCGCAGTAAAAATCCTGCCATATTTTATTCTCCTGAAGCAACTTTTTACTCTCCACACTTTGGAGCTTCAATCATGTCATGTACAGGTGGGAGCAAGACGGAGGAGAAGATTTCACAAGTCACTTTAAAACAGGACGTGTTAGCTTTAAAAGCAAGTAAGAAATGTTGTTGCTAAATAAAACGATTGCAAAAGCACCTGATGTCTGAAGATTACTTTTTATGGATCAATTACCCGGCAACAAAATTCTTAAATCATAGGTGGTGAACTCACAAATTTTTTACTTGCTTTTTACTGGTTAAAATACCGAATTCTGAATCCCACAAGCATATTAATATACTTCTATTTAAACACCCCGTTTGGCTTTCCTGGCGCAATGGGCAAAAATTCCTACCTTTAAAAAGAAAACGAGATTTTGATTCATAAATCCAGCTGCAATGTAATTTCTTTTCTCTTTTTTTTTTTTTTTAAAGTTCGTCTTTTGGGCCAAAAAGCCAAAGCATGACTGTTCCCATGGACATACTTCAAAGTCCCAGCAGATATACTCCTCCCTAAACACTGCAACTATTTCAAAATCCTTTTTATAAAAAAGGGAGTAATGTCCACAAGGGATCAAAGGGCATTCTACAGTCTGGCAATCGCCTCAGAAAAATGGCAGTGCTTCCATGAAATATGCCCTAAAATAATTTTGCAGCTTGGTATGTCCTAATTTCGAATTGGATGTTTATCTTGGAAAGGCTTCTATCTAACTTGTCCATAAAACAGCTCCACTTAGCTCTATGAGCCCTGTGAAAATGGAATCCAAAGCTGGCTATTAAGGGGGCCTGGAGATTGCTTCCATATGGCGTAACAGCATGGGAGTGGAGGGCTAAGGCCTACAGCAGGCGCTGCTTGGCTTGAGCTCCCCATCTATCCATGGACACTCATTGCATTACACCATAACATCTGGATTATTGCTTGTAATGTCCCTGGGAAATATCCACTTCCCATCAAAGCCTTTATCTATCTCGCTTGTACTTTGAACATTTTAGTATTTAACATAGTCATGTTTGATGTGATGTACTCGCTGCTTTAGGAGTAAGGATTTTCCCTCCCCCATCCCGCTCCTTCCTTGGAGGAGGAAGAGGTATTTGATGTTAGTTCACAAAAAAAAAGAAAAAAAAAAAAAAAAAAAAAAAAAAAAAAAAAAAAGAAGTT
>VYXF01012755.1:1581047-1594531 GCA_013397295.1 Polioptila caerulea | reverse complement strand
AAGTTTATTATCCACGTTACAATTTCTTTTAAAAACAAAGCATCCAGCTCTCTTCAAAGCTTCCAGGCTGAACACAAAAGACAGTTGTTATCACTCAGTTTTCAAATCAAACTTGGATTCTTTTCTTTTTTTCATCCAGGCCAGTATTTCAAGGAGTCACTCCGCATTGGGGACCTTCCTACCCCAGCTCTACAGCGCACATAACCCCACCCTTGTAGCTGCTGACTTGACAGTTCAAAGGACTTTTGGGAGGTACCCAAACCAGCCTGGATCCCACACAACCCCAGGAAAAATCAGCACCTGCACTCAGTATTACTGGAACACATTGCAGTGCACCAACCTTGACCTCCCAAAACAGGTGGCCCCAAACAAAGAGCCTCGTGCCCCCCCTTCTCTGGCTGTGCAGCTGCAGAAGCGCTCCCTGCTCCTCTCAGAAGAGGGCTGTGCTGTCTCCAGCTAACAGGACCTGCATGAGATCCAGCACCACTTGAGAGCATCCCACTGCAGAGTGAAGCCAGGATGTTCAGGGCATGGTGCTGACCTGCAGACAGGCTCCACGACTGCTCCCAGCTTCCCCAGTCCAGCCCTGCCACTGGCACAGGGCTCTCAACAAACTGAGCATGGGAAGGCTGCTTGCCTTACACCCCTGCAAGACACAGCACATGAGGAATGCTTTGGATTTCCTGGACATGCCCAGGTCGCCCCCACAGAGTCTGCTCAGCAGGTCTGGCACATTTCCTGTGCCTCATAGCACCAAAGAGCCCCTCTGTACTCGCTCTGTGGCCACCTCTCCAGCCTCCCCAGGTATTTGGCAGGCTGTTCCTCTGACCACCCTGATGGAAATCCTGGTGAAACAGCCAGTGTCTCAGATTCCACTCACAGTTTCTGGAAGGAAGCACGTCTGGGGAAAATCAGATGTGTGGTAGACCCACAGACCCGGGCCTTCAATGAGTCAACTTTAGTGCTGCCTAGGGAAGCCTGCACTAAGGAAAATGCCTCCCAGGTGACAAGAAAATGATACTGCCTTATTTATTCTAGACGTCTTACCTCCTCTCTGATACCCCACACCTACTCATTTCAAACTGATTTACACAGAGCTAATTGATTAAACTTCACAGCCTCCCACTGAGCTGGCAAAACTATTGCAGAGCAGAGCACAGAGGAGCACAGCCATTAGTCCAACAAAGTTACTCGGGCAAAACAAGCACTGAAAAAAACACCCTAAACACTCTCTCTTGCCTCCAGCCACCACTACCCTGACCTGCCTTCACAATGAGACCAGAAACGCCAAAGCCCTGGTCCATACTGGTCAGAAAATGAGGGCATAACTGCTTAATCAGTGACAATTTTGAAGTGTTTTATCTATTCAGCTCTTCCTTTTGTTGTCACCTCCCAGGCTACTGATGCCTCCACACCTGGGTAGTGCAGCTCCTCCCCTGCTGAACCTGAGCCCCTTCCAGCTGGGCTCCCACACTGGATGCCAGGTCCTTCAGGTCTCTCCTGCTATATTTTCCTGTAAGCTCTCTGCTCACACTCTGGCTACATCCCAGACCCAAGTAAAGGTGCTTTGCTGAGGTACAGAAAAGTTGGCTGAAGCTGGGATCAGGCTACAGGGCTGGAAATTAAGAAACACATGATTTATGATGGAAGCTGGCACATGTCCCAAGCACAAGGCATTGGACAAGCTTGCTTATTCCTTCCCTCCATAATTTCTGAAATCACGGTAGCCTTGACATCAGAATTTGAGGATTGTCTCTAGACAAAGCTCTGGTTTTGGCTGGGCTCTCTGTGCAAATAAGCAGTAACACCATAAAGGTCACCTTTATGAGCAGTTCACTGCTGTAAAATGGATAAAAACTGGAACTAAAGACATCCCTCAAACAAGCCAGCCAGAAAAAAAAACAAAAAACAAAAACAAAAAAAAAAAACAGACAATAAGCACAAAAATATCCAGAGATCCTTATTCCTCAAAACAAACTAGATGTATTTAAAGTCTAAGAACCCGTGTCCACTGCAGATTTTGGGACTGTAACTCATCAGATAAGTAATGAGTAATCTCTGAAGCAAAAGTATGGCCTGGTGCAGGACTGTGCCACAAAAGGACCAGAAGATGGTTCTTCTCCCAACTGCTTAGAAAGGACATTTGCTCAAAAAACATCCCACAGCTCTGATCAGAAAAATTAAAAATCAGTGCTCACATCATCACTCTCAAAAGGAATATAAAAGTTTCTGGTTTCAAAATGAATATAAAAGTTTCTCACATCAACTCACAATATTTTATCACTTTCTGGTCCTGGCTTAAAAAAGAAGAATGAGCAGGTGGGCTATATTCTGCCTTCACAGAGCCAAACACAGGAGCTGAACAAGAATGACAGAGCTTTGGAGGGGAAAGAACTGGCTCATTGACCCAGCTTCACAAAATCCTTTAGGAGCTCCAGTCTCCCTGATAACTCCATTTGTCTATAATCTCCCTCTATGGGCACCCAGCAAATCCCCTCTGGTGCATCAGGGCTGCTTTCAAATCTGTCTCTTTTCCTGACACACACATACATGCCCCAAGTTCAAATTTGTTTTTGAAGCAATAAAGAGATGCAGAAAAATTGTACATTTAAATGACACGGCGAGGTGGCCAAGTGTGAAGTGAGCCCATCTCTCCCATCTTTCATTTAAAAGGATGAGACAGGACAACAGAAAGCCTGCTGCAATGCCTGTGAAGAGGTCAACGTCAAAACTGGGCCACGTAATTTGCCATTTGAGAAAACAACAACACACAAATAGGAGGACTCTTCGGACCTCTCCTCATTAGGCAGAGAAACCATTTCTGCAGAGGCAGTTTCCCCTTGGGAAAGAGGAGAGGGCAGTGGGAAAGGCAAGTGAACCAACACGAGATTGGCACCACGACGCGTGACCCCGTGGCGAGCGAGTCCCCGCGCTCCGCGAGCGCCCGGAGAGCTCCGCTGCCCACAGGGGCTGGGGGAGAGAGCCAAACACAACGAGGCAGACAAAAATGAAACCTAACAGCCCACACAGGAAAAAAAAAAAAAAAAAACAAAAAGAAGAAAGGGGAGTGAGGGATTTTCCCCTGCGATGAGATGCTTGAGGTGCCCTTGGGTCCGGTCAGCCTTTCAGCCAATTTATTCAATCAGCTTAGGCTATCAAGGTGGCAATTCCGTCACTTTTGTTTCAGGACTGAACTGCTGCAGGTCAATCCACCCCAAGCAGACCTGCTTATCTGCCTCCTGGATGTTCAACACTTTAAGGTTATTCAGCTGTACAAATGCTGGAAATAGCGTGCAGGGCACTCAGGGTGAGACTCAAGCCACCCGGGACAAACAAGGGTACTGAGCATCAGCATGTTGGGCTCCAGCAGAGAGCTACCAACTCCCTCTGTGCCCCAGAAAGGAAAGCAGAACAGAGGGGAGAGCTTGTCAATACACAGACATGAGGGAATATATTAATGCTGCCTGATAGCATCCTCTTCCCTTTACAATGCCACCCTCCATGAGGAAAAGAAGAAAGCCACACTCTTGAAAACAGCTCCCACCGAGGACAATGCTGTTCTCAGCTCCCATGAAAAATGAGGGATCTGAATGTGCTGCCCATGTCTTGGGAATCCGCCCAAATATGCAATGATTCCCTTCCAGCAGCAGTGAAAAATATATACTGCGTAATAATCAAGAGATACCTAAATCATGCTGTTCAACAGCTTTTGCTCCAAAATGATTTAAAAGACCATACTGAGTTGCTGGAATCCTTCCTGCATACTCCCTGTAATGCTACTGGAGCTGGACTGGAGATCTTGTGCTGACACAGTTTTTGTTGTTGTCTGAAATGCAGCTCTTTCTTCAAAAGACAAGGGAGCTCAGAGAACACACATGGACAGAGTACAGTACCCACAACAGCCCACATGAGCCCTGCTGCCAGTCTGACATGGAGCTGCAACAGGTATCAATGCCATCAACATTTGGGGTAAATTTGGGAAGTCAGCAAGAATCTGTGATTAATGTGAAAAGACTCATTTAGGACACTGATGTGCCAAATCTGCATTAAGACAACACAAAATGGTCAAATTAGAGGATAATCAGATTTCTTTCATGTAGGCAATACAGATTAAAAAACAGCTGTGAAAGTTATATTCATTTTGTCCATCCTTAAAATAAGTCATTTTCCCTGTATTTATAGAAGAGGAAAAACTAAATATTACAATAAGGGTCAGCTGCAGTTCAGCACATAAAAAAAAAAAAATAAATCCCAGGAAAACTATTTCAAATAGAAAACTTTTATTTGCCTAAACCTGGAGAGAGGAAATTTAGATATCTCAGTTCAGCTGCTCAAATGCAAAGTATACTGTGTTTTCCTCCTGCAACACCCAACCAGAGGCAGCTCAGGAGCCAAAAAAGAGACAAGCTTGTGTATCCATTACAGAGCTCTCTCCATTTCCCCTGCTCTCCTTATTCCTGTATCTTTATCTCGTCCAGCAACATTGTTTTCTACCCCATCACACTCTCTGGCTATTCTTCCATAACCTCTTGTGCCTTCCCTAGACACCTATATTCCCCATGCACACAATTTTTCTTCCTAGCCTTTATGTTCTGCCACAAACTGCTAGTACTGCTTCCACAGAGCAGAGTTTCCTAACTAAAGATGGTTATTGATGTACAGTACTAGTGTTTTAGTGCAGTAGCAGAATCAATAAACCAGGAAATACTGCTTTGTCAGATTTTTTCCGGCGCATGCTGGGAAATATTTTTTACTGCCTTTGGATGGTCACAGAGGTTTTCTTTAGAGATCACACTGGAGCATGAACTGTGTCTTCCCTAGGAAGAGCTGAAGCTCTCCTACCCTCTAGTGACTGGAACACAACAGAGCACAGGGTTGAAGATTTTTTCCTTTTAAACAATACTTTTATGTCTCCTAAAGCAGCACCACACTTCAGCATCTCTTAATTTTATTTTGAGAGGTGTTAAGGCACAAGACAGAGTCTTGGGAGCTGAAAGGCTGGCAGCTAAAGATCCAAAAACATGTATGTAAAAGAATTATACAAAATGCAATGAGATATTGTGTAAAAACAAAAAGAAAAACCAAACAAAAAAACCTTAAACAAATAGAAAAAAAACCACCCCAAATCTTCCAGTGACAGCAACCAAGACAGAATTTTGGCTATTCTGAAGAAAAAGAACCTGAATTTAAAAACCTGACTCCCTTTCCCAGGTCCCAAAGCCAACCAGCATCCAGAGACAGCTGTGTGAGAAAGATGGGGATCAAGCAACACCCACCAAGCCAGGGCACAGTAATTTCCAGAGTTTTAGTTAAAAACTGAAGTGATGAGCTCTTCAGTTGTTCCATCACTGTCTATCATGTGGCATTCAAGGATTCCTGGCAGCTCTCTGCTCCAAGCACTGCAATATCCCTGCAATCAGGGTTCCAAAGGCTGTACTTTGCACTTCTTCTATTGACAAAAACATTCTTGCTGGCACAATACCTGAGATGGTTGGCTCCTCTACACAGCACACCACGGTTGTAATGAATAAAACAAGAGGAGGTTAATGATTCAATTTATTTAGGCACAAACTGATAGTTACAGAGGGAAAATATCATGAGAACACACTCGTCTTAAGAGCCAAATTCTGCTTTTCAGAGACTGAGATTGTACAGCTCTCAAGCTGGGTACTGGGGCTTGCAGCGTCTGTATCATTGTTATTTACTCAATAGCAAATTAAAGCTTTACAGAACACATAAAAAGCCACAGTCTGTTTCCTGAACAAGTTAAAATCTAATGCAAAAATGATACAGGAATATAAAAGTAATGGAAGCCTGCAGGGATCCTAGAGGAGACCAAGGGAAGCAAGTTACACGGACATGTGGCAACACACAAATCTTGGAAATCCTGTTACAATGGAGGTAATGAAAACTCCCTGCTCAGTCTCCATCCCAAGAACAAAAGGAATTTCAAAACCCACAGGGGTGACCAGAAGAAATACTGCCTTACAAAATTCCATCCATGGTGAGAGGCAGCCCCAAAGCCAGATGGGGATCCAGGAGAGCCTCGTTCAACTCCTGCACCAACCACCCTCTGCACATTCTGAAACGACTCAAACCCTCCACAGCTCCTTTCATTTTGGTTGAATTTACACCCCTTTCCTTAGTACAGAAAGTTTTTCTCCCTTTCTACAGCTCTCTGTGAATGGGAGCTTACATTCACTTGCCATTAGACACTACCACAGCACCTACAACTGGAAAACAACAGCAATTTCCCATCACCATGGATAGAAAAATCAAAAACGAAAAGGTTATCACAGCTCTCACATTGTGACAGGTTGCCTCCACACTTCTGAGTTTTCCTTTGTTTAGCCTGTTTCAGAGGAGGGCACAGACTTTGGGAGGGGAACTTAATTTTATTTAAGTGAACAAAAAAAAAAAAATATGGATTACCTTGGATGAAGTTCGTTTCTTTCGACTTGACCATCTCTGTTCATGAGTCCCCATTATTGTACCAAAGAGAATCCAGGGAAAGGAAACAGGTAAGGAGTAAAATGGGGAAAGTGTTTAGTAAAATAATTCAAACAGCAGCTTGTCAAATGAGTTAGAAAAGCCTATTATGAAATAGAGGGCTAAATCTACAACTGCATCTCCATCTACCTTCCCTGCCTCATGGAACATAACAATCAACAAACTCAAAATACCTGCATTGCACCAAAAAAGAGGCAATAAAAAAAAAGTAATTGAGAATAAAAAGTGGAGAGACCCAGAGCCATTAGTAAGAAACATGGCTTATACTTTTGGTGCCATCTGGTTCTACAGTAAGCTAATTTAAAAAGGGAGAAAAAAATCATCTTGCTGTTAAGTGCTAATGTGGACAGAGCTATTTCACTGTTCTGACTCCTTTGGAAATGGCTGAGCAATCTGCATTTGAAATATGAGAGCTTAAAACATTGTCTTTAAAAAAAATTACAGCGTGCACCAGCTCTTCTATCATCTGCACTCTGAATGTTAACTAAACACCCAAGAGTACCAAAAGCTGCTATTTAAACCAATAAGCTTTGTTTCACTGGCTCAGTCCACTTTAGCCCAGGCCTTACTAAAAATCCTAGAATTCCTAAGGTTCTTCTGACTAAACTAACTTTTTTGCTGAAGTAACTTTACATTTTTGCTTCACCTCTTTCTGAAATTCAGTAACACATGCCAACAATGCTGTCTTGTACAAGTTAGAGGGGAGTTCACCTTCCAAATAAAAGCCATCTCATAATATAGAAGTATAAATGCACCATTATTTTAAACATTGCCATTAAGCTTCCAAATAATCACAAAGTGAGGTAAAAATATCATTACTTTGTTATTAATTAAGATTTTACAATTCTCAAAAGGGCATCTATTTGAAAAATAAATAATCAACAGCAGATATCCTACATAAGCTTCTTCTCATTTTGCTGTCTAACCCCTTGAAACAGTTATGTTTCTATAAATAATCCCATTCAGGCTGGAATTCCATACCTATAATTCAACATTGTGCTGTAAACAGCAACTTTCATATCTGACTCTGCAGAAAACTCATAGAAATATTTTCTCTTAATATGTATTGCACATATTTAAAGCTAGGTCCAAGTAACTGCCTGATCCTGGGTATTCTCCACCCCTTGCTGGCCAGGAGCAGGATTAGTTCACCAATATTTGTGTGCTGTACACTCTGTATAAAACACTAGGAGAAAACTTTAAAAATAGAAGCAAAGAAGCCACGTGCAGTACCTAAAATTTAACTATCAGCTTCAGTTATGGTGTTCCCAGCCTCTGTCCAGCTTCTCTGGGTTTCTAAAATCACTAATCACCACATTTCTGCATCAGGAGCCAAGTTCAATTAACTCAGTGAAGAAACTGTCAGTGGGAAGATCAGAGTTTTACAAGCAATGGTGCTCCTCCACAGGACTGGGCCAGTTTAAGTCTTAACATCCAAGCTCAGTTTTTAGATTTCACATGGATAAGTTTTTTCATTGTTTAAAAAAAAAACAAAAAAAAAAACCAAAAAAAACAAAACAAAAAAAAAACCAAAAAAACAAAAAAAAGAAAAAGAAAAAGAAAAAGAAAAACGGAAAAAATGAAATATAACAGCATTTCTTCAATCTGCCCACTGCAGTGCTGGACACATGCCCAGAGCACAGAGAGCACTGTCACAGTGCACATCACAGTGACAAGACAGAAGCATCCAGCTACAAATGTCTACACAACTTTAACCCAGCTAAACACGAGGCCTTTTTCTTTTTTTTTTTTTAAAGTTATGCTCTATCTCTATTTCAATATTGAGTCTCAGAGGATAAAAATAAAGGTGGCATTTCCCAGTAAATCAGATTATCCCAGCTCTTCTTTTCTCCCCCCTACAAATTCCAGCTATAAATTTGATTTCCTAAGCCACTTACATTTCTCTTGAAGTCTCCTTGCTTGACTGCTAGACTCAAGTTTAATACAATCACTCCCATGTCATCTTCTAAACTGTTGGGATCTTCCAGTTTTAAAACCTGTTCAGTGGTTCTACAAGGCAACAAAAAAAGGAAAAAAAAAAAAAAAAAAAAAAGTTGTGCATTTATTGACTCCAGTTAACTCGAGTTGATTATTAAAGGTCAGGCTGAGCTGTGCAAATTTCAGCTTCTTGTCTGAAATTCCCAATATTGAGTTTAAATGTTAAAATGGGAAATCTGGAGAGTTCTTTCTTGGTTCTGACAAAATACACCCCTTTTAATAATATAGCACAGTGTTCCTAGAGCACTGCTCACTACTTGTAACTCTCCATATGCAGGTACACACTGAATTAAGTTACTACTACTTCCACTATACAGAAAAGAAGAGTGACAGGGAAACTCATCCAAGTGAATCTTCTAATATTAATGGTTCGTATTTGACTCCAGAGATATTTATTCTGCCTTCTTTTAATCCCCCTCCATGACTCTGTTCCCTTGCTGAAAACAGGAATGCTGGTATTTACCTGGTTGCACTATCTCACGGACAAATTAACATTTCTAGAAATTCAGACACAACAGCAACAGGAGTTACAAGCACCCTCCACACAGGGAGCTCTCACTTCCCCCCCCAAAAAAGCCATTGCACCGCAAGGGAGTATAAAAGAAACAACTAAAACTCGAATTCCTGGCTTCCAGCTCCACACAGAGCCCAAGCAGCAGCAGCAGCAGACAAAAGGCACAGGGCTTGCCTCGGCACTAAATCAGGGCCAGATGCAGCTGCTGCAGGCACGGAGGGATGAGGGGGAGGCTGGAAGAGGGGCGCTGGCAGCAGCCGGGTAAAACGCTCCTCAGCCCCAGAGAAAGGCACCCCATGGGGCTGAGGACAGGTCCCAAACCTTCTTCCCCCACATCCTTCCTCCACCTCCATACATTTCCCTGGTGTAGCTCACCCTAAACAACGCTGCACACAGAAATTCTTGGACCCAGAACTGGGCTCTGTCCAGGCTGGGTTTGAATCCAGCACAGAACGCCAGATAAGAACGCGTGCAGAAGATTTATCTCAAGTGATTTCTCTTGAAATCCCCACTCTTTTATCAGGAATAAGTTTTCACGAATAGAAAAATTCCAAGCCAGAAAAAAAACATTTTACTACTTCCCTCTGTTTCTCAAATAAGCTGCATTAATAACCTTTAATTAAATTAATTGTTACCTATTGAGTTCAAGTTCAGTGAGCGCTACAGATGCCGAACCCATGAAGTCTGAAGAGGTTAAATCACGATCGTACACCTGGTGGCAAAATAAGACAAATATTTCCAATTTTCACACCATAAGCCAGTTTTATCCCAGGTGATGAAAGAACAGATATTTTAAGCCCTTTCAGTTCAATTTTGTATTTGAAAGATCAAAGCTGAGATATAATTCAGGGATCACTTTCCATCTCCCCGCTTTAATTTGTATTTTTAGCTAAATATTTAACCAGCATTTTGAAAGTATCTTCTTAATATTATGTAAACAGAGACATGTGTGCTGCTATGGATTGTGCCTGCTCCTTTATACTCCACACGACAGCATAATGAAACGCTGCACAAAAATCAGGTACTTCTGCTTACAGATGTTTTAGCAATTAGTGCTCACAACTGGTAGCTTGTGGTTCTGGTAACTGTAACGTTACTCATAACCAGAAAAGGCTTTTGCTACTTGTCACGGCTGCATCCCAGGTAATAATTCTGTGCAGCCCAGCCAAATTACACTCCTAAAACGTGCTTCTGAAACCGCCCTTGGTTTCCCTGAGTTTGCAGAAGCACGGGGAGAGAGAGAGAGAGAGCGCAGAATTCAGCTCCACGGCTTTAAACAGATCCAGTCAAGGAGTTTTATTTCAAACTTGGGTTTTTGCAGACGGAAAGCAAAACATGCAAGTAAAATCTGGGAAAGACATATGTGCATTTTAATTTGAAATTGCTGAAGCTCTTAAATCCGATTGTGTTTTATGCCGTGCTGCTACAGTGAATAAAAATCAATATGTTTCTAAAGTTGAAAATAATTGCTTAAAAAAATATTTGCCAGTCTTTCAAAGATCTGAGACCAAAACTTACCTTGATCCAGAGTTTTTGATCGAGGGTCTGTATGGGCAGCACAACAGTTTCATCCCAAACTGGGTTGAGGTTCTTGTAGACTACCTTACTTTTGTAGAGGGTTTTGCCATTCAGTTTAAACTTCACGTACGGGTCACTTGTACCTGTGTTAATTAATTAAAAAATCTATTTGCATGCCCCTATGCAACTCCACAACCTTAAATTATATTTTCATAAAATAATTAAAAACAGTTAATGGTAATTACCTATTTTACAGATCATGCATATACTTAATTACCTATATAAAAATTGCTCATTCATACAGGAAATCTACAGACAAAACCAGAAAGTTGTCTGAAAGCAGGCAACAAAAAAAAAAATCTTCACTGTTTGCTTGATCTCTGTTGTTTTATTCTTAAAGAACTTTAATTGTTGTTTAACAACTGTTAAAATTTTGATTTCATAAAAGAGCAAACAGAAGCAGCATTGAAGCACTATTTACAGGCCAAACTAATGACACAGTGGAAGAGAGAAAATGTGATGCTGCGGCTACGAATATATTCAAAGGACCCAAACTCCCAAGCATCATAACTGGGATAGGAGCTCCAAGGAAACCAGTAACAATAGCTAAAATACCCGTCAGTATTTCATCACTGGTGTCACTTTGCCAATTTACTTAAAACCCAATTTGAGGTTTCAGTGCAAAAACAGCGACGTTATTCACCAGCTCAGGATGAAAACCACACAGCGAACAGACTCTGTAAAAACAAGCACTGTCCAGGTAACACGTTTTTTAATCCAAGTGGCACAATTTGCCATGGCAATAATGTCCCCTGTTTTTATGGAGCAGATGTCCATGGACAGAGCGTGAGGCTCGTGCCACTCGGCAGCAATAGAAAGACTTGCATCTGTCAAAGGAAAACAGAAGAGGGAATCAACTTTTTATTATTGTTATTAAACTGGTGGCATCTGCACTAACACCAAGCACCGTGCAGGACACCAGGTAAGAGGGGGAACAAGGCACAGGGAGGATTTAACTAGATGATGGTTGATTTAGTTATTCATACAGACTTGGCCAAAAAATCTTCACAAGTTGCAGATAAAGGGGAAAAATCAAACTGAGATGTAGCAGCATCTACAATTAACTGAGCCTAGGTGCCAGTCACCTGTCATATCCAGTATTTTCTGTGTTGTACGTGATAGCTGAAATTAAACTTCCCTCCTAACAGCTCAATTTCATTAGAAGGGTAACAGCTAAGGTGATGGTCCTGGCTGCCCCCCAGCCTGCAGCGAGGGCTGCCAGAGGAGAAGACTGATTTCTACAGCAGACTTCAGGGTCAGAAATAATCTGAACCTGTCCTCCCTGGTTCCCACTGGCCCAACAAACATAGGGCAGTCCAGGATAACCCAGCCTAAGAGCAATACTCAGTCTAGCCAATGACTTGGTGCACCTGTGAGAATGTGAAAAATCCGTATTTCAACATCCAAAGCTCTCATCAGTGTTATATGAAGACAGACTAAAACTCAAGAAAAATACAATTATGTGTAAGCATCTACTTGGAATTACGCAGCACCAAAAAGAACTGTGATCCTGGGAGACAGACATATTTCTAAGAATTATAGAAAGCTTTTATTCTGCTTTAATTTCAAACCAGAAGAGTTGTAGAACCTGGTCCATTCTGCACATAAAGCGTGTTTCATTCTCAGAAGGAAAATATCAGTAGGCTTTCAAGTACTGTCTGCAGTTGATCCTTTTCCTGAATAATAATTGTTGAAAAAAACACTTTTTTTTGTTAAAAAAGAAAAAAAGCTGCAGACTTCTTAAATAGAATTTTCTTTTTCTTCTCCTCTAAAAGAGAATAATAATAAGGGCCTGATCCAAAGCCAGGAAAGTCGGAGGGCAGCTTCTCATTGTTCCCAGTGGGTTAGGACTAGACCTTTCCCTAAAAATTTCTCAGAACTATGATTATACCCTTATACAAAGCATCCAGCTTAAAACCAGCACAATTTCCAGGAGTGGGAACACACAGATAGATCACAGCTCCACAATGTGGGGGGCAGCAGTCCTCAGAAGATGCAGAATTAAGAAATAACAGCACTGAGCTCTTTGGTGTCACTTCAAAAAGATTTTAATAGACAAAAAAAAAAAAAAAAGGCAAAAAAACCCCTGACTTTTTATTTACAGGGTAAGCTGGAAAAAGCTGCAAAACTAAAAGTAATAATAATAATAATGTCCACAACCTATTCTGTGCATGAAATAGCAACTGGCCAAGACAAGGAAAGCAAGTAATGAAATGAAAGCACGAAGAGACGATGGAGGCAGGTGGTTTATGGCCATAACTCATCTGCTTTTGGCACAGAAAACCCATGAAAAAGGGCAAAACCTGAAAAGAGAGAGAGAGAAAAATAGGAGATACAGAATAAAAGCAAACAGCCAGCAAGTTCAATACCAACAAGCAGAAAACTCCAAGCCCTTTCTCTGAGGATGGGTAGCAAGAAGCCTATAGCTAAGTAAGCCTCTCAATTGCATTATTGCTCTGAAAAGCTTTCCAGGTTGTTATACAGTAAAGGAAAATAAAAGGTGGGGGGGAGGGAAGGGCTGCCCAGCACTGCTCATGTGAGCCAGGCTTTGGCGATCATTCTAACGTATTTATTTTGAATAAACTCTCCCTTCATATTTACGCGTATTTTTATAGAGAAACATACATGTTTGTGTGCATTTTATGTAGAAATAAATAAATAATAAAATGAATACAAAAGGAATGTGATACAAAAGGAATGTAATGCAAAAGGAATATAATGCAAAAGGAATATAATAGAAAAGGAATATAGAAAAGGAATATAATAGAAAAGGAATATAATGCAAAAGGAATATAATATAAAAGGAATATAATATAAAAGGGATATAATATAAAAGGAATATAATATAAAGGGAATATATATTTTGTTTATATACAAATATGTA
>VYXF01012755.1:1550038-1578593 GCA_013397295.1 Polioptila caerulea | reverse complement strand
AAAAAAAAAACAACAAAAAAAAAAAACAGTAAAGGAACTGAGAAAAACCTACCAAAATGCCATGTGACATATATAAGGGACATGTGACACAAAGCACAGAATTGTCTTTGGTAAGAATCACCCCAACTGAACACTGCTTTAGGCACTGGCAGAGGCTCCAAGATCTCCTTGGAGCTTTCTCTTCTGCAGGCTAAACAACCCCAACTCAGCGTTGTTTCTTGTGTTCTGAGTCTCCACCCTACTGAAATCTTCCTACAAGGTCCCCAGAAGGATGCAGGGTGAGTTGTTAATGCAGGCAGGTTCCTGCCAAGACTCAGCTCTGACAATGGAGCTAGAACAGTTTAAGAAACCTGTTTTCTAAACTACAATTCCAACACCAGAAGAGTCACAGGGTGTTCTCTGGGCCCAAATATTCTCTTCCTATGCTACCATTCTGACATTTCCTAATTTAATATTGCAAGGTTGGGAAGACATAGAAATTGCTTCCCTTTGAACTCCTCCAGACACAGAAATGGCTTTTGTTTGGACTCCTCCTGTTTTTCTGAGGTTCCTATCTCACTGCATTCCTTTCCCACACCAGTGCAGCCAGGATGCTCACGGGGATCACTGTGAAACAAGGCAACGTTTCAGGCACACACTTTGCACTCCCAGACACTGGGCTTGGCACAGACACTCTCAGCACAAGCCCTTGCCCACAGAGCNAAAAAAAACCCCACCAAAAAAAAAAAAAACAATAAAGCAAAAAGACCAGAGAAGTGTGAAGAAAGTGTACAACTCCATAGTTTAAGGGAGGGTGAAAGAGGGGAAAAAATGCCTGAATTTAATAGAATTATTAGATTAACAAATANACTTCAGAAACACTAAAAAAAAAACAACAAAAAAAAAAAACAGTAAAGGAACTGAGAAAAACCTACCAAAATGCCATGTGACATATATAAGGGACATGTGACACAAAGCACAGAATTGTCTTTGGTAAGAATCACCCCAACTGAACACTGCTTTAGGCACTGGCAGAGGCTCCAAGATCTCCTTGGAGCTTTCTCTTCTGCAGGCTAAACAACCCCAACTCAGCGTTGTTTCTTGTGTTCTGAGTCTCCACCCTACTGAAATCTTCCTACAAGGTCCCCAGAAGGATGCAGTGTGAGTTGTTAATGCAGGCAGGTGCCTGCCAAGACTCAGCTCTGACAACTGATGGAGCTAGAACAGTTTAAGAAACCTGTTTTCTAAACTACAATTCCGACACCAGAAGAGTCACAGGGTGTTCTCTGGGCCCAAATATTCTCTTCCTATGCTACCATTCTGACATTTCCTAATTTAATATTGCAAGGTTGGGAAGACATAGAAATTGCTTTCCTTTGAACTCCTCCAGACACAGAAATGGCTTTTGTTTGGACTCCTCCTGTTTTTCTGAGGTTCCTATCTCACTGCATTCCTTTCCCACACCAGTGCAGCCAGGATGCTCACGGGGATCACTGTGAAACAAGGCAACGTTTCAGGCACACACTTTGCACTCCCAGACACTGGGCTTGGCACAGACACTCTCAGCACAAGCCCTTGCCCACAGAGCCACACTGAATCCAGAAAACATCCAGAGGAATGCTCAGCACCATTCAAGCTCCCAGCACTTGTAAATGAGCCATGATTGCGCCTTTCAAAAAGAAGTGTGAAAAGTTGCCTAATACATCGCAATAATTAATAAATCTGAAGGCCTAATGATCTAATTGCAGATACCCTGAAAACAGAGAAAGTCTAAATTAATCAGTGTGTTTGCAGAGAGCGATTCAGCCTAATTGCTCTGAGCATTTGCTTTCCAAACAATTACTTGCTCTAAGCTGACAAATACCCAGCACAGCACACTCGCATCCCTTCCTCTGGCACTCTGGTATCAGCACGGACCCAGGCAGTGAATCACAGAATGATAAAATACCCTGAGCTGGCAAAACCAGCCAGGATCACCAAGGTCTAACCTCTGGATAGCCCAGAGCTATGAGTGGTGGGTTCCTGCAGGCTCACTACTGCTGAAAGTTAAAGTGTGTGTTATTTTACAGCCTTTCTTTCCTTTTATTTTGTCCTTGGGATTTGGCACAGCTCACAGGGAGCCCCCCAGGACCCTCTGGCAGTGGGGGCTGTGAGATGTGAGAGCAGAGGGTGATGTGTTGAGGACAAGGAAAGCAGGATGCACCCATCGAGGCTCTGCATCTTCTGTACTACTGCACCTCCCCTTTCTCCCTTCACACATTCAGCTGCCTCTGTCATGAGAGGAAAACCAAAGTGCAGCAACAGGAAACAAATGAAACCTGAAAGGAAGAAACAGAGACAGGGCACAAAGGTCCTGTAAAAAAGATCTACAAAACACAAAACCAGGTAGAAAAGAGATATACACAAAGTTGAGGCTGGAACACATGGTTAAAGGGAAAAGAAAAAAGGCACCAACCACAGCCAATCCAAGAACTGTGTTTCTTGTAACTACACTGTTTAACAGATGAAAAATGAACTTTAAAAGCACAGGATTTGGAAATGGGAGGGGCTTATTACCCTCAAAGCTCAGTTTCTGTTTATTCCTACAGCAGCAGAGCTGGGTCTGCCCCCTGAAGGAAGGCAGCCCTTCCTTACAGCTGTGGCATCACTTTGTTCTCTGCTCTGTAGGGGTGACACGACCAGGAGCAATGTGTACAGTCAGAGCAGCCCAATGCCAAAAGGGAGCAGGACCTTTGAGATTTCTTTGGGTTGATTCAAACAACCATGAGGCATGACCCTGCCCTGTGAAGGTGAACCAGCAGGTGAAATGGGCTCCAGCCTCTCACAGCTCAAAGCATGAAGCTGAGCTTCACAAAACAAGGGTCAACAAGGCCATAAAACCACTAAGGGTGCAACAAGATGCCAACACTTAGAGCACCAGTGATTTTTTTAATGCCAAATGAGATACGGAATAATCATCTCTCTGTTCTGCCAAGCTGCTGCAGTGCTCCATAGATTTTTAATCCAAAAAATACATTTCTGCTTTCTTACTACCTGCAGGATTAAAACTACAGAGACACAAACTCCTTGCCATCACTGAAACATATCTAGTAACAATAATACCATAAAAAATATATAAAAATCAAATTTCTGGTGCTGTGTATATACACAGAGACCCATAACCTTCAACGTTTGCCTCATCCCCTACAAGAACCCATGCACTGCCTAACATTGGCCCCAAAGGTGCACAAAGGTAACATTCCAAATTTACCATCTGCTTAGGCAGTTTCTACTGTGTCTTTGGGTGAGACTGCAAGCAAGTAAATCAGACTCCATGCGAGCTGATGACCAACAGGAGACATCTCTCTCATCCTGCATCCCTAGACAGGACACTGATTTTGGCCCAAAAAAGGGGTTTTGGAGCTTCTCTGCTTTCCACCAGAACCAAGATCCTGCTCTAGCAGCGCCTGGATTCCTTGGCTGGGGCACATATGTTGGGTGTTGCTGTACAGAGGCTTTTTCTTTCACTTACCCTTCAAAAAATAGATAAAAGAGGAGAAGGAAACACTGAAACTCTGATTTATTTTTCTTTTCTGCCTTGTTGTGCAATTTAGAGGAACCACATGCATCTCTGAAGCAGTCTCCTGGGCTGATGCACCCTCTCTAAAGACAGCAGTACAAGGAGAGGAGCTGCAGAAAGTCAGGGACTGGAAGGACACAAGAGACAGATAAAAAGCAATGCAAGAAGTAAAAAGTGAAGGAGAAAACAGGAAAGAGCAGATGTTAACAGGATTAATACTATGAAGAGGAAAAGAAATGTAATAAAAATCTGGTAAAGTGAAGGAGGAATTTATATCACACCAAAGGGAACATATCCTAGAAAGAGCAGTACATAGTGAGGCAAAGAGTCAGAAAAAAATACTGGGAAAGCTGGAAAAAATTGTAGTTGTGGTGGTCTTACAGCCTGCAGTTCTATATAAAACTCCTGTCCACCTTTACTCAGCCAAGCATAATTATTTCCTAATTAATAATTCTTAAGAATATAATGAGCAAATTCAGGGAGAAACCTGTGAATTTGATGAGTAGTGCCAGGATTTTTTTCAGCAACAGCTGTTTCCAATGTCAGAAATATTTCTCCTTGGTCACACACCTTAGGTTTATTTTTACACGTACACAGAGGTAAATACTTCTTACATTGGGACAAAACAGAGGCAGAAACAGACTGAACATGAGCACAAGAGACTTTACTCAGCTGCCAGGAGAGGGCATCACCCACCCACACTGCAGCCCCTAAGCCTGAGCTATTTAAACTGTAAAATAAACTCAAGGGGGAAAAGTGCAAACATGAAATGAAGGCAGGATACCACACTTAAATATCATTTTCTCTATCTTTAAGTAGATAAAGCAACTCCCTCAAAAACTGTAAACTTATAGGTTTGATTACTGATTTGAGATTTTTTTCCAGATAAATCGCTGATCACATAATAATTGAAACTCAAAATTTAGGAAAATTACAGAACTTACGTTAAAGCTTATTTAGGCTAAAGATGCTAAACTCTCCACTCAGTCTGTGGTGAACATTTTGCTAAATTCAAATTATTCAGAGCACACTGATACACCCCAGCACAGCAGCTCTAATCAGCACCAGGGTGGGGGGAGAAGAGGGAAGTCACACATTGCCAGCCCACAAGTTATCTCTGAGGCTTTCTCACACTGAAGAGATGAGCAGAGCTGACAACCTCCCACTTTCAAGGGCACCTTGAGAAAGCCCAGTGGTTGTAGGTCAAGCCCCAGCATCACACAAAGATGTCACATAACCAGAGTGACAGCAGAGGCCTATAACGATGGGCATCCACAGTGTGCTCTTTATTTTTTTTAAGGAGCCACCACTGCAGCATGGTGGTGACTGATGAATAATCATTAAATCACTGTTTTCTCCCCTCCTGCTGCCTGTGCAATAAAAAGCAGCAGTTTTGCTGAAGGAAGCATCACCTCACATACTCAGTTTACTAAATGAGAGGTCATTTGCCACAAAGCAACAGAGACTCATCAAAAGGGATTTTTTTCCCCCCCCTTATGTTGTTTCACTATGCTGTCCAATGCTTCACTAAGACAAGCATTTGCTTTCTTACACAACAAAACACAGCCTAGAGCAAAGTATGCTCTGTCTTCTCTAGAAATACTGCTCTGCTGGAATTGCTCATTTCTAGCATCTTTTTCATAGGAGCAGTTGGATGTGTCCTGGCTTGTGCAGCCTGCTAGTAAAATCTGATGAACTGCTACACTGTTAGGAAATACAGGCTTCTGTATAATCAGTAAAGATCTTAATCTAAGTATTGATTCACTCTTCCAAAAACTGGTAGGAAAAACAAGCATACACTCAACCCAAAGTTACTGCTTCGTAAAGCCATGGAAAACCAGCATGGAAAAAGTTAAGTGAGATACCAGATAACAGAAATCCCAGCAAGCACCTCATGTGAGAACCTAAATCAGACAGGTCCCTCCAGGTGCAAACCTTCACAGGCCTTTAGGCTGTGCAAGCTTATTTTAAAACCCAATGAATAAACCCCATGGCTTCACCTCAAAAGAAGCTGCTGAGATATTTTGCAAGACAAAACAACCAGAACTGTTTCCACATGCAGGAAAAGAATATGAAATCAAGAGTGGACGTATGGGAGAACTCTCTGACAGGTTGAGATGGAAGGTCCTGATGCAGCTGCTGCCTGCACAGAGCCTCTGGCAGCACAGCTCTTCCCTCCACAGCAAGTGACTGGCTGCTTATAAGCATTTTTACTCCTCTTTGCAACAGCCTGAAGAAAAGCCAGGTTAAGGGCAGACATTTTCACACATTTTTTTCCAGGAATTCCCCAAATATTTTACAATTTACTTGGTACGTCATCTGGGAGTTAGAGAGGATTGTTGGCTTACAGCCCTGCTCCTGTGGTTTGCTCCTTTTATTAACACCTTTGCAGAACCCCACAGGCACTCCTAAGAGCAGCTCCATCATTTAATAAACCTCCAATTATTCTTTGTTTTGTTTTTTAAGCTCAAATATAATTTCTTGCCGTTCCTGACTGGGTACAGGTGCTAAGGGCAGCCAAGAAGGAGCTGTGCAGCTGCACAGGCAGGCAGCAGGAGCAGCAAGCAGAGGGCAGCTCCCTCCCCTGTGTGTCCAGGGGGGATAAACCCAACCACTGAGTGCTCTGACCTGGGGGAGAGACCAGTCCATGACTTGCTGCCCTGCAGATAAGCAGCCAGCTTGCTGCTGAAGTGAGATCAGTGATAAAGGAGAGCAGTGTGAATTCTAAAGGAAGCCAGAGGAAAGGTGGGGCTCACCACAGCGATCCCTGATAACCAGGTTCCTGCCTTCCTTCAGGTGGATGGTCAGCAGGTAGGCAAAGGGGCTGGGCAGGTCACTCAGGCAGTCGTTTGCTTCCTCCAGAGCCTAAGGAGAACAAAGGAATCAGTCACACACCTCTTGAAGCAGATCATAAATGAGGCAGGTGTGCTCCCAGTGCTGCAGAGAGAAAGTTCTGCTCTTTCCTTAAGGCAAACTTTTACAGAAAGGAAAAAAAAAAAAAATAAAAGAGGGAAAAGAGAAAAATATTTCTTTCCCAGGCTTTACTTCACTATGCAAGTAGCTAAGTATCAGCATCCAGTATGTTTAACAAAGCAAGGGTTTACCTGAAAATGAGTGGTGACAAAACAATCACAAATGCATGCACAGGTTTTCCAAATCCTATCAGCTTATCAGCACTTTTTTTTTTTTTCGAGTTGTTTCTTGTGCATTCATAGCATCTCTCAAGCTGGAAGAGACCCCTAAAGATCATCAAGTCCTTTGAATCCATCTGATAACCTCAGGAGCAAGAACACATTTCACACAGCTGCTGAGAGGAGAGGACAGCATTTCTTTATGCAGCTCCAAAAGAGAGAAGCCCAGTGGCAGGCAGTGCTGGTTGTGAGGTTTAGCAGAAGCAAACTCGAGGGGATTTTTGCTCATCAGAGGTGCTGCCAGGGTTACACACCTCAGCATCATCCTGCAGCTGGAACACACAGTGAAAACAGCTCTGGACAGCCCTTGAGAGGTTATCACAGGGCAAAGGTAGAGAAGTTCATCCACAAGGCAAACAAGTTTTACATGAGAATAACATGTCAGAACTGCCAGTGCCTTTTCACACCACCCTAAAACTGATTTTGCTGTCTGTCAAAGCCTGTAGCTGTTTTATTTGCTGTATTTACTTTAATCCAGTTTGTTCCTACACTGTTATTTGAGTATTTAATGCTGATGCTTCCATCAGTTACCAGTACAATATAGATATTATAGAGTACTTTAAAAAAATCCAGAACATTTGGGTCTATTCCACACATTAGCAACCCCTTTGAACTACTCAAAACCCAAACATCAACAAAAACACAAAACCACCCATAAACACACAAAATCCCCTCCAACAAAACAAAACAAAAAAAAGAGCAAAACCCACACTGGGCAAATCTCTAGGTGGCTCCTTCACGTGATGAGCTTTCAAATTTGTAAGAAGCAAAGAACCTAAAGCTAAAATAAATTGTGCTGCTGATCAAGCCTCAAAATGACACGACTTACCACTTGGTCATCAAAATTTTGAGATGATAGGGAAGAGTCAAAATCCATTTCTCCACACGAGTACTACAAAACAAAAGATACAATGAATTAGACAACAATACAGGAAAGAAAACGCTCCTAGTCAGAATCAGTCAAGGAATTACTCATACACAAGTGTGATGAATGAAATGCTCTTACTTATTCACATAGATAATTTAAATATATATTTCTTTTTCCTGTTTTACAGTAACTGCACGTAGTCTCTTGAGTTTATCCAGGAAAAATAAGTGCCTGCTTCCAGCTAGGAATAAATTTCTTCTCCTCCTCAGCACTGGGTGCTGAAGGTCCTTATCACAAACTCTCCTGATCTCTGAAGGTTGTTGTGTCTGTAGTCAGCTGCACTCACTTGACCACAACTTCTCCTTCAGCATCCAAAAGAGCAAGTTCCACTTAAAGTTTTTTTAAACAGTTTTTTAACTCGGTTTGGTGCTTGGGGGGTTTGGTTGTTTGTTATTTTGTTTTGAGTTTTTGTTTGGTCTGAGTTTTAAAAACAATGCTGAGGGGAAAAGTTAAAAAGACATTGCCAAAGGGAAAACTGTCCTTGTTTTGGATGAGTTAATTTTCCTTCTAGTAGCTAGTACAGTGTTCTGTTTCAGATTGAGGGTGAGAACAATGTTGATAACACACTGATGTTTTTAGTTGCTGCTGGACAAGTACTGTCCCTCTGCTGAGGAACTGGCTGGGCATCAGTCAGAAGGTGATAAACAATTGCACTGTGCATAACTTGTTTTGAATATTTTAACTGTTGTATCATTTTAACAAAAACATTATTTTAAATGTTATATAAAATAGATCATTAATAGAATTATTTTTTTTTATAATTTTATGTTATAATATTGTTATAATACATAAAATATTACTAAAATAATTACCTCTTCCTTGTCTGTGCTTTCCTGTCTTTATCTCAACCCACAAATTTTACCTTTTACTCCTGATTCTCTCCTGCATATGACGGCTCCCACTGAGCAAGAAGTAAGAGAGAAGCTGGGTCATATTTAGCTGCCTGGTGGGTTAAACCATGACAAAAAAAAAAAAAAAAACAAGGAACATGTACTTTCCCCACCTTCCTGCAGTAACTGGGAGATCCAAAGGACTTTTTATTTATAGGAGAGGAAGTCAAACATTTCTTCCTAAATACTGACTCATCCAAAAACTTGAGACTACAGTGGCCCAGCATCGAGTCTGTCTGCAGTGATTCATCAGCCAGGACACCTCTGATGCTCTTCTGGCTGCTCCAAGAGCCCCTGACATCATTTCAGCTGAAGAGGACCTACCTCCGTGCCTGGGAAACTCTTCAGGTCTGATGCAGGGCACTCGCAGCCCATTCAAACACAAAGATTTATGCTAAGGATAATCTGCAGAAGTGCACACAAGGTGGAATTCGATCCTCATGTGAAAGTGTTTTCATGTGCAGCGTGGTAACATCCAAGCCTCTCAGATGAGAGCAGCATTGTGTGCAGCACTATAGAAACACTTGAAAGTCAACCAGCTCCTGCACCAAAGTACATAAATCTTAGCTATATTGACATGCTGAAATAAACATAAATACCCTTGGTGTAATTATTTTCTTCCTCCTCTCGCAAATACATATATTACATATCAGGAAGTAGAGTAATCCAGCACTGCAAGTAAGATTTCCCTTGCAGGACAGACAAAATCTAACTTTATGGTTCCCACAGTAATCATAACTTGGCCACCTTGCAAAAACACATTAAAAGTGGAAAAATTATCATCATAAAGAGCAGCAGAAGAATTTTCTCACAAAACGGAGCTGAGTTACAGCTGCTTGGGGAACCCTAACTTTGAATTTTCTGACTAGTATGCATAAAATCTCACTCATGTGCATTAAATTTAGTGTTTCTTGGAGTCTCTGGCTTCACAGGAATCTCCTTCAGGCACCATCATTGGCACTGGTAATGGTTTCTCTTTACAGCTTGTTTTACGTGGCATAAACACAGGATCAAAGAACTGCATTAAAATTATAATGATTCTAAAAGTACTGTCTTGGCTAGCTTGATATCATTTATTAAAAAAATACCCTCAAAATTATGATTTTGTCTTTATTCTGTTTTTTTGTTTACCTACATTACATCCACAGATACTGAACAATTATAATTTCAACTAGAAAAACTTGGTTTTTATTTTAGCTCCACATAATATAAATTAGTGTTATTCTAGGTAGCTAACTGCAATGAGATCACTGAATATAGATAGAAATCTTGGTGGAAGGTCGTGAAACCTTCATTTTAATCGAACTACAGTGACACTTCTCAACTTTAAACAAAAGTAGGCTCACCCAGGGGGGTGACAGCCCCAAATGTATCTGCATGAAAACAATTCAAGCAAGAGCAGATGGATGAATATACATTAATTGAAAGTTCTTCTTGACAAGCGTTCCCACCTCTGCCTCCCCTTGTTTTCTGCAGAAGAATTATTCAAAATACAAGACCACTGAGTGTATCAGCAACAGGACAAGGCTTTGGGTTGCCAGTGACTCACTGCAAAGCGTGGGCAAGGAGATAAAGAAACACCAGAGCACTTCAGCAATGACACCTGGCCGTGGACAAAACCCAGTGGCAAAAAAACCCAATGGCATTACAGGAACCCTTTACAACCTGAATCACACAGGGATTCAAGACAACTTCACTTGCTTCTTCAGGCTTGCCCAGCTGGGTGCAGAGAGCAAATCTCTCGACAAATGGAACAGTGATACCTGTGGGCAGAGCCTTGGTGAAGATGGGCTGTGCTGAGCACCCACAGCCCTGCAGGCAGAGCTCAGACAAATGTGCAAACCACCAGCACACGCTGGGCAGGATCTCACGGTATGGGCTGGCCAAAGACAACCAGGAAATGAGTAGGTGGCATGTGACAAGCAATTCAGGGGGAAAAGAAGCTCAACCTACGTTCCTGCTTTTTTTAGTTTGTTTTGTTCCAGGGATCTGATTTACCTCCCTGGGCAGGGAGTGATGCTCACACCAGAACAATGCAAACTCTTGAGCTGCTCAAAGCAACCCCACCCAGCATTCAGGGACCAAAAACCTCTGCAACAAACTATTCCCATCCGAGGCACACACAGCACAAATCCAGCAGTTGTTCAATTAAGTACAAGCAAAGCTGAATACTGAAGTTGTCACAGAATAATAGAATATTGAGGCGTGGGCTGGAAGGGACCTTACAGATCATTTAGTTTCAACCTCCCTGCCATGGACACCTTCCAATATTGAATTTGTTTTTCACCAGATTCAATCTAATTAAATTTGCTCAATACTCCTTATTTATTTATACTCTCTTTTGCTTCACTCCTTTTATTTTTGAGGAAAAAATCTCTATAAGTTGCACTGGAGGCAGAGTACAGTAAGGAAGCATATTCACACAGAGAGATGATTTGCCATACAAGTAAATACCAAATGATTTCCACACACTGGCAAATATAGAAATACACATTTAGGGAAAGATGTAAGTGCTGCAGAAAATAAGCCAGACTCGGACTGTGCATCTGGATGAAACTTGAGGTTAAGCTATTTCATCACTGCACAGGTACTTCATTCTCCTAGAACACTCAGTTTGCCCAAAATCAGAGCAGGACTTAGTATTAACTTCGTTGTGCTGAGGTAGGTGTCAGATTAGGGTTTCTGGCATACAACAGAGAGCAAAAAAAAAACTGCTGCTATCGTTAAAATAACATGGAGAAACTTCCAAAATACTGAGAGTCCATATATTAGCCATATACTGAGTGAGGTGCTACAACTTTTGAGTAACGTTTGAGCAGGGAAACAAAGCACTATACTATTTCAGTCACTTTTCTTAAATAACCCGCAAAATAATGAACAGTCCAGCAAGATGGAACCAATTTGTGAACAACTTAGCAACACTAAACCACAAGCGATGGTCACTAACTACCAGTCTGACACTTTGCATCATAACTGAACTGGGAACCAACACACATTTGGCAGGAATACACAGGCCTTTGAGATGCAAAACAAGCAGTTCATATCAGAAAGAATAATTTTCCCCACACCAGCGCTAATTATCCTTTTGAACATGTTAAAAAACAAACAGTTAACCTGTGAAATCCCCATTCCCAAGGGAGGACTTGAAAAAGAAACCGCCCGGTTCCCATTTTTGCATCTTGGATGACTACAGAGGCAGCTCCCACAATTGCAACAATCAGGTAATAAGAAAAAGGCCTCAGGAAGTTCAAAATGTAACCTTCCCAGAGAGAACTCAACAGGAGCAGACATACTTCCACAAAATATAAATAAAACAAATTTTGCCTGAAGTGTTTCCTGCAGCCACAATCTTCACCTGCTGTCTATATAATGAAGCTATCATACAGCTCCTCGGGATTCCCAATTTGCTCAGGCCAGGCAGGAATTAGTTCCATGATAGGACTGGTCTCTGATCCTCCTGTGCACGGGACATTATGTCCAGACAGAAATACTGACCACAGGGGCAGGGGGGAAGGAAAGGGGGACAAGACAGGGAATGCAGAGAAAACATTTTAGTTTTTCACCACCTTAAATCATCACCACAAAAACCCCAAAAACAGTCCTGAGAATGATGCTACAAGTTCTTTTCCCCTTCCTGTGCTTGTTTTGGTTAATTCCAGGCACAGGCAGGGTTCACCTCACTCACAGCCATCTTTCACCTGTTGCCTTCATCCGAGTCTTGAGTGGGTGGATGGCAAATTGATTGTGCTACACAGCAATCCTGGTAACTATATTAACTAAAAAGCAAATGTATCAGCACCTCATTTCAGAGCTCAGAGAACTGCAAGAACTTTTGATTTGAGTAAGCAATTCCAACAAATCTGAAGTATCATTACAAATAATAGAAGAATAACAAAAGAATAAAAAAATTGGAGCAGCGTTATTTGCAGCCCCAGACTGACAGGAAGGATAGCTGAATTCGTCTTGAATAATGTGTATATCGTGTAAAGTTTAAGCTTATTTGTATTCTCAGTCGTTCCTTGAGCAGACCCCGCTCCTCACAGAATGGTTCAGGTGGGAAAGGAATTCAAAGCTCATCTCATTCCAGCCCCCTGCCATGGGCAGGGACACTTCCCACTGCTCAGAGCCCTGTCCAACCTGGCCTTGGTTGGATCCTCCACCCCTTTGTAACCCAGAAAATTAAGGAGAAGCACAAGGAGCCTGCAGGAGGCGGCCACTGAGCCTCACTGCTGCGCGAGCACCCACCTCTGTCCCCTCGTCGCTCAGCGCGGCGCTCAGGCGGGAGCTCTGCAGCAGCTCCAAGAGGTCCTCGTTGGGTTTCCTCTTCCCCTCGGACCTGGGGCTGCCCACAGCCTCAGCTCCTCGCGAGGACACCAGGTGAATGCCCACAGCCTGTGTGTCTGGGGGGGTGACTGTCACCTCCGTCCGTGTCCCCTGCTGTGACGCCCACAGCCAGTCCTCTCCCACTGCCTTCACCAAAGTGTTTCTGCTTTTCAGGGACACCACAGACCTGGAAAAGCTCTTGGGGGAGCAGCTCGACAACACCTGAGCACCTGAGTAAGTCGTTTCTTCTTCTTCTTCTTCCATGAGAGTCTCCACCTCCAGCATGTCAGGCACTGACACACTCAGACAGCGGTCCAGGGAGTGGCCCTTCCTCTCCAGCATTTTGCCAGACCTCTTCTTCGTCTTCCTCACACTCAGGTTTCGCAGGAACGGCCGGGTCTTCTGTTTCAGGGATCCCCAAACGGATTGTTTATCCAAGTCCATTGCTGCAAGGGGAATCTCAGCAATGCCTCCTGCACAGAACAGCTTCAGCAATTCCCAGGGTGACTAAAAGGAACGTAGGAAGGAGGCAAGTCAATCACAAAAGTGAACAGCCGCTCAAGACTATGATTCATGTTGTCTCATCTTAAAACTTTCAGTCATTTCTCTGAACAGTTAAAACGGAGCATGTCACATTAGTAAGTGCTTCCAAATACAATCTGGTGGGTAGGTTTGATTATTTAGGAGGAAAACAGCCAGAGCAAGTATTTATTCCTACACAAAAATGCAATGTCTGCCTACTACTTCATGATTGCTAAGAGGGGACATTATATTTCTTCTTCTGTCAAGCCCTGATTTATGAAAACTTGAGATTTATCCAATTTCCAACTGTTTCTGTACAAAGCTTACTGATGATAATGCAAGCACACGAAACATGCTGGCAAAGCGGGCACTGGCATTTCTGCTGCCACCCTCCCAGGCCGTGTAGGGCTTTGTTGGCTATTCCCAAGGTTACATGGATTCTTACAGGATGTGTTGTTGGCACATATGAAAAACAGCTCCATGAACAAAGTAGCTGAGGCTGAAGAGAGGAGGTTGAACTTGAGGAATCCCAACTGAGACCCTAGAACGCTCCCTTACATTAACCCACTGACAGTGAAAACTGCAGATTTATTTCTCCTTCTAAAGTAGGCAATTGAGAGAAAAATAATACAAAAATGGATGGGTGGATCACTTTTGAAAACCTACTGGTGGACTCATCTTTGAGTTGATTCATAGTGAGCATTTACACAGCTGGGAGGGTCAAGAATAAAAGAGCTAAAACAAAGTCACTCACTGTATGTGCATCGTAAGGGAGCAGGGACACCTCTGTGCACAGGAATATCCTCACAGACAGACTCTTCCGTGGTTAACAGCTGAGCAATCATCCTTACCCTGTGAAAAGAGGTGGTCAAATCATCATCAAAATCCAGTAAGGAAAAAGCTGGTGAAACCTGCAGATTTACTCCTTTGCAGTCACACACACAGAGGTTACTGTACGTACCCATGCCCTCAGAAATATACACCCATTAATTACATGAGGGCTGCTTCCTAAATTCACAGTTTACCTTCTAACTATTGCATTGTCGACAAAAAATTACTTCCCACTGTTTTCCTGATTACTAGGAAAAACACCAGGACAGGCAACAGAAACACAATTGTTAGATTAATCCACACAGAGAAATTACTGCCTGCTTTCAAAGAAATCTACTCTTGCATTCATTAATTTGAATGAGGCTGTATAACAAGTTACTTAATAACTTATTTAAATAACTTTATGACTAAGCTTGCCACACTTGCAGAGTGTTCAGAAATCTACCAAAAAAAAATCTCTAACTGCATTACTGTGTAACTAAAGTTGCACAATCCTCCCCTCTCCCATTTATATTGGCAAATAAATATTATCAGCATTATTATATTCAATACAAAATATTAATAACCTTAATGACATTGCATGCATTCACAAGGCAATAACAGGTTTTGCCCAAACAGGAATGTGTGTTAGTGTAGAAGTGTCAGCTTAACACAGCCACAATATCAAAGTGCACACAGACAAACTGAAATTGTTACAATACCACCAAGTAAAAACAGTTTTCTGAACCTCACAGAGGAAGACTTCACATGGAAAGGCCCACCATGCCTTTGTGTTTCTCACTGAACTCAGGCTGCAGCACAACAGATTTACAGAGGGAGAAAAGAGATAAATGCCAGCCCAATTTGACTGGGGATGGAGCAGCACGTGGTGCCCTGCACAACCTCACAAGATGTGGCTGGATTTGCTCACACCAGCTGAGAGCTTTCACTCAGGCCCTTCCCTCTTCCCATAAAATCTTGACAAGGCAGCCACAGGCCTCTCTGGTATCGTTACACCACGTGCCAGCAGCAGAAGTAATTGGGCTAAACACATTTGCACAAAACATTATGAAACACAGTGTTGGGAGTCATTTAAACAACTCATCTTCTGCTGCTGCTCTCTGCATGGCTCGCCTACTTGCACTGAAACCTGCTGGAGCCAAGATGTTGCAAATAAAGGCAGAACCCAGCTCAACATCCACTTCCCCAAGGCACTTACTGCTTCCTATTCCCTTCCTGTTATTCTCCACCCCTCTCACTTTGAGGACCCACTGCCGTTGTTTTTATTTTGTTACCAAGGAGCAGACTAATTCCTGTAGGTTTTCCCAGTTGCTTTCCCCAAGTCAAATGTTCCTTTTCCCAGTTACATTGGCTCAACTGCTGATTAGAAATGCCCATTCAGAAAGGACTGAATGGGTGCAGGGACCATACTCTGTCTCTGAGACCAACCTGCATTTAACCCAGAGTGGGCAGAGTCCTCCTCAAGCCTGGCAGAAACAGAGTGGAATCAACAAGTTTAAAAAATTTTAAAAAAGGTTTTGTCCAGACAGCAGGGATGGCTCCACTGAGCTGCCATCTCACAGCTCCTATGCTATGACAGCAACACATCAGTGACATTTGCTGCACAGGGAGCAGCAGGTTTCCTGAACTGAGGCCACAGAAGAAATAAGGCCATCCCTGGTCACTGGACTGCCTGAAAGTTTAACCATACTCTGCCTCTGAACCTTTACACCCACATTCCTGCTGCAGGTACAAATTCTCTTATGTAAGTATTGTATTTACAAATAAATTAACCCAAATGATGGCTATTACACACAATTAACAACAAATACACGGAGTGTTCTCATCTGAGAAAAGGGTAGAGTCTGAAGGGCAAATGCACTCTGACATCAGCCAGATGGCCCCTTTTCACTTCCTCAGTTCAAGCAGAAGACACACAGATCACCACCATGACAAGAAATGTTCTCCAGAGAGATCACTGGAAGATTGGGAATGGGGACCACCCTCCTCCCCAGGGGTGCCAGGATTATTGGGGTACCCCCCTGCCAGGCCAGCCCATATTCACACGTACAACTCTTCTTTCTTCCTACATCAATTTCCTCTGCTTTTCTCTTCCATATAGAACAGCATCAATAGAAATACTTTATTTTGAAGAGAGAGAAATTCTCCCTTGCATGTAGAAAGCGTGTTCATGGTACCAACATGTTGTTCATGTAGTCCTTATCCTCCACAGGCCAGAAGTTTTCCCTCTTCCTTCCTCAGCCTCAGAAGTTCATGGCCAACTGTATCGCCAAATATTCCCTAAGCAACCACAGGGAAAAAAACATACTTTGCCAAATTCTTGGTCTAGGCTTGGCCTCTTTATTCTTCCCCTTTCAATGGCACATTGTAGCAAAAAACTGCAAACAGAAAACATTCAAAGAGATACACTTCCTGTTATCAATTTAACTCTGTTGTTTTTGATTTAATTAAATGGCTTCTTGTTCTTATGCAAAAAGAAAAAATAATGTTTTCAGTCTATCTCCTTCAGCCTTCTCTTTAATACACTGCCAAATCTCAAATGCTCAGAAGAATCCATATACTTTAATCTCTTCCTTCAGAGAGACTGCTTTTGATTGCACCTGTCATTTTTATTATATCCTTTTTTTTTTGCCATCTCCTCCTCTTTTGGGGGCAATAGGGACAAGAGAGAAAGGATTAGTGACAGAAAAGTTGGTCACGGCTCACTATGATTGAACAAATATTTCTAGCATTTTATCCTCCCTTAAGTATCTTCTAATTATGGTCCTTGAGATTTTTAATTTTTTTTTTATGTGCTTTGGTTTCTTTCAGTAAAACACTCCATATGCACTCCCTTAAATTCATATAATATTTAGAGCTAAATGAGTTTTTAGATGTTCTACCAGGTGGCTGTAAGAGATATTTCAAATGTCATTGAAAGCCTAGAGAAATCATCCTGCAATTCTACTTCACTTACTGTCTTGACAGGAAGCCAACAAAACCACAAGTGAGAAAGACTGCAAGACACTCTGAAAACATCATAAAAGCACCCAATATAACCAAGCAAATAAACTGAACAAATCCAAATTGATTTACACACTGGAAATTATGGAAGGAATTGTCTTTCTTCACTACGGAACCATTCCCTGCACACCCAGAAGTGCACGCTGAAGATGCTCCTGGTTAATATTTTTAAAGTATCGCCCTCAAAGCCAGCCAAGATGACAAAAACACATCTGAGCATCACACCAGCACTATTACAGCTCAGATTACTTAAATCTGTTAATCCTTGTACTCATTTGTTTATCCAATGAAAGTGAAAATCTTGGGTCAGCATGCCTGCCAGCCACCTCTGAGTTTGAATTTGGTCAGTGTGTTTTCATCTACATCTAAATGCTTATAAACAAATCCACGGCAGCTGAAATTACTAACACATGCATCAGAGGCAGTTAGGAAGATGCTCCTCACTTGAATGCATATTAACACAGGTTCAAATTGGAAGGAACTAATGGAACTCCCTCAGTGTAAAACCTCTGTTGATTCTGGCTGTTCTGGAATAAGATATTCACCCCAATCTCTGCCTGTCTGGCACACTCACTGACTTAAAACCTAATGCATGAGACATTGTACAAATTACAAGAAGAGCTAATTACATTTCTTATGCAACACAGTATTTGACTATGGAAAGTTCTAATACAAGTTTATAACCTCCATTAGGTTTATAATCTCTGAATGCAGTGCACTGAGAAACAAGGCTGACAAGAAGGTGATAAGGGAGCAGGAGGGACTGAGGACTTTTTTTCATACTTCTCTTTTATCTTTTTGCTATAAATTGAGTCTTCTCTAGGAGCCACAAACTAAACCATTCCTCCCCAGGAGAGGAAGGAAAATATCAGGTAAATAGCTCTCTACTGGCTGAATGTGCTGGTTGGTTATTTCTATAACAGAACATACCAAGTACCCCAGGTTTTTAATATTGTAGCTCAAACACAGCCAAATACAAACCATTACTGGGAATGGAATGACTTTTTCTAAAGAAACCAACACTTCCTTCTTTGCAATGGCTTATTCCAGTACCTTATCTGGCAATGCTTTATGATAAGCAGCAACTGCCACAGAGATAAGAAAATATCATCCAAATAAAGTAGCCCTTTGTTCAGAATTACCAGTTTGTCCTGGAGCATTCCAGACCCAGCAGCAGTTATTAAAAGAAAAGGGAATACTTTACCAGGGGCAGGATGTTCCTTGGATCATCAACACCTTCAAGCAAGCATTGTGCTTCCTTTGCAGAGAAAAACAAGTCCAAAGCAAAAGGCTGAGCTGGGTGGGCCTGAGGCCATTCCTCCCTGGGTATGATCCCAGAAAGCAGCAAGGGACAATGAATTCCATACAGCACAATATGGAGAAACTGAGACAGCCTTTCCTCCCTGCAGCATAAGGCAAATACCTCGACTTAAATTTGATAAGGCACCAGAAAAAAAAGGGTCTAATCTCAATCTCATTCTGCACAGGCTAATTACCCTGGGGAAATCAGTGCTAGAATTATTTTTAGCACTAACAAGCATCACAGGGAGTGCACTGATGCAGTGCAGGTAAAGTCTGCATTGCACAGGTGATTTGCTGCTAAAGCAGGGTCATGGCTTGGGCAGCCTCCAAATCTTCCCACCCACCGAGCTTAAGCTTCCCTGTAGGGCTTCAAAGGATGCCAGTCTGGATACAGACCCTGGTCTCCTGTTGCTCTGTTATAACAAATTCATTTGCAAAGCATAGTGGGATGCTAAACTTAAATATAGGAAATAAAATAGACTTGACTTGTTGCTGTCAGCCAAACCAGTACAAGTGCTTTGCAAGAAACAATTTTACATCTTTCAATGGAAATAAGGTAGCCAAAACAAACCAGCTTTATTTTCTTGATGTGGGGTGAAAGACACCTACAGTCTCCACAGATCACAACATCTAGGGTAAACACAAAGCTTAAAGAAAAGGCTGTTTGTTACACGCAGGTAATAAAGACATCTAAAGTAATATTTTCTATTTTAGGTTTGGGATCTTTTCTTTTGGATTGGGTTTGGGGTTTTTTCATAGATTCATGGGTTTTTAGGCCCTGGGCTTTTAGATCCTGTGCTTGGCTTTTTGGTTTTTAACTGGCTCAAATGTGATGAGTTTCATCTTTCACAAACACGTGAAACAAGAACACATCCTCCTCCATTTAGCAGCAAGAGAGGAACAGGGGCACTTAACTGCTTAGAGGCTCTTCTGTACAATCTGGAGTGCTTTTTCTCAACGTTTATGAGCAGACAGTAACTACAAGAAGTAAGAGAACGAGCAGCTGCTACAGGCATCTTAAAATAGCATCTGATAGTGAAAGTTTCTGAGAAAATACCCTACACCTGCCTCCAGCTTATGAAAGTATTGCTTTCATTTTCCTCCTGTCTTTTCTAAAACAGAAGAAAAATGATGAGTATGTATAGAGGAAATGAAGGAGGAAGTGTTTGGGTGTATTTTTGCAAACATATTTCACAAGTTCCTTCCACTCTTTGAGGCTCCTTCAAAATACTGTGGCTTGCAATGGTACCTGTGCAAGCAAAAAGACCCTTTCTACCTTTTCAGTCTAATTAGTGGAACTGTACCAGAATGGGACAATCACACCTGATCTTTACAGTGCAAACAAGACCTGCTGAGCAGCAGACCTCTCCAGGGACACCTGTGCACAAAGCTCTGCTTCCTGCAGGGATGATGTGCACCTCAGGCTCCAAGAAAGACCCTGGAGGGGCAGATCCTTCTCCTGCAAGGTGTCTGCTGAGATCACACCAGCAACTGGGACACTTCTCCACCACTGACTGTATCTGGTTTTTAATTTGTATAGTTGCTCCCAACCCCATCAGAAGATCCCTGGGAATGCTGGCATCTAGAGCAGGGGGAGAGAGAAAGCTGGTGAGCAGAAAGGGGAAGGAGAGGTGTAGGTACAAGCAGGGTAAGAGTGAGATAAAAAGAGCTCTAAAGTAAGTGAGATTTATCAGGGCTCACATGAGGGACATCACAAAACCAGGAGAGAGGCAGGTACACAAGTGCTGAAGGAGCTGGACCCTGCTGGAGGAGCTCTGTTGGGAATCCAGCCCTGCAGCCTCCTTCCTCCTCACTCTCTCCTTCCAGCCCCTGCCCACCTCCCTCGTAACAAAAGGTTTATTTTTATAACAAGGTGAACAGAAATAGATCCTCCCTTTCCATAATTCTCAGGGAAAACAAATCTAGGAAGGAAATCAGAGACTGGTTTCCACTGGAGGCCAAATCAACCCATGTCTTTTACTAGCACTTAAATCATATATTTCAAGAAAAGAAGCTTGTGACTATACGCAAATTACTTGCCCATGTGCCAGCATTTCTCCCTAAATAACTACTATTACTGTGACACTCCTTATCAAAATTCAGTGACTAGAGAGGAAAGGTCTATTAAAAGCTCTGTGTGATTCTTTATTTAACAATTTACCAAAATAACCACTTTCGATTCATAAAAACTGCCTGATGACAACTTGAGCAGGACAAAAACCTGCTGGTTTGCCTTTTTTTTTTTTTTTTCTCCTCCTTACTCCAGCGTGTTCCTCTTTCCAGCAGTAACGTGGCACAAGCCAGGCTCAGAACTCACAGTGAGAGTTGAGATTACTTAGAATCTGTACTGACCTGCATGATTAAATGTCCTCTCACATTTAACATCTCCACATGGCTTGGGTGTATCTGTAGGTAAAGTGAACCAGTGTTTTCCCAGTCTTTTAATTCCCAATGGCAGGAGGCTGAAGGACCCTAAAGAAAAGAGTTTGGTGTGTAGCAGCACAGCACTGATCGTGGGATTGCACCAGTAGTAGCCCTGATTTTCTACAAGAGCCACAGGTCTCCCTACAGAAAATAACAGCACTTCAACTATCTGGAGCTGTGCATCACCCTGAGAAAGCTGGAAGGGACACTGGGAAACCCACAGACAGGGAAAGCTCTTAGGAATCTCTTGGTGAAGTCAAGTGTTTGAGGGTCTCACCCTGGACAATAATTTAGTACTTTAAATATGAAGAAGCCAATGCATACAACCAAAGCCAGTCACATTCCTCCCCTGAAGTCACGACAGCAAAGGGTTCAGCACACAAACAGCAGCACAAACCCAAAGACTCCTTTAACTTCTTTAAACTTCTTTTTTTTTCCAACTGTAAAGACTGAACATAAGCCAGCAAACATCTCTAAATGCCAGTCATTTTTCACAGGATAATGTGCTTTGAGGTTTCTCTTTCGATTCACTATCTGAGTTTTCAGCCTCCTGGCACTAGAAATCTGCACCTTGTCTCTGGTTTCTGTTACAGCATTATTTTCCACTGAGATCAGGTAAAGCTTGTAAATTTAACTCGTGTGCATTGGCACTTCCAAAATCTTAACATTGGGGTTTTGGTTTGCTAAAGATAAAGTCTCTAAATACAGGCAGCAGCATCATAAGAAAACCACAAGCTATGATTCCAGTAACTACCTTAAGCTTGAATAAAAGGGACAAAAATTAAAATACAGGAATACTCTGCTGGGGTGAATAATAAGGGACCTGTTCAGGATTTTACTTGCAGTAAGTTCAGAGACCCTCAACTATAGCAAAGCCAGGTTTTGTTAATATTGGTTCCTGGAAGTGATCCAATCAGAGAAACTCCATGAAACAGGAACATTGGCATTGCTGAACAAGGATGACACCTGATAAAGCAATTTAAAATTCACTCTCAGTTTTTCTGTGATTCTGTATGACAAATCTGCAGTCCTTAAAAAACTATTTGGCCCTGACTCATCTGGGGCAAACCTGGCATAGGCAGGGTGGGGTAGATCGCTAAACTTTAAATACCTTCCCTTAAGCATATTTACAGCTCTTGCTGCCCAACCACACTGGCTGCTCCTTTGTACACTGCTACCACAGTGGGTTGGGGTTTTTTTTGTTTATTTGTTTTTAATCTTCCTTTCATGCACACATCGCTCCAGGCAGGATAGTTTAGAACAGATCAAGCTGACCACTTGTCATTATCGTGCCCCATTCACATAATCTCAAAGTAAATGTTAAGCACACAAATTATGACTACTTAGCCCATAATAAACCAACAAAACACTGCGTTTATTAATCGTGGATGTTTAGTTCTGGTGAATACTGACTAAAAGGTATTTTCATTCAGCTGTCATAATTATATAATTTCCTGGTTTGGCTCACGGATTAAAATAATTTAAAATCCAGAATTTTTTCAGGTGTCAATAAACCCTTTAAAGATGTAGTAATATTTTTTTAATGTATTTAAGAGCTGTTCACATTTCGGTTCCTGCATCTAGCAGATATGGACAGGAGTCACCTATCTGGCAAGTGTCTTGAAATACAAATTGCTCACAGTCAGCTAAACAGATCTGCAGGTTTCTGGTTCACACAATTTTTGCACCCAAGCAGGTGAATGTTTGATCAGCTTTTGTTTGCTTACTATCAAAGATCAGACAGATTTTTTGCTAAATGCTACTATGAAGCATTTGGTGAATGGGAGGAACGAGAAGCCTCCCTGAACTGAACACAAACGCTTGTAATGAGATTTGTATCTTACAGTTTTACAGAGTTGAACAAAATTCAGCCACTTATACAATAAAACAAATTAAAATCGCACCCCAACCACAAAGGCACCACTCCCACTATCTGAATTTGGATAGGGAGCATTTATTCTAAAATAATTACAAGTAATCCCAAATAGCAGGACTTTTACAAAATCCACAAGACTATATAACTGGAATTAGATGTTTGCATTCAAAAAGGAAAACAAGACAAAACAAAACTCTCCAGTTAATTGTTTCCAAGTCGAAGAAACCGGGAACAAAGCCTGCTATTGAATGAGCATTAATGATCTGCCATTTGGATATGCAGATGTTTCCCATGAGGGAAGACAGCAAAAAAGCATTCCTCTTCAAACCCAGGGAAGCAGCGACAAGGGATGAGTTATGAGTTATGTTCATTCATTTGGATATTTTTATTTGAAATTGTCAAAACCATTCGGTTCAATAAGATTTTACTCGAAGGGGAACCTGCATCCAATAAAATTTCAAAGGACTGAGCTCTTAATCTCTCCTCACTTAAACCCAAGTGAGTCAGACTTTAAAAAAAAAGAATTTCCACAACCGTGATAAAGTGAGCTGAGAGAGAGGCTGCCCTATCCTCGCTGACAGCTCCTGATCATCACCATCTCCACATCAATGGCAACACAGACAAATGCCTGCTCAAATAAATTAGCGTGGCCCCCTCATTTCCATTCACCCCCATTAAAAGATTATCAAACAATATAGATTATATACCCTGTCCTGGATAGAAACTTAACTTCTAGAGCAGGGCTTATCTATTTGGGAGGAGAGAATGAAAGTGCACACTCATAAATCCTAAAAAGACACAGCTGCTTCTGTGTCTTCATTTATGGCATTTTGCAAAAGCAGAACTGTTTTATTTCTAAATTGGCTCAGATCTCAAGGCAGCAAAGCTATACAATTCCAAGAATTCCCAAAATAATGAAATTCTCCCAAACCGAAGGTTTCCAGTAAAGCAAAATTTATTCCACAGACTACATCTATAGCTCTAGAGTGGGCAACAGGAAGAATTGTCAAGGGTACAAGTACTTCCCAGAAAGGAAGGATATGAATAAGATCTCTCTTTATTTTTCCCCATCCCAAAAGGCCAACAAAACCAAACAAAGATCTCAAAAGCTACGTTAGTATTTAGCTTGCATTTTAGCAAGTTGTTTTTGTGGGAAAGTGAAAACAAGCCAGTGAAGGAGCATCTGTGTAAATACATAAGAAACAGGCACCCACCACGGCAGGAGGAGAAGTCAGCCCTTGGGTCATTGTGCTCCAGCTCTCACCATGCACTGACCAAAGCACCAGGATCAAGAAAGCAAATTAATCTGTTTGAACTGAAGAACACCAGAAATTAGTACCAAGAGGCTCTCCTTTAAGGCCAAAGGTGGTCACAGCGTGCATCCAACCTACCCACATGAGGCTCCTCTCTGGTGGCAGGAGGGGCTGGACACCTACATGATCAGGCTGGAAGTTCCAGCTTCAATTTCACAGGCAGACTGGAAGACTCCCAGCTCTGGGGTCTGTTTTCCTCAGAAAAGCAGCAGTGGAAGTCAACAGGAAAGCACAGACACAATTTGTCCCCATCAGTCCCGACCTAGGGTTTGACAGGAGGCAGTGAAAGAATCAGAAGAAGGGGTTAAAAAAATGCCTAAAGGTCAGCAGGCTGCTTGCGTGAAGAACAAGAAAAAAAAGTCTTCTTAGAAAAGCAGTGTGCATTTAAAAAAATAGAAATCAAAACTAAAATTATTACATGCTTCAGATTTTCCCACAATTATTTTACAATGGAGCCTTGCAGCAGTAGTGCAGCCTTGCAAAAGGTCAACTCCATCTGTGTTCTTTACAGATTATGTTTATGAATAGCCAGTTAATCAAAACTTAATGATACACAGCACTGAGCTCACAATTTACTTCAGGTTTTTTTCCCAAGTGTGGAAATTGAAGTTACATCTAATGTTCACCTGCTTGAAACTATTCCAGACAAAACAGCAGTGATCCCAGGAAAATCCATCCAAATTTCCATCACGCACAGTACACAAGGGGACCACATCACTCCAAATATCCACTTAGCCCAATAAGCTGCCTCTAACTCTGACCAAAAGCAGATGCTCAGGGGAAGACTGTAAGGTCACAAAATCAGACCATGATTCTGCCTGCAAAATAATCTCCTTGTTTCCAGGAATCTGTGATTTAGGAGCCCCTTCAGCCAGAAATTGTATCTGCATCTTTGTGATTAACAGCCTTGGCGTACGTTTTCTCTCTTAATTTGCCAAACAACTTTTAAAATTCATTTCTATCTTTAAAAACAGGAAGATATTGGAGTAATGAGTTCCACAGATAAATTATGCTTGTGTGAAGCAGAAGCACAATTTAACTATGGCAGAAATTTATTATTATTATTATTATTATTGAAGAGGACCTTAGGAAAAAAAAAATCTTTGAAACTTGCTCATTTATTCTTACCTCTTTAACATCTTGAATTATGTGAAATTATAAATAATTGCTCTCTGTTTACTCCACTTCACTCAGATTGTTCCCACTTCTGCATTCTCTTCTCTAATGATTTCTCTTAATTGAAAGAGAGGTTCATTCAAGGAAACTGGTTAATGTTACACCATCCAAACATCTGAACTGGCACACACCACAGGCTTTTTTTCCCCCCACAAGATAATTGATTTGTCTGAATATATAATGTAGTGCAAAACAATCTAAGTTCAAAACCATCTAGGAATGTTTCAAGAAAAGGTAATTAACATCTTGTTTTCTACAGTCTTTATAATTATTTTACCAAATAATTTCTAAGTTGAAAGAATAGTTTAAAGGGTTGAAAATTACCTCTGGCTTGTACAGGACTGAAGTTTTTGATTAAGAAAAATTTGTAATCCCTAAATATTTTTTTAAAATTGGAGCAAGACTCTCCTTTCTATCACTCCAGAGTAGCTCTTTCATGAGTTAGTGTAAATACAATTATACTTCTGCAAGTGTTTACCCTGGCACAGCGAGGCATGAGGCCACAGGGGTGCCAAAAGTCAAGTTTGCCTTAGCAGGTGACATCCTCAGGGCAGGACAGACAGACAGACTGCACATCCACAGTGCCTTGCAGCTCACAAGGTACCCGATATCCAGGGAAGATGGACAACATTTAACAGGAACAAAGTCTCCATCAACAACACTTCCTTACTACTGATCCCGAAATTGGACCAAAACCATCTGCCCACGCAGCAATCAACCCACTCCGTGGCTATGCTGGTAAACCTGTAGTTACACCCAAGCTAATTCCTCCAAGCCAGAAATTGCCAGGTTTATAAAAAGGTGATCAATCATTTGATCTAACGTGGGAAACTTGGCCCAGTTTCTCTTATCGCTCTCGCTCTTCATTAGAACCCTCACGCAGACAACAACGGGGAATTAATTCTTATGTGGATCACAGACAATCTTATGTGGATTGCAGTAGAACACATCAAGAAAGCCTTGATATTGAGACACATAAATTGTCCAAATATGAATATTCCATTTGGTTCTATGATTTGATTTTACAGCATCGATATCTTAGGAAACAGAGGGGCACTCAGGATCAGGTGTTACTGATATTCGATTTAAAATCAGAGTTCACGGTGGTTCCAACATCCTCACAATCCTGCAAAGACCAATTAAGCCTTAAGAAACAGATCCCTTGGACCCAGGGAACATTTAACTGCTTAAGTCAAATAGGGATAGATTGAAGAAAAATGTTCTTTTCCTTATAAACAAGCTTCTATGCAAGTGTGTTATCTAATAAGTACAACTGGAAGTGAAATGGGAATGTGGGAAGAGTGCCAATGTAAATCCTCCAAATCTGAGGAAATGGGGAGCAATTTTCCACTCTAGGGTGGAAACAACACAGAGGAAATGCAGCACATACTTGGCATGCTTTGGTCTCCTCTGCTGAGGTAAAGCTTCCCTCTGCCCTGTGCCCAGGCAGAGGGACCCCAGGTGATGAGACCCCCAACTCTCTGCACTTTGGGAGACTGGAATTCAAAACCCAATACTATAATTAGTTCATGGTATAGGTAATGGTTAACAAAACAGCTAAAAGCTAAAATTCTCACAAAGTGACAGCACAAGTTGTTACACACATCCTGCCTGAATTCAACAGCCACTGGTGGGGGCCTCATGCCAACCTCTTGCTGTCTATGAGAAATTAAAAGATAAAATGGGCAAATCTGCACAGTGTAGACTAAAGAAGGAGAAGCAGACACTCAGTATTGCCTGGAAATGTCAGTGGGAGCAACCAAGAAACTTCTGGGGTGAAGTTTATCCCCTGTCCCAAGCCCATTCCAGCCACACACACAACCTGACATCAGCTTCAGCACAGACAGTCCCAAATCCCAGTGAACTTCAACATCCAAGCTGCAACCACTGTTCTCCTCAGGAGCATTCCTTGCCTGAGCAGGTAGATTTTTTTAATAATCATCTGTTCAAGTAAGAGGTGCAGTTAGCCCAAAAGCAGCTGCTTGCATTACGAAATGCAAAAGACACTAGGAAAAAACCCTGCAGTGAAATTAGTGAAATTGAGCCAGTTATGGTTCTAATTACCTTGAATGACATGATAAGCAACACTTCTAGCACAGTTACAGCCTCATGCAGTGCCCCAGGAGGGGATGATTACAGGAATCCCCGGGCTATTCAGACACCACCTTCCTGTCCATGACAGCAGTGCCTCTCCTCATGCCCGCGTTTAAAATTTAAATCCACACATCTACAAACTATCTCTAATATAATCCAAGTTAAACTTGTATTAACAGCACAAAATTTACCGTTCTTATTTTTTTAAAAGTACAAAACTTTTAAGAAATAAAATGAAAATTTCCTCTCTGCACCATTTTTTTTTTTTTCTTTCCACGGGTACAGCAAAGTGAAACTACACATACTGAATCCATCTTCAGGCTACAACACAAGCAAGTTTATTTGCTTTATGATAAGCTATTTTATGATGGCATTGAACAGCAGCAAGAATCAAACAAGTAAGATTATTACTCAAATACATTCATTCATCCTGACAGCTAAATCGACTCACTCAACAGTATCATCTTCTGAGAATCAGTGCAAAATACATGACAAATTCTACAGTTTAAACACAGTAAATTAATAGTGAGATATCCAGGTGAGAACTTCTATTTTCTTAATTCCACGTAGCAGCAATTCACCTTTCAGTGTGCTTTGAGCAACTGACTCTCATAAAACTAAGGGCACCGACGGGATCCCTGCCAGTTGCCATAGTTGTGCTAGGCGAAAATCAATGAAAATTCACACTATTTCTCACTAAAAAAAAAAAAAAGAAAAGCAAACTGTGTCTTACACACTACATTTCCCTCAAAGTTACCCTTAAAACAACTCAGCTATGTCAATGCACTTGTGTGAATGTTCCACTTTGTTGTTTGTTTTTACTTTAGGGATTGTTTTATTATTACTGTTAAGTGGCTTATTTATTTAGTCGACAGCCAACCAACCCAATTTCAGTCAGCAAGCGCACATGGGGATGCGTCGGTTCAGTGGGAGCTGGCTGAGGACGGAGACAATTTCCCCAGCATCATTTTCTCACGTCAACAGCAACAAAAAGAACTATCCACACAAGGTGCGAGTCCCTGGAGCAGCATCACTACAGCGACAGCAAAAAAGCGAAGTAACCCCGACCCTCCCACGGCCAAGTTGGTCCTGCGGGGTCCCTGGGGAAGCACGAGCAGCGCGACAGCGACGGAGCGGGCAGAAA
>VYXF01012755.1:1497907-1549762 GCA_013397295.1 Polioptila caerulea | reverse complement strand
AGTATCCCCCCCTGGAGCATCCCACACCTCGAGCATCCCCCCCTGGGGCATTCCTCTGGAGCATCCCCTTGGAGCATCCCCCCCGCGGGTCCTGTCGCTCTGAGCATCACCATCCCCTTCTGAACCTGCATCCTGCCTGCCCACTCCACACCAAGACCAAAGCATCAAACTCCTCCCGCCTGCTCCCGGCGAACCCAACACCCCAGGGACGTCGGGGATGGTGGTGGTACAGGGCAGGGAACTGGCAGCACTGCAGAGCCCTGGGTGAGGGTGGAGCTAGGAAGGAAACTACGGGAATGACGACAGGCCAAGGGAAATATAATCAACAGCAGCACTCCTGCCACGTAACACTTGTTCTTGGCTGCATCTCCCGACACGTTTTTTTGGCAGCATCTCCAGGTGCCTAACAAGGGAGCCAAGGGCCACAGCTGCATTCCAGGCAAGGAAACCGAGGCAGGATTGGGTAAGGTGATGTGCTTACCTGGTGTGTCTGCAGCTGAAACACCGTGCCACACATGTTTCTTTGTGAGTCTGCCATGGCATGGAAAGGCAAACGCCTCCCAAAAACGCCTTCAGTGCCAGGATGTTTCTGGAGCAGGCTGGGTCGCACAGCTTCCCGGAGAGCTGACCCAGTCACCACTCCCACCCGCCGTGTTCAACATCCCTGAGTGTGGTATCGCTGCAGGAGGTGCCGAGCAACGAGATGGGGAAAGACAAGCTTGGTGATAGAACATATTTACATTCCATACGTGTCATTCTGATCAGAAATTACACCTTGTAGCTGACGTAGTGACACCCATCTCGCACCATCGAGTGAAACTTGGTGATGCAACCACATTGTGCCATTGCAAAACAGAAATGGTCACAGACATGTGGGAAGGGTTTGTCACAGTGCAAAGAATCATTCTCTAACCACTGAATAAAAATGTGGGGGGAACAAACATAAAAACCATTAGACAAATTCTTTCAACAAGATCTGGAGAAGAATTCACACCTATGCACGGTCCCATATGGATTCACATAAAAGAGGACCAGGAGCCATCAGTTCAGGAGCTGGGAGCTACACATCAGGAAGATTATTGCTTGAACATGTCAGCTGTTTTAGAGAAACTTGAAAAAAAACCAAAAACTGGCAATGCTTTATTTTGCCTCTTGACTTAAAGGTCATGTTTGAAGGGCCAGATCCTGATGTTCCAGCACAAGCTCAACAACAACATTGGGTGCTGCAGACAGTGTTATAAGTATACTTCCCAAAGTTTGTCTCCATGCTGAATAGGACAGTTTTACTCAGCTCATGCAATCAAAAATCTAAAGGGAAGTTGGCTGAGATCAGAAAACTAATCAACGATCTCAGCTGAAAAGAGAGAACAGAGGAAACTTATGCCCCTAATGTTTTTGTTTTCCTTTCATCCAAACCAAGAAAAATATCAGCTTCAGATAATTAGATAAGTTTAAAACTAAAACAACACAGCCTTTAAAACACTTTTAGGTGTGTGTGATCCCACAAAATGCGTATCAAATATAGTTCTGTGCATGTTTTGTCAAAGGCTGCAGCCAAGAGAGAAAAAAACTCTACACACGCCCAAAGGCAATCTAATAAAGGTGGCTGCTGATTTTGGGAGTAGCAAAGGAAAGCAGCCTGTGTGTGTCTGTGCCAAAATAAAATGTAACAGTGCTCCTTGGATGAAATAGGAGAAAGAGATACAGGAATTAAATTCTCATAGCCAATATGTATCCAAATGAGAAAAGCTTGCCACGATTTATTGGCAATAAAGAGATAAATTGATTAACAGTTACAAGATTACCCAAACATGGGCTCTGCAAAACATTAGCCTGAGAAATTTTCTTGTCTTAGGCATCATGTAGCTGTATTAAGGATGCTGATAAGGCCACAGAATGCTGAATACCAAGTTCTTTGTTACTTCACTGCTAAGAGAAGAAAAGGAGGACAGTACTGGGAAGATCCTTGGGATAGGAACTTTACATCACTGGCAGGCTAAGGGGAAGAGAGGAGGAAACGTGAAACTTTGGAAATGTCACCAAAACATCAATGTGAGTGTATTCTATGAACATATCTAATGTAATCTGAAGTCACTGAGAGCCAAGATATGCATTATTATAACAGTAATCATTAAGTATGACTTAAAGATGAGCACTAACTAAATCCCCCTGTAAAACACATTGTCAAAAAAAAAAAAAAAAAAAAAAAAGGCACAGTTAAAAATACAGCAAATAGAAGCATTTCAGCATGAGAAATTGAAATGTGTATGTCTAAACAAGATTTCTTATTAGCTTTCCATACTCACAAGGAGCCCCTGTACACCTTCTCTTCGTGCACACAAATGTTTTTCTTCTGGATTTTATTAAGGATGTCATTATCAATTCCTGTGAGAGAACAGAAAATATATAATTGGGAACCATAGTTGGCGTTATCAAATCCTACTCATCTTTTGTGTGAATATCTCATTTTCTCAGAAGGGAAAGAAGACCTGTCTTCTTAGCAAAGGAAAAAAATTGCAACTTTTCTTCTTTGCCTGTATTTTCTTACCCTGTATTCTGACTGTTGAAAGAAAAAATTACCTTCTCAGCCTTTACCAAAACCTGGCCAGTGTGAGGCTGATGAAAATAATGGTTTTAGTTCCTTTCCTAATTACAGGTTCAGCTGCAACCTTCCAGAGAGGCAGCAATTGAAGCATTTATATCTAGCCCACCCCTCTGCACAGCCTGCTGGCAGCAGCACTTCTTCAGGGTTGTGAGGAAGAGACACGAGGGCGCAGATCACAGAAGAAAAGAGTCATACAATGGTTTGGGTTGAAAGGGACCCTAAAGCTCACCTAATTCCAGCCTCTTGCCCTGGGCAGGGACAGCTCTCACTAGAACAAGTTGCTCAATGCCCCATCCACTTCAGCACTGGCCTTGGACACTGCCAGGGATTCAGGGGCAGCCACAGCTTCTCTGGACACCTGAGGTCTGTGAGGTCTCACCATCCTCACAGGAAAGAATTTCTTCTGTATATGTAACCTGAATTTCCCCCCCATGTAGGTTAAAACTCCTTTTCCTGACCTCGCTGGTGTCAACAAGTCTTTGGAGCTCAATCAAGTGAAAAGCTTGTCAGTAATTCCTCCTCTTATCTCAGCTACAAGTGGAAGGTGTTCCTTGGAAGCACCACCAGGAGCTTTGAAGATGCCCTTATCATGATTTTGAGCAATTCTGTTTGCACCCACCTGTTCAGCAGCAGCTTTACTGATGTGTTTACAGCACTTGGCTTGACAGATTGCTTAGGACATTTGTGAGCCTGGGACACAACCCCTCAGCTATGCAGCTGATAAAGGCTTTTCAAAACCCCGAAGTAAAATCTCCTGCAAGAGTTGTGTTTAATTTCTTTTGGACAAGTGGCTCCCAGAGACCTGGTAACCCCAAAATACAGAATTACAAGTCCCTAAGTTGCAGCCCATTTTCCTTGCAGCTGAGCACCTGGTTTACAGGCAGAGTTTGGAGCAGGACCAAGGGTGTGCTTGTTCCCAGGTCTTTGAGTGTTAAGCCATTCCCAGAACACAAACTAAGCCAACTGCAAGGTTAAAGTCGTTCTGTGCAATTGCACAAATAAATGCACTCAAGACTTTAGGAGACTTAACCATGTCAGTAAGTCTGGGATTAACAAATGAATGATGATAATTAGTTATGGCTTGACTACTCACTTTCAGCTCCAACAGGTTACCTTGAAAAACCATATATGTTCAATCTCACTTAACATCATTGTGATTCACCTTATCAATTACATGTTAGGTTCTTTAGGGCTGGATTCTCTACTCTGAAATGTCACCATTTTTTTTGTCTGAACTGTGGAAATGCCACATGGACAAACCTGAGCTTAAACTTCACAGAAATGAAACCATCACAACCTCAACTTTCCTCCTCACTTTTTCAGTCCCATGCCCGTGTTTGTATGCAGCTTCACCATTTGAACAGCACTGACAACATTTCCATCAGCTGTACATGGAGAGAAAGAACAAAGATGTGAGACAATTGTTTCAACCACTCAGGATTCATTATTAGCTTTTAAATGCCATTTAAACAGGCTGTATTTTGTGACAGAACTTATAATTCCAAATCTATGCAGTCATTTTTCTGACAATCCATTGAGGAGCGATGCTGGGGACTTTCTTGTGCAAACAATGAGCTTTTAGAACATTTGAAAATTCAGCTTCTGATTCATCCCAAGAGTAGAGCAAAGCTGAGCAGTGAGTCTGTGGGCTCCTGAGACCAGCTGACAACTTCTAGAACAAAAGTGTAGTCAGGGATTTAAATAAGGAATTGTACCCAGGAATCTCCAAGGAATTTACCAGCATTAATCAGTGCATCCTCATACATCTCAGAAGTATTGTTAGAAAAAAAGGCTGATACAAGAAAAGGTTTTGTTTTTTTTTTTATGATTGGCTCAGGATTAGAAAGGAAACCAGTGAGAGTCAGGGATAAAATATGAAATTTTGATCCTTCCAGTAATATCAAAGTGTTTAGTAGGGGAGGAGATGATGAGTGACGTATTTTGATTGGATTTTCTGCTTCTACTTCTTGAAAAGGGAAAACTGGACCCCAGTGTTTGCAGCTCCCAGCTCCGAGCTCTTACCAGAGCTGCAGTGAGACATTTGGTCCCTGAAAGAGGGGAGGTTGGCACTTCACAAGCTGTGAAGAGGCTGAGTAATGCAAATAAGTTATGAACACAGGGCTGAAAAAAAACAAAAAACAAACAAACAAACAGGTAAAAACAAAAACCAAAACAGTCTTTCAATATTTTTGTAGAATTTCCCCTGAATATCCTCTCCCCATTCCTTCAAGTACAGAGTTGTTACAAGCTGACTACAGGTGTACTGTTCCCCCTGCTTCCTCACAAAGTGATCCTCCTGGGAAGGACATACAAACACGAACTAGAGATTATTCCTGTGCTCCAGACCTAGTCCTGGATCTAGAGAACAGAGCACGGGGCTGGGAGTGAACGTAAGAAAGAGTTTTCCTCTTTTCCAGGCTCTGCCAAGTAAGGTATTCTTTTCCTTCATGTCTATTTTCAGAAAAATGCATAATCAAGAGAGTATTCTCCTACCTTGAACCATGCCTGTTGGAACTGGCATTTGCTCATAAGTTGTGATCTGGGGTAGCTGAAGGAAGAAAGTTACAGACACAGGTTTTAACATAGCAGTTTTCAACTATGTTTTCTAGTAATTGATAACTAAAATCCAAGCTTTACATTCCTCACAACTGACTTGAATCAGGAAAAATAGCTGTTTGCTTTTTTATTTTTGCTACTGTTAATGTTTTGGGAGGGGTTATCTCTCTGTTATAGCACAAAACCCTCACTAAGCTGAATCCATAGCCTAAAACTGGAGCACAGCAGATCCCATCCCCATTGCTAATACATATTTCCAGTACATTGTTTAATCAGAATAACATTACTGTTAATTACATTAACATCCCTGACACCAAGGGACATGGTCTTGCACGTACTCCTAGGTGCTGGATGAGGTTTTCATTATTAAGGTTCCTGGATTAGAAAAAGTGTTTACAGGTAGGCACGGCCAGAGATCCACTTAGAGCCTCACCTACTGTTGCTCTCCAAGGGTTATCCCATGAGCAAATAGAAAGACTTTGTTTTACAAAACACTGACCTATGGACTCTTTATTCTTTTTAATTCAATTACTTCTTACTATTAAAGACCCAGAAATTACCAAAGGTGACCTGAGAACTACCATAACTCAGCCTAACACGGTTTGAGATTGGCAAGCTAAGGGTGGCAAGACTGCAAAGCCAGCCCAAGTGTCACATACATCCTCAGAGCCACCAGGACATAGATCCCTAAGGGTCTGGATGGAATTGTTGAAGCTATCCCCCTTCCTATGCCAAGGACAGCTGCACTTGCCAAGGAGGTTATCAATTCCATCTGCACACTGCCCCCCGTGCCAGGCATTATCACACACAGACCTGTCAGCAGGGCTGCAGCTGTGAGATCTCATTAATCCTCTTCTGTCAAAATAAACTGCACTGGCAGAACCCTGTTAATTAAACTCGTTCACCTTCCTCCCCTGGCTGCTGCAGACATGTCCTAACTACCTCTTTAGGGGCATCTCTGGTCCCCACATCCCTCTCCTGTTCTGAGCTGCTCCAGGAAGGCTGGAGATGACTAAATCTGTAGGAGGGGTAATAAAACTCACCAAGCACAGCACAGTTCCTAAACTTCAGTGTGATATGATCAGAAATGCTAAAACCCAGCAGTGCCCACAAGCAGGCCTCGTTTGGACACATTCCAGGTGTGATCAAAGGCTGCTAGCACAGCACAGCCCCTCACCCTGCTCCCAGCCATTGTTCTCCAGGACAGCAATTCCTAACAGGAGAGGCGCTCTGGAGAGGGGCTGACAGGCTTCAAAGCAGGTCTGTCATCCAGGCAATCTTCAGAACAGCCTGAGAGGAGGGCAGGAAATTGTGTCAGAACAAGGAAATGATAAGAATAACTGCCTATTTTTGTAACTACGATTTTGTTGGTACTGGATCATTCCACTGATCCATCAATTTCCCTGCCCTGCCTCTGTCAGGGATCAGTATTTGTCAGAGCTGAGGAAAGTGGAAACCCCACAGAAGGCGTAGGGGCAATTGCACAATGCTGGAAGTTCAGGGAAATTGTCCTCAGCAGCTTCAGGAGTGGTTATGTTTGTAAATGAAAGCACAATACCCAGGAGCAATTATTCTAGCTGTGTTTTTCCTACTTCGTCAGTCTGCGTGCTCCAGAATATAAACAGGAATACTGAATTACAGTAACTGGTGACTGTCTGTTTCCCAGCAAGGCCAGTGGGCTCTGTTTCTCATTCTCTTTGCTTATTGGGAACTCTGTTTCTCATTCTCTCTGCTTATTGGGAACCAGATCTGATGATTTCCCAGCCTACCTAGGAAAACTTATCAGTGATGCAAAGCAAAGAGTTCTCTCTGTGAGAAGGTGAAGATCTGAGGTTGTTGTAGAGAGTGTTGGTGGAAGAGACAGGGTGGAGTGTGAAGTGCTGGGGTAAGGCCTCAGCTGCTATGATTTAAAACAGCCCCTGAGGCTGCTCTAATTTACTTTGGAGCCTTTCCTAGAACAAGGTTGAACATTTTACAGAGAGGACATGAAACACAAAAGCCTTTTTGCACAGGCAAAACCAAATGAAACAATCCCTAGGCACAAGTGCCTAATCCCTCCTCTTTAAAAGCCCAGGTGTTTTGACGGGGAGTTTAAACCCTTGCATAAGTCAGGCCAGGTGGAAACCCCACCTCTGTGTACACAGCTATGTCCCCTTTCCTCTGGGTTTGACAGAATCCAACTTGAGTGTGGATAATTAGAGGGGAAAAGCACAGAGCAGCCTCTGATATAACATAAAAATAAAATATGGGTGATTCTGAGGCGCAAAAGCAAGAGGTAGCACTTAGCTTTGAGAACACTCGTTAAAATTCATCTTCCACATGTCTGAGTTGTTTATGGAGGATCACCTCAGCCACTCAGCCCCGATAAACTACAAGAGCCAGTCTGGAGATTTATGGCACTGCAGCCTGAAAAAAACCCACCTAATTCTCGTCTCAGCAGTTTGAGGCTGATATAAAATATATATGTATAACAAAAGTACTTTGAGCTTGCTTCTTCCCCTGCCTCCCTGATAAACCCAAAAGGTTACTGTTAAGGTTTTGAGTATAAACCTAGGGATCAGGTGGGTGAAAGAGCACTAAAAGTTGAGTGATGTTTCCAGGTAACAGCCAGAGCTGACAGCCAGGTGCTTTATACATCCAGCTTCAGCACAGCTGATAAGAGATAGGCAGGCATCAATAGATTGGGAATAAAAGCATATTCTGCTTTACACAGGGATGTGAATGAAGGTTTTAGTAGAGAATGACCAAACCCAATTACATCTGTACATTTACCATCCACAATACCTAGAACCAAGATTCAGCAAAAGAAAACAGAGGAGAAAAACAGCCTGTTGAGTGTGGGTGTTTTAAACGATTTTGTAATGCATAAATGTATTTGTAATGCATGTATGTGTTTTTATTGCATTTATATAAATCACATGGCAAGATCCTACAAAATGATGTATCCATTAAGCATCTGGTTCATTTTCTTTATAAATCTCCAATTGATGCAAATAATTTAATATTGAGAAAGACTCAACTTTGTTCTTCAAAAATCAGGATTTTCACCTCTATCGCAGTGCAGCCTTAGCACCAAAATGTCTTACTTTTTCAAAATCCTGGAGACAACTAATGTAATTCCACTGTTCATCTAGTTCAGTGGAAACCAGGGCTGCAAATCCCCCAAGATTCTGAGGAAAGTATTCCCGCATGTTAACTTTTAAAACTTTCTTTCACCACAGACAGCATTTCCATGTTGCAAGCTGTGGTCTAGCAGTCAGTGGTGGAAGTTGTGACGTGATTCCTCTTACACCAGGGAGAAAACACCAGAGCATTTTACTTTCCTTTTAACCCCCAAGTGCAGTTTTCCAAGCCCCTTTCTGGGTGGTGGAAGAAGAGGAGGAGGAGAAGGAAAGGGGGAGGATTGTCCAGCAGTAACACAATAGGTTGAGGGCTGACAGGAGGCAAGCAGATCACACCACTTCTCCTGGCTGGAATCACCCTGCAATCAAGGCATTCCTGGCAGCCAGCTGCTGCTACAGCCTGCCTCCACCTATGTTTCATAAAGGACTAAAGAGACCAGTTCTGTGGGATCAAGGAAGAGGGGACCCAGCCTAGACCATTTGCTAATCAAGTCTTCACAGGGAACAAGGAAGGCTCTTGAGAGCTTAAACATCTTTTTCACATAGCGAGACAAAAACCACACTGGTGTATGTCTGCCTGAATTTAGTGCTAGAAAGAGTCAAATGATGTCAGTGAAACATCCACATAAATGCCAATCAGCACAATATACTTGAACTTCGAACAGTATAATTCACCAGGCACCAGCTGGTGAGTGCTTTTATTTGTTTTCCTATGAATATTCCTTTCTAAGAGATGAGACACTCTGTTCTGCTGAAGGCCAAATGTGAAATTATAATTGCTATGATGCCTAAGTGGAGCAAACTGGGAATCCTTCCAGACTCTTATTTTGAAAACATGCAAATAAATTGGAGAGTTAAGAGAGGGAACCATGGAAAAAAAGGGAGTGTGTATTGGGCAAAGGAAACAAATATTTGTTTGCTTGTAAAGTACAAGTTCTTCTCCCCACCACAAGCAAACACCTTAAAATTTAGCATAGGAAAGAAGGTTTGCAGTCAAAAGCAACCCTAGAACATGTTGGATCCAATCCAGGGAGACATCCATAAATTTTACTTGCTCCCCCAGATGCCACAAAACGCTCTTGGTACCTTAGGACCAATTTACATGTATTTATATATAGGAAATCACAAGGTATAGAAAAAGTTCTGCAGAGAAACATCAGATAAAAACATCAGGAATATTTTCTCTCCTTCTAGATTCCTTTCACAGAAGATATTTTAAACATGAAGATGGTAACTTTGTGAAGTTAAGAGGTAGGCCCTGAAAGCAGACCCTTGTGCCACATTAGAATAGAGACTCTAAAGGTCCATGCCAATAATGGTACCAAACCCTCCAAAATAGAGCCATATTATCTCATCAGTCCCTGAATTATTTCCCACCCCACACCATTTCTCTGCCTGGGGCCAATACTCCAGAATGTTCTGTAACTAGATGGGAAAGGCATATTCCAAGACTGATATAATCCTGGTGGAAAAGCAAAGGTACTCTGACCAAAAATCCCTGAAATCAGCAGGGATTCAGCACCCAAACACTTACCTGTTTGACCTGGCAGAGGAGAGAGGACACAGCTCTGAGCATCCAGGATGTGGGGTGACAGGGACATGCAGGAACAGAGAGCTCTACTGCTCTGGGACAGCATGAGAAAAGTTACTGCTAAACATTACAGTACCTTTTCATATTGGTGCAGTTGAACTTCATTAATTAGGAGATGCCTTTAAGGTAAGACTCCCACTGCCTCTAATCCTGTACTCAGGCACCCAACATGGATCTTCCTGCTCCCTTCGCTGCCTTTTGCTAAAGAATTACATTCTCTGGAGACGAAAAACTATCCTAGGTCCTTTTCTTCTCCCAGAGTTCTCACAAAACTCTTCCCAGATGGCTTGGCCTTTGAGTTCTGCTCTTCATTCAGCTCTGAAAACCCAGAGTTTCAGTGAGACTCTCCCACTTTGCCTGGTTTTGCATCACTTGGAAAAACCTGAACTGGTTGCATAAATTCAAGCGGCTATTTTGGCTGACACAAGCTGACAATCAGGTTTGCCTGAACCCTTCTCTTGTGTAGCTCTGAAAGAGAAGTTGAGCTTCAACGACATTTTAAACACTGGTTTAATAGGTCTGGTCAGCAGAAGGGGGCTCTGCCTCCTCCCCAGCCCCCTTCAGATGCTCCTGCACTTTGCTGCTCCCTCGGCTCAGTCCACCTGGCATCAGATCCCTCTGCCAAAGCCTCCAACAGGGTAACCACTTCCAGCAGTGAGGTGTGACATGGAACACCTAGGGACAGAAATATTTCCCAGTATCTTAGCTCTATGGAGAGGACCCCACTGGTCACACCACAGAAATTATTAACCAATAAACCATTATGGTCTCTTCAGGTCACACCTTCTCAATGGAATTATTGGTCTTGCTGAGGTTCCCAAAGACAGAGCAGATTAACTAGGTCAGATGTGGATTATTACAAAACAAATCACTTCTTACCTGAAGTGAATTTCCTTTCTAAAAATTGTTCATTAATATTTGGGTTGAATTTTTCCGCCTAAAAATGGTGCAAGATGAGAACGTTTCCCCTTTTTGGTTCTCGATGTACAGGAAAAAAACCCCACATGACTGTGGGCTATTGCTTCATTTGCCTTTATGAATATTTCACATGGCTGCATTTTGCATACCTTTAAACCTTTGTGAGAACGAGTGGGAATACTGAGAAAGTCTGATACAGCATAAACCTTCGTAAATCTTACAGACTGGCTCCAATCCGTGCCCTATCCAAAGAACAACTGTTGCACCATTCCCCACCATCACCTTTTGTGCTTTTAGAGGAAATAGTGAAAACTTACATGGGTATCAAATTTAGTTCCACAACTTTTACAGAGAAATTAAATTTAGGACTATTTTATTTAAAGGGTCTAAACGTCACATTTCCAGAAGGAAATAAACTTTTTTCAGGTATCTGAATCTCAAAAAAAAAGGAAAATTCAAGAGTAAGTAATGAAGTGTAATTTAAAAGTGAAGGTTAGTACACTGATTTTCAAAATTACAACACTAAGAATGAAGTAAAATGCTGCTTCTTTACAAGTCTATCACTCCTAACAGCTGATATATCAATGATGTACACTGACAATTATGTTTCTAATCATGGTAGTTAAATAGAAAATATCTTTATGAATTTGCCAAATTTCATTACATAAACCCAAAATTATCTTTATGAGGACTCAACTTAATCAAAACTGGGAAAGTTATTTTTATACCACTAGAAAAATTACAAACATCCTGTACAGACTCCAACATTCATTTCCTCCAATAGCTGTAGCAAGTCAGAGACTTCAAGGATAAACCTTAAGAGCAGGGAAAACAGTTTCAGGAATAGTGCGTGCCCAGAGTTTAGCTGTGCTTTCAGTAAGACAGATCAACTTTTGAGTCATTCTTTTCCTCCATGCTATTCTTTATTCAGAGCCTGATGTTCCCATATGATTTAGTAAAGTTATAAAAAAGCATGAAATATTTCTCTCCGGTGTTGACAACACAAGACAGACTTGATAGAAATCTCTCCTTCTCCACCTCCTGAAATGAATATTTCCCCTCTCTTCCTTTCCCTCTCTCTGACAGGGAGAAACCACATCATAGCCTGGTTATTGGATATTGTTTCCTTCTGGTTATAAAAGGCCAGGGGTTCTGTTGCACATATAAGTGGAAGCGTCAAATACATTCTTTCACTATTAACTGTATTTCCCTCTTTAAATGGTCACAGCATCTGAAGTCTATGGAAAAGAAATAGCTGTTATGGTAAAACAGCTCAGATTCTCCATTTTTTTGTCTTGCATAGGGCTTGCATTGTACCTGGATTTAATAAGGTTAAAAAGGTTTGTTAGCCTATGTTAATTGGCATCGCCACATTTCTTCCACTTCCCATACCACTAAACTTCATGCCATAGTACTCAGAACAGCACCACTCCTACATGAGGGAGCTAAACAGAAACACACCTGGAGCATCTTCCATCATGATCTTCCAAGGCCATGGGCACAGGCTGGTTTTTGGCTACCTCTACATTTTGCCAAAGGCCAGTTCTGCAGCATTCAGGCAACAAATGGGCTTTGTCTGCCCTCGTCTCAGCAGCACAGAACACTCCTCCCTTCTGGCTGAACTGCAGGTTTTACCCTCAGATGAGATGGAAGGTCCAAGCCCCAGAAGAGAGCAGGTCTGATGATAAAGGAGACGAAAGGCACAGTGGATGAGCAAAGTGCAGTTGTGCAGCTCTGGTGCCAAATGGCCATTAAGTGTCAGCAATAGAAATGGCAAACACAGGAGGAAAAGCAAAAAAATAGTCTTCTGGCTTGCTTGAGACACTAAAGATGGCCAGTTGACACTCAGTAGACAAATGGCTCGAAGGAAGAATTGCAGTCTGCAAGAAATCCGCACTGAATCTGAAAATCAGATGGATAACAAATGGGTGTACAGAAATATCAAAACTTGAGCTCCAACTGCATTTGAGGCATTATTGCTGTTCAGACTTTATAAATTATTCCATATCCTGAAAATTTGGCTTTTGAGACAGTCTCAGCTTACAGTTTCATGGTGGCAAGGTGGATAATGTTTAGAAACTTTTGAGAAGAGCTGAACTAGGCAATGTTTTACCAGGCACCTTCCCTCAGATCAACTCAGGATCACACCTGGGAACCTTATCTTTGCATAAGCTCTGAGTGCAGTGGTATTTGGGGAGGGGGGAGAGGCCAGAAATTAAATCACAAGGTGACTAAATGAGACAAGGAGTTAAGCCCCTGGGAGATCCTGCAGAGCATGTGGAGCACAAGCCCAGAGCTCTGAACACCACCTTGCCCCCATCCAGGATTACTGCTCATAAACAGGGCCCCATGCCAGCCAGGAAATACACTCCTGGTTATGCAAACAGCCAGCAAAAGTTCAGGGAACTTGTGCAAGCAGGAATGACACCAAAGAACAGGATCCGGGCACATTCAAGGGGAAAGCCCGACCATAGACTGACTGAGCTGGTACAACTGGGCCCTGGAGAAAGGGAGGTGCAGCCACAGCTCACCCCAACCCCTCTCTGCTCCAAAGCTGGCATTGCATGAAGGGCTGAAAGTCTGAAGGCTGAAAGTCCTCACCAATTGAGGGAGGGAAATAAAAGATTTATCAGGGAGGCTAAGAGTATGCATAGAAGAGGAAGAAAAACCGTGAGATGAATGAAAATATATCAGGTGAGATCCAGAGTATTTGTGCCACCTCCTGTAGAGGTGTTTGTACCTTCCCAAGAACAGCAAGAGGCTGTTCAGGGATTCATCAGGCTTGCCTAGGAATGGATTTGTAAGGATTTTGTTTAATTCCTTTCTCCAAAAGAATACACCAACCTTCCAGGGTTAGGTTCATGGTCAGAGTAGCCCTCCAAAAGCTATCTGCAGTGAAATGACTGCAGATTTTGTGCTAGAATATTTCATTTGCAAAGTATAGTGGAAAATCATAAGGAGTCTGCAGAGGCTGTGCCAGTGTTCTAGCCTTGTGTTCAGCCTTGAACAGATATGCATTATTTTTGATCAATAGAACCTTAAAGAAATTCCTGTTTCTAGACAACAAGAGAAACCATAGAGATTTATGAACCAGAATCAGAACATTTTGGATGGCTCTATTTTTCTTTTATAATTAATGGTTAGTGATCAAAAGAAAAGTTAAATTTGCAATACACTCTTTATCNGAACCAGAATCAGAACATTTTGGATGACTCTATTTTTCTTTTATAATTAATGGTTAGTGATAAAAAAAAAAAAAGTTTAAATTTGCAATAGGCTCTTTATTGTATCCAGCTGTTGTAAGCTGCAAGATAAATGATCTCCATCTCAGCTGAGGAATCATAGAATTGTTAAGGGTGGAAGAAGATTGAGTCCAAACACCAGCTCACCATGGTGCTGAAGGTTTTACTTCACTCTGGGTTGAAAATATCCCTCTCCCTCATCCACTGGGCAGGTCAGCTGGTCACAGGGGATCAGGCTGGGCAGGCAGGACCTGCCCTTCACACCCTGTGCTGGCCAGGCCTGATGCCCAGGTTGTCCTGCACTCCCACTCAAGATGATCTTTCCATAAAATTCCTTGGCACTCACACCACTCTGATAGGTCTGTTCCTCATTTCTGGCAAACTTGAGAAGACAAGAGAACAAAAGTATTAAACAGGCCCCTGGTGACATGCAAGAGGTACAGCCCAAAGTGACAGCCTGTGCTCTAGGGGTACAGCACATGTGTGACTGCACCTTGAGATAACCCTTCCTACAGGACAGGCATAAACTTGAGGGCTGAATCAGCCTCACTCCATTTGATGAGTCATTTAAATAAATTGTACTACATTATTTCCTATCTAAAACAGTAAATTACTCCATCTATAGGAAATGGTGTTAATTGAGGAAGGTATTCAAGTTGTCTCTAATCCATTTACAAGGAAGGCAGAAAAAAATGCTGCAGAGTTCACACACCTGGTGGTGCTTTGCCCTGCTTTCCTGTATGACCACATTCCTTGGAGCAAGTGCTGTCCCATGCTGCTCCCAGAGCCTCACCTCTCACTTGGTGATTGCTTAGCAAACAGCTTCTCCTTTAACTAGTGTCCCATACTAATTATGGCTGCAAATAATGAACAAACATTTCCCTTCTGCTGAGCTGGGCATGCTACAGACACAGCTAACCTCTGTTTTTCTGGTTGCAAAGAAATTCCTGTCCTTCTACACAAGCAGAGAAACTATGATGGTTTATGTACCAGGAGGCAAAAATTCATTTTGAGTCCCACTGTTCTTAATTTTGCAATAGATGATTAGTTACCTTTCAGGCCTGTCCTTGCTTATTAGTTATGGCTCAGGCCATGGGGCAGCAAGTGGGTTTGGAACCAGGGCTGTGGTAAAACTTTGTTTTCCTGTCACCTCCTGAAGTATTTCCAGTGTAGTTTTAGGCAAGAAGCATTCAAACACTTGAAGACTTTATCCCCAGGGAATTGGACTCTTTTTAAGGACTCAGTTTCTTAGTTGTCTCTTGAGAAATCCTTAGCCACAAAAAGGAAGTTTCCTCTGCCTCCATGTTTTTGTAACTTGCCTGTAATGGAAGGGTCTTTTCCTTGTTGTTTTTATTAAAGCTTCAAGGATTGGTTAGGGAATGGTTTCATACAGGATCCTGAAGCTGTAATGACGATGTGACAGGACTGAAGTGAAGCACATATGCTCCAAAGCCAGACTGATTTCTGCTATGACTTTAATTCTCCTCAGAGAAAGGCTAAAAAAAAAGTTTATTAATTTCCTCAAAAAATCATGCAACTCAACAAAAACTTACTGGAAATGTCTAGAAAAGTTTGTGTCACTCCCACCCAGCCCAGTTCCTCCAGGAGCAAAGCACGAAAGAAATCAAGTACTGCTAGAGGTGAATCCCCAGCAGCCTTTCCCCCAGCAGGATTCAGCTCAGTCCAGCATCCCANTCCAGGAGCAAAGCACGAAAGGGATCGAGTACTGCTAGAGGTGAATCCCCAGCAGCCTTTCCCCGCAGCAGGATTCAGCTCAGTCCAGCATCACACCGAGAGCTCTCATGGACTCGTTCCTGGCGCTGCTTTAGGACAGGGGAGCCTGTTCGGGTTCTGCTGCCTCGCTGTGGCCATGGGGAGCAAAGATCTCAAGGAGAGATGCTGCAACTCAGACAACTCCGCGGCTGCACAGACTCCAGCCTTTGTGTTTTCTTCTTTCTCAAGTGGCTTATGTCACTTATTTTCAGGGAAAATTAGATATTATCAGAGAAATATACTCTTTTTTTTTTTTTTTTTTTTTATTATTATGAGAAATTTGAGAAATTAAGGCCTGAGCATGAGCATCCTGGTGAGAATTAAGCAAAGTATGATTTTGGTGGAAGCTCTTGGCATCCCCAAGAAAAAGTTTTCGGCAGCCCTCAGGTGAAAGCAGACTCTGAGGGACCTAAAATGGCCATCAAAAAATAAAAAGTCTTCCCTCTACTGTACAGCTGCTAAATAAGAGCCCTTGTAGTTTTCCTGTAGCAGTTCCTATTTTGTATCCCCTAAATAATTCAGTATTCTTATCATTCAAAGATGAGTAAACACTCTCTCACCCCAAGTACAACCATCTCTGGGTTAAACCACATGGAAATTTTTAGCAAGCCCAAAAACCAAATCAGTTGAGTGCAAAACAGTGCAGAGGCAACAAAAAACCAAAGTATAAAAACCTCTCATGTTCCTTCCCAGTGAATATTAACACTGATGTATGGAAACACCAAAAATCTTTCAAATCTCGTTTTGACTCTGCCATTGAGGCTTGTGCCCCATGAAACTGAAAGCTCAGGAAAGCTAATCTCACTCACAGATAACTACAGAGGAGCAGCACGAAGCAAAGGGCAGCTTCTCCATCCCATCTCATTCCCAGGTCCTGGGGGCCTGCAGGAAGTGAACTGAAATGTAGAAAATTGCAGGCAGTGAGAGCAGACAGTGTGATACCTTCCAAGGGCAGCTGCTCCCATTTGACTCCTGCACTTTTGTTGTTTCTATTTTAATAACAAATCAAACCTATGTGTTTTATAAGCAGCCAGAGCATCCTCCAGCTTTGTCAAGCTCCCCCAAACTTGTGCAGCAAGAGTGTGGTTAAGATGCTGTTTCAAATCCCCCAGATGTAGGGCATTTATAAGTTGCACCCCTTTCCTTCCCATGATTTAGAACAGCCTGAAATGTGCTTTAAATTACACATTGAAATGCTTTAAATGGCTGTGACATTCCCTCATTTAACCCTGCCAGTTAAACACCATTTTAAGATGATGCCCGTTGCAACATCTGACCACTCAGGTATTTCTCCTTTTTTTGTTTTTAATTTGTTGACTGGCCTAGAAGAGCTGACAACATCCCCACATGACTGTCCCAGGATACATAAACACATCCCCTTGTAGTTATTCAAATTACCTCTAAGATGGAACTGGGAAAGTTCTGTCTTGAAGCAATCTGGTCCCATTAGTGCTCACAGCTTGCTGGCAGTTTATCATTTTTCCTGGAAACTAATCTGTCTGTTCCTGTCAAAACAATGGTTTGCATGCAACCTGCAAGCAAATTTTAGGAAAAAAAGAAAGAATAATTAAGATGTTAATTTGCAGAGACCTTCTAAGATTTAAAGCAGCAATTCTGTGCATCCTCTCCCACCTGGCCAATGTTAAAACATGAAAAGTGATGAGTCTGAAATATTATAGAATGCAAAGTGCTTGATCACTACTTTTTTTTAGGTTAAATATTGGCTCAAATTCAAAATGGAGGTAGCATATCAGCTACTGCTGGGTTTTTACACTGCATTTTTCAGAGGAAAACTTTCTATTTTGTAGAAAACCAACACCTGCAACTCCACTATGAACTTGCTCAGCTCCTTTCATCCTACAGGTATGTCAGAATATCTGCAGCTTATCCAGTAAAAGTCTCTAAATAAGGGGACATCTCAATCCTGTAATGTGAGGACAATGCTTTTTGCATATCGCTACCTCAAAAAAATACATGCAGCCCATCATAATATCTACAAACGCTTTTTACTGATAAATATTCTGTATTAATTCAAATCATTTTGAGAAACATGACAGTGAACACAAGTATCAGTATCCCCCAGCACAAAATCAGGTGTTGAAACTCAGAAAAGCTGATTTATATATGTGCAAGATAGAGAAAATAACCCTCAAATGGAGTCACTTATTGACCAATGAGGGGGAAAAATGCATTTCCACTACAAGGTTATGCTTCTGCTTTGGCATTAGCTATACTAGTAATGGGCTGAAGATGGAAAATTTCTTCACAATATTTCCCCAATTAAGAGAAATAAATCTCTGGGAGATCTGTCCAGCAGGATTAGTGAACTCACCTGGTTAAACTAAATTACTTCATTGATCCTCACAGACATTCTCCTTCCTTTTAAAGTCCATATAAGAGGGAGGCACAAAGGCTGAAAAATTGAAGCCTAGATGTAGCTGAAAACCAGACTAGAAGGCTTGATTACATTTTCCATCAAGTTACCCTGGTTTATTGCATTGCAGCCCTGGAGAATTTGATTAGCAATTTCTCCTCTTCATTCATCCTCATGTCATCTGGATTTCAAGCCTCTGATCTGTATCTGCAAACATGCTAATACAGATCCCAGCTAGGTCTTGTCACTACCCACTCCTGACATACCAGAATTTAAGTGTCAGAAATTCCACTTTATTTGTGGTTAACTGGTGCAAGTTCCCCACAGGCAGAAATAAGGGAAGCCCAGGGCAAACCTGGACTGAAGTCAAAGTAAAGTGCATGAAGCAAGTTTATATATTTTTTTTTATGTGGTGATTGCACAGAATGATATATTACCTCTGAAAAATGGAAGATTTAAAAGCGAATTGGTGACTCTGCTTTGACACACATCCTGTCTTTGGGCTCATGCAGTGCACATGGGCACCATCAGGACTGTGACACAAACCAAAATGTACTTCCCAGCAGCAAGGAAGATGAAGAGATCAGCCTCCTTGCAGCACACACCATCCCAGAGCAGACGCTGTGATGGAGGCAGTGAAAAACACAAATTTAAAGTGCAAATTCAAAGCGTAAAAACAGCTCTACTGGGCTATCTGGGGTGCTAACTGCAAAAGCCAAGGAATATCACCAACTAAAGACATTATCACAGCTCATCTTTGCTTGCCACACATCCCTTTTACAAGATAGGAAAAGTGAACGCTTCCCTGCATCCTCTCTCGCATGGATGGGCTTGGGTTTTTTTCAGGCCATTTCAGAGATTTGTACAAAAGTAAAGCTTCCTTTGCTCTGAATGCTTTCCAGCAGCGTCTTTACAACCCTACCCCAGCAGCATTACTGGTATCACTCTGCACCGAAGACAAACCCTCTCCCTCAAAACCACACGGATTTTAAAGTTTAGCCTGTTGGGTTACCAAAAAAGCTCCATCTGCAGCTCCCCTTGGACCTGGGGCTGCTCCCATGGAGCAGACAGAATGACAGCAGGACAAAGGGAGGAGTGGAAAGCCCAGGGGGCTCCACAGAACTCCAGGAGGAATCATGAGCAGAGCGGTTTTACAGGTGCTTGGCTGCAGGGAGCATTTGCCCAAAAAACCACCCGGGGAGGGTGGATCGGGGTTGCACCATCTGCAAAGAGCTGCAGCATCTGCTCGGGAGAGGAGCTGGAGGGTTGCAGCACAAGGGAGCTCTGTGCCAGCAGATGGCACCGGGAAACCATAAATCCAGAACCTGCAGGCTCGCAGCTGCTCCTGCTGCCTCCAGCGATGCTTCACTCCTCGAGGCTGCCCAGCGTTAGATAAATACACCGATAAGTGTAATAATTCTGCACTAACTCGTGCGCAGGGCTTTTTTCTGCTGCAGCTCCATTTATTTACTTCCTGCCCTTGCTGTGGGAAGGCTGATCATAGCTATGTACAGAGAGGGAAGAAAGGAAGTGGGAATTCGGTGGGCTGCCTGTGGATTCATAGAAAAAGTGGCATGGCAAGGGCATATATTCTCCTCAGCCAAGCCAGCACTCTGCTCACTTGTCTCAGCTGCAGGGAACACGATGTGAATTTGGTCTCAGCATACCTGCATATACAGGCAGGTGGGGAGACTGGTAAATATTGTGGTTGAATTTCGATGCAATTGTTTTTCTTTATTTGCGCTGTATCTAGGCACTTCTTCATGAAAATTCCTCTCCTGTTTATCCTATCACGGAGCACCTGAACCTCAGCTCACATTTCCACAGCCTTCTCAGTAAAATGACACCAGTTACTGACAAAAGGTAGGAGGGAATCACTTGGCTAAGTACAACAAATATTTTGTTTCTAACTTTGTCCCACAGCAAGAGGCCAGCATAGTTTGTCCAGCAAAATCCCTAAAAACTGTTCCCAGCAATTGCTTCAGAGGCTGGGGTGTGGGAAAACGCTGCCTTGGTGACAGCAAAGGGAAACACTGGGGAACAGAAGAGAGCAGCTGTGATTGCAGAGCTGAGCCATGGCCACGAGAAACTGTATTTACAATATCCCTGAATTTCTGGATTTTATCCATTCCAGATACTACTCTGTAGTCTTCACCTGCAGATCATATAAAGTTTCCTCCAAATCTAGGGCCTTTTCCTTACGTTACTATTTCCTTCTATAGATTACTCAGAGGGCTTCCAGTTTTAAGAACAGCAATATTTACCTTTGCTGCTGCATACCTCCTTCCAGAGCCATGTCTTGGGGCTTTTAGGAGTGTGCCTGAGCAAACATGACTCTTTATATAGACTTCAAGAAGAGGTAACTCGAGTAAACACTGTGTGACTTTAAACCTTGAAAGCTAATATTTGGCAAGCTCTTGTGTTCACAACTTTGGAAAGGCTTGCCTCTGGAAATAAAGCAAGAATATCTTCTTAGGAAAAGAAAAGAAAAAAAAAAGTCAAAGTGGCAAATCCACGCCCAGGACTAACACTGGAATTCCTGACTTTGTACATTATCCTATGCTGGGAACAGCCATACCCAGATGCTGGTTATATAGAGCCAGGATTTACAGATGCAGACCCCCAAGACAAAACTTTCAAGAGGAGTCTTTGTACCTGCCTGATCTGTATGGACAAATTGCCCCAAGGCTTGTGAAAAAGCTGAATATCCTCACAGCAAAAGTGGAAGGAGTGGAAGCAGCCAGGGACTGATTAACGAAACAAAACAAACAACCAAAAAACCCCAACAACCCTCACACCAAAAGAACTTAAAACGGAGCGCTTGACTTGGTGGGGAAGTAGCTGTGAATGTGTTGTGGGCTATAAAGAGTGCCCTAACTACTTTGCTCCCAGTAAATCAATTCAGGTCTCTCACAGCTTTAGCAGATACTCTAGGAAACGCTGCATCTCTAAAGGTAGTCCTGGGCTTTTTTGCAAACTCCCATGATTTCATTACCCTTCATATCATAGCCCGCTACTGCAACAAAGCTCTCAATTCCAAATGTTAGTAATAAGGAGGGAGGGTCCCACATAAGCAACCCTCAAACATTTCTCTCCTCTTCCAGAAAAAGTAATTCAAAGATCAGCATCATGTCCCACGTTTCAACATGAAAACTAAGGCACAGAGCAGAGGATGGACCGTGCCAAGCGTGGCACAACACCTCGATTGGCAGATCTTTCCAGATTATGCTAGCTGTGCACTGGCTTGGCCCCACAGTAACTTTGAAAAGAAGCAAAGCCCAGTTACCATTCTTCTGCCACTGCTTCCAAACTCCTCAGCAGAAAAGGAACACAAAGATCATTTTCCCAGGAGGATACTGATAGCAGGATAGAAATAACACAGTAAACACAATTCTCTTGAGCTATCTGGCTCAATGTAGAAACCAAAGGGGTCAATTTGCAAAACAGCTGCACTCAGCTCCATAGAGGTCTAGGGAATTAATTTCTCACACATGCTGGACTGGATATTTATCTGATTATTTTCCTGCTCTTCAAGAGACTTTGAACACAGTTCCAGCTTTCCCAGTGTCTGTTTAGGAACTGCTCTCAAGTTGCAGGTGGTCCTTGCTTACAGTGAATGACACTTCCATGGGGACACTGTGGGCTACTACAGCCAAGAGCACCGAGCACATGTTGAGGTCTATACCAGGGCAACACAAACTATTGCAATGCCACGTCTTTGACAGGCTCTCCAGGGACCTTCACAGATGTTTTGGAAGCTATTTTGCAGCAACAGCTTCATTAGAAGGACTCAGCAGGAACTCTTCACTCCCTTCTCCTTGCAACCACCCCCTGCCACACGGTAACAATTGTAAGCCTTAATTTTCTTTGTTGAATCTGTGACAGGAAGAGATGAGGAGATGATCACATGAAAGCACTGCTAAGAATCCCATGTGTAGGTAGTTATTTGCAGCACTCGCTGTCAGTCCCCAGAGCCACCAGCTTTGGAAAGTGAGAAGTGATCTCCCACATCACAAACAACCCCACACCATTTTTATCTGGGCACTGGAAATAATGGTAGCAACAACCCTGCTCATGAGCAGAGGCTTTAATCCTTTTCAACGTGCAACAAGGAAGCACTGCAGCAATGAGGAAAAAAAAAAAAGTCTCTATGCATGCAGGTATTTGGTTAAGCACAAAAAGGTCCTGGCATCTCTCCAGCCCAAATTGCTCTGTCCTTTGATGCTGGATTCCATCTACCTCGTGTAATGGCCCATTGGTTGGGCTGTCAGCAAGAACTGGACCTGAGGCACATACCTCTGCAGGTAGGTGACTAATCCAATTAAGTGCAAGCAACAGAAAGTTGAGATCCCTCTTATATTCTGGACATGAACAGGAAAGAGGCATAAACAAGGGATTTTTATTTACCAGAAGAAGTTAAGTCTAGAGTTTATTTTTGGGAAACTTTCCACGGACACTAATATAATTAATAACTTTCCTTCATCTTATCTCCACATGTTTTCATGGTAGCTGGTATCTCTGCGTTGATTTTACAGGAAATATCCCCTCCAAATTTCTTCTTCCTTCCAGGCCAGTAGCAGAGCCAGGAACAAAACATGGATCTCAAGACCTGAAAGTTTAGCTCCTGCCAGGCTAACCTTCTAATCCACCTTCAAGATTTTGTTCAGACAAGCCTTTCAGAAGCTGTTAAATAAGTCCAAGGAATTCCTGAATTACATCACTTATTCATACTTGCTCTGATGCAATTCATTTTTGCAGACTAATTTTGTACCCCTTTTTCCCCTCATCTTTGTTTCTGCAGTTATTGCAAAGCCACACATATGGTGCCCGTTTCATAATGAAATGGATTTTCTTAGCTAAGACTGAAATCTAAGATTGTTAGATTATTAATTCTTAGCTGGAATCTTCCCTAAGCAAGAACAGCCAAGCTCCAAGTGTACTCTTGAGCTCAGGTTGGTAGAATCACAGAATGGTTTGGATTGGAATGGAACTTAACTCTCATTCCAGCACCCTGCTATGGCAAGGGACAGCTTCTCTGCTAAGAGCAGCAATTGTTTGGCTCTGAAAAAAAAAATTATTAAAAGAGAACAATACTAGTATCTGGTTTTTTTGGACATATTTTTTTACCTTTTTGTTGAATGCAAGTTGTCATTGATACACTTGAATTTTTCCCTGCCCATTCCTTCTGGCAACTCTAGGTCCAGTTTCCCTCCTCCTCCAGGCGCTGGAAAGGATGACAGGAACTGGTTGAACACCAGAGCAAGATGCATTGCTGAGCAGGTACTCAAACAATGTTCTAACACCAACTGCAGTGCTAGCTGACCTCTCCACTGCATCCTAAAGGAAAATGCTGGGAGCACCAGGAAACACCAAAGCAGGCCTTGAACTGCCACATTTTTCTGAAGACTTCTTCATAGGTCAAAAGAAAACCAGTGTCCTAAAAATCCCACACAGCCTCACTGACCCCTAAACAGGATTTCAAGGAACAGCTACTTCACCTCAAACATAGTCACAGCTACCTCTGTCACAGCCTGCCCCAAATATTCCCATGTTAGAGTTCACTGTCACCAGCTTTTCAACAAGTTGAACTTTTTTTTACCTCCTACAAAAGACACCCCAGCAACTTTGGGGCCTGACAATTCACACTCTCTCTATAGGATAATTAGTACAGCTCCTGTGTGTTTGTAGGCTTGTTAAAAGCCTTATCAAAGTTGAGTGATGCTTCACCATAGGAAAAATAAAACTTCATCTCAGTAAAAGCTTCATATCAGATCAATAAACAGTAACACAAGGCCTGACCAGTCCTTTCAATAGGGACTTTTAATAAATAAAAAATATTCACATAAATCAATCAGCATCTTAATGCCCACACACTTCTGATTCTGCCAGGGGAAGCCACAGCCATCACTGAAATATTGGGCTTGAGCAATCTTCTCCAAAGGATGAGGAGACAAGCAGCAGCCACAAAAATCTGCTAACACTCACAGGTAATCTCAGAACTAAACTGCCAGCTGCATCTGCAAACCAAATTTTACATTTTCCCCATGACCTACATTTTGACATAAACCCCAGAAATTTGGGGAGGATTTTTCCAGAGGTTTACTGCAAAAAATCTGTCACTAATTATTCAGTCATCCTTGGCCATAATGCTGACATTTCTGTTCAGAGTTTATGCACATGAAGAAGAGCTGCACACAGGGTAAATTTAAATTTCACATTTTGGACTCTGGGATGAAAGAATCTTAGGAGGAATATTACAAGATTTTCATATCACCAGCCTTTCTCTCAATATTTATAGCAGAAACACTGGGCATGCTGGGAATAGCTGACAAATTTTCTGTGGACTTATCCTCCACTTACTCCTCCAAACAGCTACATTATTTGCCTCAAAATAATTAAAAATAGAAGCCTTAGTTGGAGCAAAAGATTTTCTGTGGAATTTCTGGGGTCTAGGCAATCATCCTTTAATAGAAACTCTTCCAACACGTAGGGAATGTTTGACATTTCTGCATGAGGACCAGCTAGCGCTGCATGGGGGCACAGGGCACCTGACTTTGCAGAAATGTTCAAATTTCCCTGAAAAATTGTACTGGAAGCCCCCAGCCAAATCTCTGAGCTCACCTTTCACACTTGAAATCCATTCTCTCCAACAATCCCAGCTCCCTGAGAATGACTTGGCTTCTGGGTTGGGATTACCCTATTTGACCAAAGTTTTGTTCAGCCTGTTTAGGGGGATATTGCTCATTAAGGAATTTGTTTAGAAACATGGGAAAGAATCTCCCTTTCCTTTGTTTCTAAATGGATCCAACAGAACATAACCCCAAGCTCTTTTCTGTGGCTGAAACCAGCCAGCACAGGTAGCCAAGATGTGCTGGCAGGCAGCAGATCACCACTCAGTAGATACACATTACTCACCTCACAGCAGCCAAGCAACCCAACTCTTCATTTCACCTTTCAAGCACTAATTAATGGCAACAGCATGAAAACGTAATCTATGATCCCTCTATAAGCTGTCAAATGTTTACAGAGGGGGAAAAGGAAAGTTTTAACACAGTTGGGCAAAGGCAGCTCCCACTCCACACCCAAAGTTCTGCTCTGCCTCACAAAAATCTGCTTTTATTTCATTTTTATCATCACCACGTGTTTCCACCAGAAATGCCTTGGTGAGAAGTAAAGGACAGAGACAGCGCAATTGGAAAGGGCTCTAAAACTTTCAGATTTCATAGATCCCCTCCTTTAGATGAGCCATCTCAGTGCCTTTGTTTCTTCTCCCTGCACAGCCTGAAGGGGGAAAGTCATTGAAAATTCAAGAGAGGAGGGAAAAGTAGTTTTGGCCTTGCCTTTCCCACAAACAGCTGTGCCAGAGCATCCGTGCCTGGTCCAACTCTCAGCAGACAGGGATTTGCAGTAGACAAATCTCTACTCTGGCACTTCATTGGCATCCTCATCAGGACTCACAGCCCAAAGGCTGAAACAAGCCATTCCAATTAAACCACTGCCACCCCTGGAGAGATTTCTTTCTTTAAAGGGAGAAAGCAGGCTCCAATTCCACTGGCAGCAAAGCTGCCATCTTTGCCACGAATAAACAGCCAGCCTTTTTCTCTGCAGGTGCCAGTTTTGCCCCTAAGCACTCAAAATTCAGCTTTTTTTCCTCTTGTTCTGTCATAACAACTCACTGCCAGTAGCACTTTATCTCATCCCATTTTATGGGTCACATGTGCAGCATTGTCTTGTTCAAATTATGAAAGCACAAACACCACCTGCCACTGGTTTGTGGGTTGCTAATCTGCCTTATCTGTGTTCAGGTAATCCATGGGCCATTTTCAAAGCACCAGAATTCCATGATTTCTATTTGTTTTACCCAAAACTCCATATTCTGAAATCTTGTGGTTATGGGAATCCTGGGTTTGATTTAAAATAACAGTAGAATCTGCAAACTGCCGAAATTGCTTTTAGTCGCATGAGTGACCCTGTGCCAAAACAAAAAATAATTTAAGGCAAGAGTCAAAAGGAGGAAATGGGGAGAAAAAGAACCAACACCACCGGAATAATGTGTACTGCAATCCAGACTACAAGGGCAATAATAAAATCCACTTACAAGCTACTTCAGCCTAGGGTTAATTCCCAGTGAAGTTTCCAAATTATATTTGCCTTATATTCATACCAGCACAACTCCTCTGAGGGTTGGAATGGTATCACTGAAGGCCACAGGATCAGGCCCTGAAGGAAAAATAAATAGTATTTAACTGTTAAGAATTCCTCTTTTTTTCCTCTGCCTGGATTTCCAATGGCATTTATCTGTGATAAATGTGCAAAATATCCTGATTTCCAGGAATGCACACCCAATACATGCATTTTCTTCAAGGATCTGGTAATATCTTGCCTAGGGAATCTGGGGTCCAACCCCTTTCCAGCAGGAGTTTCCCCTGTCCAAGGATCCTCCCACACTCCCTGTGTGCACTTCACTAAATGTGCCTGCAGCGTTTTCAGTCACCTTTACAGGAACCAGTCCTCCAGCTGAGCACATTTCCAAAAAGGAACAAAGACACATTTACCCAAGCAAAAGAAATATTTGAAAATTCAGATGATTAAATACAGCCTGCTGTTCATTTTACCTCTGTGGTCTCCACTAAGAGCCATAAATCCTGGCTTCCCTTTGAGACAAATTGTCACATTATAGCCCTGCTATACAGGCATACACACATTCCTTGCTATAAAGAGAAGGAGAGAAATCCATGCCAGATTAGGACATATGGAATCTCTGTTTATGGATAAATCATTTCTAAACCCCCTCTCTCTCTCCCCCTCCATGAGTCATGTGTGAATTGCATAAAGTGTCCTGTCAACAATAGTTTATTTACATACAGAACTAATTAGCATTATTATGGCAGATTGGAAAAGCAGGATTATAGCTGGGAGACATCATCAAATGAGTGATGCCATTTTAGGAAGGTTGGGGAATGGAGGTTCACAGCTCTCTAGCCCAGAATTTCATACATTGGCCACCTTCCAAGGATATCAAGATGAAACTAATTTTTAGCATTTCTTCCATTACTGATAACATTACTTCACAATGAACAGCCTTAGTCCTAATTTGTATTATCTTGATTTTTTTTTTTTTGTAATATGCATTTCAGAGTAGTGCCTGGTCAGCTTCTTTTTCTTGTAGCCCACTTTCTCAGTTCCCTATCTTAACACCACAAAATTGAGTTTAGATTTCCAGTACTACACATCCATTAATAATTTTTACAAGCTTTAAATGCCCTAAAACATTTATATTATCTATTTGAAGATTATTTAAAGTCAGCAACTAAATTTTAAACTAAATTAAATTTATATAGCCTCTTTAGGTTACTGAGCATAGTACATCCAGCTACTCTGGGACTTGCATGGACCTTTCATCATTAATAAGTGGAACAAGATAATTACATGCTCCAGTAGCTCTTAGGGGGTCTAGAAGTTATCACCACATAACCTGCTTTATAATGCAGGAAGAAATCAACTGTGTTAGAGCTGGGGCTATAATTCAAATAAATTTCCATAAATATATAAACACTGTGAAATGAATTCATGTGATGTGCAGGCATTTCACTTCAGAGCTGCTAATGTGTTTGCCCATTAATTTGTCAGGAATGTTCACTTTGATTTGCTCCATTTACCATAGGAGGATGTTCAACAGCAAAACAGCCAAAACTACAAAATTAGTGTAAAGAAGGGCATCTTAGGTAAGTGCTGCTGAATTTGCTCCCTGTACAGATGTCTGCCCATGCTGAATAGCCAAATGCAGAAAGAGCAAGGGCCAGAAGCTGCCTTGAGCTCTGGAGAGAATCTCTGACTCCACACACACACCTGACTGATGGAGGTGTCTCCTCCTCTGCTCCACAAAGAGGATCCTCTCTTCCATACTTCTTTTTGACAGGATCATTCCCAGGCACACACCCTGCTCCCAATTTACTGCCTCCCTTCTGGGGCTCGACCCCCACGCCAGCTGTGACAAAGGACATTAGCACTCAGAAGGCTCTGGAAAAACTTTCACATTATTTGGAATTTTAGTTAATATGTGCTTTCTGGCTGGCTCCAGATTTCCCTGGGATTATTTCCAGCAATGTTCAGACTGTGATGGACAAATTTTCCCTGCAGAGCTTTGCAAACCTCCCTTCACAGGCTCTGTGAGAGGGCATAGCCTCCCTGCCCTGGGATGGAGCCCCATGGCTCCAGCAGCTCCCTGGGGTCAGCAGGCAGCTGCCTTCTGGACCAGGAAGGAGCCCTTTGCTGAGGGATGCCTCACTTCTCCCCACTAGCAATAAAACAGTGATTACTCAAGCCTTCTACACCCCTTTGGGTGGGCAAAGGCCCCTACAAGACACGTGAGCTCTTCAGCTGCTGCAGACGCTGGCACAGCTGTGGCAGCCAGGACAGAACAGGCTCGCTCTGCTTTCTGCCACCCTTGAGTCACCCGTGGCCTTCACACAGTCCCTGGCTCAGGGGGTTTGCAGGGGGACCTGCCAGGTCCCCACACACCCAGCCTGTGCAGGCAGGTCTGGCTTGGGAGCATCACCCAACCCTGGCACGGGATCAGGGGCTGGAAAAGCAGAAAGCATGGCCAAGCTTAGGAACGAGCAAGTGGAAACCTGCACAGCCTTGGGCATCTAGAAATGGTCTGAAGAGGTATTAGATAAGCACAGAGTGTTTTGTCCATCTGAACAACTTCTCTGTTTCTGTTTGGCGCAGCTGTTTACATTTTGGGGTGTTTTGTTTGAAGGGTTGAGGGGGTTTTTTTGCAAGTATGTTCCTAATATTTCCCCTTGTCATGATTTTTTCCAGTTTCTAACCATTTTTAACAGTGAACAAGAGCTGAGCAATTACAGGATTTGGACCTGGAGAAGTTGCATTGCTCAGAAGCCAAAAGAGGAAGTTTTAGTCTTGCTAAGAACTGAACTTGTTAGCAGTGAGGGACAGAGCCCATTCCAGCACCACGAGCATTTCAGTGGGCATTACAGGACTACACTGCCCTTTCCTCAGTGAAAATCAGAGGACTGACACACAAGCCCTGGGCTGGATGCAAGAGGAAAGAATACTGGGAAGTATACTGTCTTTCCTTATTCACCAGCTTGGGGATCTAGAAGGTGATGCTACCACTGGGGATGGGAATGGGTGGGAAGAAAATGGAAACAAATATTGGAGACCTCAAGAAAGTGTTTCTGAAGCTTACCAGGTGAGATTTCCCCACAAGCTGGCAGAAACAAATGCTCTTAAAAGGTACTTGCTTCACAGCAGCACCCCAGAGATCCATTTAGGATGGCACCCCCCTCAGATTCTCCCTCCCAAAAGGAAATGCCAGCACTGCCCAGCAGTCAGGTCTGCCCTGCAGGTATGAGGCAGATGTGCTGGGCTGGGCTCCCAGCAAGGACCACTGCTGTTTGCCTTGCACACTCCCCAAGCTGATATTCGAAACTCCAGCTTCCACTTATTCACATCTTTGGAGAGATACCTTTGTTCCTTTGCTCTTGGCATTTTGATCTCCAAACACTTGAATAAGTAGTGTTTGATCGTGTTAGGATGAGGGCAGCAGGGATCCTCTGCTGTCACTACAGCACATGCACTTAGTACACAAGAGGCTCTCAGCGAGTCAGGTTTCACTCCTGACGTTGGGTTTTTGTGTGAACCATTTATTTTGCTGAGTTGGCATTTATACACCCTCCCCCTTTTACCATTTGAAATCCGAGACAAATATAAGCTTGAAGTCCTGACTTTTTTTTCCCCCCAAGAAAGCTAAGCTGGTGTTTACATGTGGCCACCCAAATTCCAGACCAAGCTGCTGAAACCCCGTTTCACTGTTCATAAAGCGTGTAAGGTCTGGCTGGTGCTGGTTCCCACATTCCTGATCCAGACAAGCTGGATTAAAGTTCCTCTCTCACAGCCTGCACCTCTCCTCCATGCATCTAAACTTACAGGGATGAATTGACACAAAGGAAAGCCTGGACAAGTGCAAACTAATTTTTCTGCAAATTTAAGTACAGGATAACCTCCCCTCCCTGGCTTTCGCCCCATCATCCAGCTGTGCCCATAAACCAGAGTCTGACAAACCAGCACAGGAGTTGAAGGCAGCTATTAAAGCTGCTCCCTGGAGCTTTAACACTTGGAACAATTTGTAGTGGAATTATTCTCCCAGCTCAGCTTGCAAACCACCTCCACACAGGGTTCAGTGCTGGGGTCGAGGGGTTGGCTGCTCTCTGCCAACCCTTCCTCTCCAGAGGAGGGGCTCAGATGGGCACACATCCCCACATTGCCATTCCAGCTGGCAAGGGAGGCCAAGTTCAGCCTCTTCTCCTTGAAACACGTTATTGTTGGTGTTAGCTAATCTGTGAGATATGCCAACTGTCTGGCAAGCAATTCCAGGCAACATTGTTTGTTTAGGATAGGACAGGGCTCTATGAATCCAAATTAGAATATTTTTTTTTATAACTACCTCAGCCAGGAATGTCTAAAGGTGTGTTGGGCTTGAGGAGGCAGGGAAACAGCAAAAGAGGCCACAAGCTTTATAAAGGTTTGCATGTGTTTCTTTTTTTAGTTATTACCTTGCCTCCACTTTAGATTCTTTGGGAAACCAGAAACCAGAGTGTATCTGTATACCAAATTCTCCTTATCACTAGAGATCAGAGGCACTGATTTGTTTTTGAGCAATGGACTACAGAAACCAGATTGTTTATTGTTTGAGTTCTCTTGTTTGTGTTTTTTTCCTCCCTCTCCTCTGGAGGGCCCTCAAACACTTTACTGGTGAGCACTGGAAAAGTGAAAAGAGGAGTCCACCACTGCTTCAGCTCCCTCTTCATTACCACCACTGCTCCAGAGGCAATGCAGACACTCAAGTCTCAGTAATGATCAGAGGATGAACTGGCTGATTCCTCAGCAAAACATCAAGCTGTTCTGGAGCCCTGGAGCCACACCCCACTTCCACAGCTCTCAGGTTTTCATGTTCAGATACCTACACAAAGCATCCCAACAGCTCAACCTTGGCACAAGGCAGCTCACAAAAAACCCAGGCAGCTGAAGAGCTGTTGCTATTTCTCTCTAGTCCAAATATTGCCATGGAAGGGGAATAAATGTGGGCTGAGTTGAAATGGGCTTGAGCAACTGTTGCTCCATCTCCATGCAAAGTAGCCAACCTGGGGAACCTTTTGAACCAAAAAACATGGACCAGGCTTCAGCTCAAAGACTAGAAAGTGGTTCTGTCATAATTATAGAAGATGAACATTTATTTAAGCCTCAAAGTTACTCACCCTTAACAAAAAATAGCCATTGTCAGCTCCTTCCTGAGAGCAGCTGTCCTTGGGATGGAGCAGGAGGGCAGATGGTCCCAAGCCATGAGCCCTGCAAGCATTCCCCCAGGAAGCACAGCCTACAGGTGCCTCCTCCAGGCAAACCAAGCCCACCTTTTGCCACAGCCCTTCTGGGCTCATCCCTCTGGCCAGCTCTGTCTCTCCGATGCTCAATTGCAGATGATTTGGTGCTCTTTGGCCCTTCCCAGGCTGGTGCCGTGGGGGTGGGAATAACCAGCTCATCTGTCCTGCCCACAGGTGGGCAGATCCAACCCTTCTCCATCAGAACCACGTGCCCCTCCCTGCATATCAGCAGAGTGCTTTAATCAATTAACGAGTGTCATTTCCCCAAATTCAACCTCAGCCCTTTTTGCATTCACATCGTTCCCAGGCATGTGTCAAGGCAGTAAAAACACACCTGCATTTGCTTCCTTCACAATCTACAGCATCATTGTAGGTGTTTCTCTTAGCATAAGGAAATTTCTTCAAAGGAAAATTGTGTGGAATTTTTAAAGAACTTTGTTCACCAAAAGTAGCATCAGAAAATATAAAGCACCAGCCAGTCTCTGAGCAGCCCAGAGCCTTGAAGAAATGAAGCAGAAATACACATAAACCTTGACCAAGCACACACCAGGGAAAACTGCCCTGAAATTACCCTCTAGGATCTGCCTGTTGAGACAGGGTGAAGGTTCTGTGCAAAATGAACTTGCATTTATTTGGAAATAAATGACAAATGGCTCCATTTGTCTTTTATTCTCCAGTTAACGCTTGAACCTGGGGATTATTATCCCTGCAGTGCCTAAGGCTTGCAGATGAAGTGACCTCTTCATCTGGACAGGATTTCCTTCATTTGGGGAATACCTTTCATCAGCCCATTCAGCCTTTTCACCTGTACCTTTGACCGAATACTTACTTTTCAAGTAATTTTGGAAGAGTTTGCCAATTTAGTTCCATAGCTGGGATTTAGCTACACAGCTCTGGGGCAAGGAGAACTCCTGTGAATGGTGTTTGACAAACAAGATCCACAATATAATAATTAATTCCATAAGCACGAGCTGGGGCACAAGCTCCATGAAGAGACAGTCTGAGCTATAATTATTTCTGTTTTAGCCATTTCTGGCCACCTTGAGCCATTTATTTGGTGTCTCTGTTTACCTTCTTCCCTCAAAGAGGAAACGATTGGCAGGATGAACAAATGAAGCAACCCCACCTGAAAAGAGCATGAAAATGTGATTTTGTCATTTTGTACATTATCAGTGATGATTGTTATGGATTTGTTATGGAGTTTTCATTGTATTTTTATAAAATCTAGATATTTTAACCCTCATCACACACATCTGGAGGAAGAGCAGGGAATTAAGATTCTCTGGTATGTAGGTTATCTGAAATATCAAGGTTTCAAGTAAAAATTGGTACATTGGAGAAGGAAATTATGGTGAATAAAAATTTCAGGGTTCTGTCAACAAGATCATATTCAAAGAATACAAGTTCATACTCTTCTCCTTGCTATCTCTGCAGTAAATATGGTTATGTGTATTTTTCCATTTCATTTCCTCATGCTTCTCCCTTTTCATTATCCACTCCAGCTGTTAATTTTCTCTCTCCCCTCTTACTCTTAGCTTATGTTTATAATTAATTGTTTCTGTAGTAGATTATAAGCAAAAAGAAACGGAGACTCTTTTCTAGAATTTGACCCTTGATAGTGAATACCACATATCAGTGGAATAATTTATATGCTAATCCTAAAAATTCTGTTCTCCTGTTTAAATGGTATTGTTCCATCCCATTTTTAATAAAGTGTTCATGGCTTTATTTTCTAGTGAGGAGCAATATATTTCCACACTCGGCCTGGGGAAAGAGGGGAGGTTGCTCCTTGGAAGGATTATATTTGGTTCTGTTCTTTTCATTTTTCTGGTCATTAACTCCAAAATCCAGTAATTTAATCCAAAAATTAGCTGTGTTTCTTGTAGGTTTTTTGCTGTGTACGACTCATTCCCAGCCTGAGGTCTTTGCAGTGATCTGGAGATGTGTAACACCAGAAAATTCACACCAGTATTTCTCCAGCACTAGATCTCCACAGCACCTACACCTGATTTATCCCACAATCAGCAGGAGGAAAAGCTTCAAGTACAGCAGAGAAAGGAGAGAGAGGCAAGAATAAGCTCAGGAAACATACTGAGTCATCCAAAATGCTGTAGATAATGATTTAGGCCTGGCTGAAACAAGAGATTCATTTCTCAGCGTCGTTTTCATTCTTTCCTACAGATTGCCTTAACCTTGGGCACAGACAGAAGAATTTCTTCCCTTCACTGCAGTTTCTCTTCTGTCAGAGAAGGCAGCAAAACCCCACAAATGCTCTTTGTAAGAGTCATCTGAATAAAGGGGCAGGACATTTATAGTAGTTCTGCTTTAATATATGTGGCTGCCTAAGAGCTTTGTTCTACCCAGAAATATCCTCACACTGGCATTTTATTTTCTTCTCCCCAAAAAAACCACCAAGATGTTGGATTATGCCACTTGAAACAACTCAAAGGAAGACACACCTGCCAAAAAGGGGCTTGTATTGCAATAAATATAAATATCAACCTTTATTTGGCTTCAGGAAACATATCAAGGATTTTTTCTCTCCAAGTGCAAAGAACCACAAACACCAAGATCTGTTTCGTTTTCTTCCATTTTCAGTCCTCAGTTTTTGTTTTCCTTTTTTTTTTTCTGTTGAGAAAGCAAAGTGCATGTAGACAGAAAATCTGGAGGAAAAAAATGGAAAATATGGATTGAGAAAACTTTAAAAATTATGCTTGAAATGAGTCATGCTTCTGAAGTTCAATTTTGATTTTTGTGGGTTTTTTCCACTGGAATATCAAAATATATGAGGACAGTAAGTTAATAACATTTGGACTACAATAGAATATTGACCTATTTGCCTCTGAGGGAGGGGAGGAATAAATCTAGGAACAAATCTGTCTCACAGTACATCCTGTTGCAGTCAGCTCTTTTCCTGCAACAAAGAGGTGGGAAACAGTGGCCATCATCATCATCATCATTATGATACATAGAAATGTGGATCATAATTATAGTACACACCAGAGAGAGCTGTGAAGTGCATTTTATTTCTCACAAAATATCCTAGAGGTGCAAATTAGACAAAAATAGGATTAATTAAGTCTCTTTTGTCTGCACATTTCCGTGCTGGTTTTAGGCACTTTTAAATGTGTTAGAGAAAAATCATCAGCGACAGCAAGATATGTTTGCGACATAAAAATATATTTTAATGAAGTTGCTTCCAGGAATGCCTTTCATGTTTGACCTAGCAAGAATGTTCTAGGTGATCCAGAAGAACTCTGGACCTGTGGTGTCCTTTGCAAGGCTTTATGCTGTAAGAAACAAACACTGAACAAACACAAACTGATTCTTAAATGAACACAAACATCTGTTAACAAACATTTCTTTGATATAAGTGTGATGGATGTATTAGCAGCTCCAGATCCAATCAAGGAGGAGAGATAAGCTTTGCGTGCTGATAACAGCCTGATTCATATGCACAGAGGATAGAGAGGAACAACAAGTAAACTGAATTTCCAGGTATCAAACCACAGAAATCAGGGGGTGGGGGAAGCCTTACAGAGGTGAGGAGATGCTATTGCCTCTTGCTATCCATGTGTCATACCACACAAATATTTTACATCTGTGCAGTGATGAAGGGTTTTCTTGTGACAATGAGAGGAGACCACTACCAAAGGAGTCTGGAAACAAAGACACTTCCATGCTTGGGTAGTACTTAGAGAGAAAAGGAATTGTATCCAAGATTTTGTCATGAGCAGGGTTTATTGGGACAGAACTGCTCAAAACGCTGCCTGAGAAAAGCCATTCTATGGAACTGGGTCTGAGATGTGTAAGTGCCCAGGCTTCTCCCTCATTTGGCTCTCTAGTATTGACAATGATGTCTTGTAACATGAAGAGACACTAAGATCTAAATGTCTGACTCCCAAAGCCCAGATGTGCCCATTAGTGCATCTCTTGCAGCTGCTTTACCATTCTGTACTGTGAGCAAATAACCTTTTCTTTCTCCCCCTCCCTGAACCCATTTCCCAGATTTACTGGGCATTTTTTTTCCTCTGCTGAAACTCTGTTCCAAGTCTTGGGAAGTTCATATCACATCTTGTCCTGGACTTTCCATCCAGTATCACCACATTCAGGGTTTTCTTGTCCACTGGGGTGTTTGTGATGATTGAAAGAACTTACCCTCAGTCAGCTTTGACTTCATGTCAGCAAAAAGACCCAGCAGGCCTTCATGAACCAGACTTCCTTCTTCTTCTCCTCCACTTCTTTCTAACTCCCTTCTGACAAAACCAAGGACCCTTGGGCCATATTTCCTATTTATTTCACTGTCTGAAGCTAATTTGAACAGATGCATGGAGAATGACAGTTAAACAGCCTGAAAAATAGGTTTCCAACCCCTGAGGCAAAGTTTAAACTATTCTCTTTTTTTATTATTTTTTTTTGCCTCTATCTAATCAGCCTGAGACAACCCTGCTGCTGAGCTAATGGCTAGTTTAAAAATTGCTGCATTCTCTTGTTTTACTCTTTAGCCAGGTTTAGACTGAAAGCTCTGTGTTTCAGATACAACAAAAGAACTACAACAAGAAGTAATTGTACCTCACTGTTGGGCATCACCACTCAAAGAAGAAGAAACCATTTGTGAAATGCTCCTATTTTCCAGGGCTGATGTAGCTTGTAAGTTGTTTTATTTCTTCATTACTGCTCTCCTTAAAGCTCACTCATGCAGTTCAGGCAATTCACAAGCAGTAGGAACTCTAATCCTGCTGCCTTCTTTAAGATCTCATGGTACTTTCTGAAGTAGTTTCTGAAATCAAATTCTTCCCCTCCATGCAATTCTTCTCTCTTGGTTTTCCTTCTTTGTCTAAGAAACAGATCTGCTTTGCTTCTGGGCTGGAGTTAACCAGAAGTGTTTAACCCCAGAGGCAGTTGCATTACAGGAAGGGACTACATTATTCCTATGGAAATCACCTGAAAAAGAAATGAGAAAAGGTAAAATATCCTTGAACACAGATTATGGCACTAGAAGTGAACTATAACTTCATCAGAATCTGAAGAAAAAAAAAAAGAAAAAGTTAAATTTAAAACACCTATTCCTTTATACTAAAATAACACTGGGTCATGCTGTCTACTCTTGCATCCTTCTAACAATCTAGGCAAGTGCTTGTGTGATCACCTAGGAATCTCTGATTTTTCACTCTCTGTTTGATAGTGTTTTCAGGTCTCCAAGTATAAACATCTACTTGGATACTGAATGTCACACAAATGCCTTTAACAGCCCTGAATACAGCTAAACAGCACTTTACTACCAGGGTGTTGAAACATGTTTATACAAAATAAGTATACAAAATTTCAACGAACATAAATGAGTACCAAAAACGCATGGAAAAATAATTGCAGGATACCAAGAGTAGCTAGGCCGGTCTAAACCCAAACATTTGCCATGAACATTCTCCCAGTTCTACTCCTAACCACCAGCAAGTGGGTAGAGAGGCTCCATCAACCCATTTGTTTTCTTTTGATTGCTTTGTTTGGCTTTTATTCTAATTAAAGACATCCAGAAAACTTCGGGGGATTATTGGTCTAAGAATATACTTAGAATTCAGGTCCAATATTGTTATTTATTTGTGGAGATGAGCAGATAGAGCTGTCAGAGGACCAGAGCCATTCAGGAGATGCACTGATAAACAAACACATTCATGTTACATATGTGTGGTATCCTCACACACACACATACGTAAGTGCAAATGAGAACATCTGAATATTAAAATAAATATTTCTCCTTTAGCTTTCCCACATGCTGCTGCAGGGCTGAGCCCAGAGCAGAGAGAAGCAAGGGGCAGTGGGTAACTCACTCTTCTGCTTCTGCCAAGGCTGTGGCTTCTCCCCATGCCCAAAGGAGCTGTGTGTGACACCCTCCAGGTTGCAGTGGCATCTCTGAACCACCAAAGACCAACCACAGGGCATAGTATAGATCAGGTGTCAGTGTCTGCTGAGGTATCTCGGTGCCACTGCAATTATTGCTATATCTGGTGCTTTCCAGACACTCAGAACTCCTGTAACCTCTTTGGAAGTCAAAAGGACACAACCTGCTATTCTCAAAGGCAAACTTCCCTCAGGGATGCTGAAAGCCCTGTCACCATCACCATCACCAGTGGAGGTGATGCAGAGCAGCTTGGTTTGGCTTCCATCTCTCTGCAGGAGTGAGCCTCTTGGGCCTGATGGAGGAGAGCTAGCAATGTGAATGTATCAATAATGCCTGTTTTCCTTAGTTACTCTCCATGTGCCTGGTGTGAGTATTCCTGGATTCCCAGCACCAGGAATGCAATCATCACTGCTGCAGAGGCTCAAGGTGAGCCCTCCTCTGGAGACCAGGTGCTGCATCTCTGTTCTGGGTCAGTCTCTGTCGACTCAACATGTTTGATTAGACCTGACAGGAGATCCTCTAACATTCCTTCCAGTGACCACTCATGACCAGCCTATACAGCCTTCACTCCATTTACTCCATTTCTAATTTTCTTCATTCCTTGCAGAAAGGAATTGCAGAATTCCTTTCTAATTTCCCTTCATTCCACACATCTTGTAGCTGCACTCCTCTTCCACTGCAAGTCAAGAATATACATGTTCAGTAGAAAAAAGACCTGTTCTGTTAGTTAGGTACTGTCTGTGGTGGGATAGTTCAGGATAGTTTAGTTCCTTCCTCATGCCTGAGCTTGTGCTCCTGCAGCTAAATATCATCACAACATCACAACAGGATCACAGGAGAAACACTGAGGCCACCAAGCTTCAAGTCACTTCAGAAAGAAGCTGTGCCTGAGCCAGATGGCTGGAGATGGTGGAGTGAAATCCAAGTGGGCCTTGGAACCAACCCTGAAGCATTATTTGATCTGAACACAACACACCTGGCAGTCACTGTGACTGGCTAAATGCCTTTCAATCTAAAGCAGTACAGTAAAGTTGAACATGTCATCTCTCTGATAGGAAATCGATGCCTACTTTCAGCGTTCAGGTTCCAGATCAGATTTCCCCTTTCCCACTGCCAAGTCCCTGTCCTTCCCGGGGCTGCCCTCTGCTTACCCAGGAGAGTTGAAGAAAGTGCTGATGTGGAGGAAATGACCATTGACATTTATGTCACAGCCTGGAGATGCAGGTTAACGACAGACAGGTGACAACCCTCAGGTGACAGGTTTCTGCCTGTGCTGTCAGCCTGTGAAGGGGATGCTGTTTATGGCACTCACTGGTCAGCTTTGCAACCCCAAAAACTTTGCAATACTGTTCTCAAAATCTTTCAAAATGCTCAGAGCCAACAAAAAGAAAGCAGGGACTCGAAATGTCCGCAAGGCTCATGACAGCAAAGTCTGTGCCAAAGGAATCTGGCATGTCTGAACTCCTCATCCTGAGAAGGCTGGCTTTTCCCCCTCTCTTCCCCACTCTCTTTCTTTTCTTCTCGGTTTCCCACCACATCCTGAGGTTTGAGTCACTGTGGGTTGTACTTTTATCAACAATGAAACACAGAGACACCTTTCACAGCTGCTGAGCTCATTTCTTGATGGAATTTGGCTTTCTAAAGGTGAGTTGTTTGCCTTTGGAGAGTTCGCACACGTGTGCATAGCCTCAGACTTGCACACAAAGAATCCTCCCTGTGGTCTTGCTGCAGGAAAACAACAGCCATACACAGCTGGGTCTGTCACTGGGGGTGGTGGCTGCTGCCCTGTTACCCTGGGGCAGTAAGGGGATGCCAGAAAAGCACTGCCAGCCTAATCAGAGCCCTGCAAAATAACAAAATAAATAATTAAAAAACCCAGTGGTAGACGAGCCTTTACACTGAGAAGTGACAACAGCATCAAGATTAATGTTACTGGTTTGGGATTCTCACATGGAAAAATCATTTTAGAACTGCATTTGTAGCCTCTCATTCCATCCTGCTGCATTCCTCAGTCACAGGGGAATGTTATTACCTGGGCTGGACAAGTGAGTGGACTGAGTTCCTCTTCCAGAAGGACATCCTGCTGCTACCTGGCACAGCATCCCGTCCCCACGTGCTGATATCTTTCAAACCTGGCATGCTTTTGTGGCATTAGAGAACTTGATTAACTTTCCTTCTCAGTATCCCTTCTTCCCCCTCATGCCAATCCCAGCACTCTGTTTTTCATTCTTTTTCTGCCTCTGTACTTCCTAATTCTCTCTCCTACCAAAAATTATGAACTCCATTGAGAAAGGCTCATTAGATTGTATTTCCTGCCTGACAAACAAGAGAAAGCATCAGCAGCCTTGTGAGAAAACCATTTCTCATGACACCATGAGGTGAATGAGCTGGGCCCAGATGGCTTGGAGAACTTTGGAGAGCATCCACATTAGTATCTAAGTGTTAGGTTGTTCATCTGAGCTTTTGATCCTGTAACTCTTTCACGTTCCCTGTAAACTTTGCCTACCATGGTTTCTCTGGCCAAATGCTTTTCATGAGGGGGGTTATTTATACCTCCTGATCAGCTCAGGGTGTCACAGAACTTCAAACTGCTCTGGTTGCATAAAGATACTTCCTGGTGGTGTTGCTTGTTTTTCTTTGCTCTGACTTGTGGAGTTTTAGCTCACACATATCCCGACAAGTGGGGATCTGTGTATGTTGACAAACCCCTTTGCTAATCCCTTTGACATGAGCTAAAACTCTTCCAAGTAAAGAAAATTTTCTCCTTCACTGTGTTTCAGTAATCTAAAACTGGGAAAAAGAATTATATTGTGTGGTTCAGTTCACTCATCATGCGAATTGAATAGGAAACAACTGATTCAAAGAGTACACACCGTCCAAGCCTGTTAATGAATATTGGGAGAAAGGACTTGAAAGAGTGTAGGTTCACTTTCCAAATAATTTATGAAACAGAAAAGGAGCGATAGTCCTGCTTGGAAAAGCAGTGGGTCCTTGTTGGATTAAACATTTACCCTTAACAATAAACACATGCTTAAATCCATGTAAGACAAGTGAGACTAAAGAGTGCTGAGCTGGGACTCCATTGCAGAACATTTTCAGCTGTTTTCAACCCTGGAATTTTTTCCTCACATCCTGCAGACGCTGCCGGAAATCCCCAAGACAGCCAAGGGTATTTGGGTATTCACTTCTGCATGTCAAAATTTCCCCGTAGGCTTCGCAAAACTTCAACCAGCTCTGCTTTCTGTTTGTCTGAATGACAGTGTTAGCTACTGATTTCTCTTGGAGATGGTATAGTTCCAAAAATCAAAGGTTCCATTTTGCTGTAGTGGTTAAATGGAAACAAAAAACAGGCAAACTACCGATTTCCTGCCTGAAATGAAAGTAGCTACCAAGATGCAGTAAAAAAAGCCAAAGATTCAAACTTTGTTATTGAGGAGAGTTTCTCAGGACATACCTGAAAGTGACCCTTCACTTTATTTTTTTCATCTATTTCCAGGTAGAACAGTCTTTCTTTACTGCAAAGTGTTGACAGCAAATAACATTTCATGAGACAGATACAGTCTGCAATGTCCTGTCTGCAGTTCTTATTAACAATTTTTCCTGCTCATCTATGTCTGTGTCATCTGAAACAAAGAGTCTACATGTCAGATGTTCATTATATTGATGATGTCCCAATGACAACCAATTTATTTTCCTGCCTGCACCTCAAAGAATTGTATTAGTAACGATGTCTATCTGCTCTAGAGATGCTTTGTTAAAACTGATGGTCTGCCATGAGGATACTTAATTATATCTTCTTAAAGGAATACAATTAAGTTTGCAGGTAAAAGATGGCTCTAGAGTTAAAATGTAACTTTTCAAATTCGTTTTCCTGGTGGATAGGATGTTTAATTTTCATTTTGGTAGTCAAACTGGAGAATTGATCAGAGCGATCTGGTAAGATGAATGCTCTCGAAGGCAGAGCTGACACTCATCAGAATTCTCTTTTAACCTTCAGCCAATGCGATATTTGGTGGTGAAACCAGGGAAACAACAGACACACGTGGCCATGCACAGAGTCATGAGAGACCCACTGTGGTAGGGACACTGCTGATGGGGACAGGGCAGGCATCCCTTGGGGCTGGCAACCTTTAGACAGGGCTCTGCAGAAGCTGCAGCTCCTCATTTTCTTTCCTGTCAAGGCTTCCTGGGACAGCTACAAGGAAACTTCATTCCCAGCTGAGATCTCCCATAATACTCCTCCTGTAACAAGAAGCTCATCCTGCACACGTGTCTGTGTTTGGCACTGGAACTATAAATATTCCTTGCTTGAAAAGCTTCTGGGGGACCCTTGGCCATCCCATAATGGGGTGCAGGGCTTGGGGCAACACCCACACTTAGATCCTGTGCCCAGAAAGGGTTGATGTGAATATGGGTTGGCCAGGAACCAACTCATTGACCAAAATCAACAGAAAATTTCTTGTTCTCCTGAACCCTTCAGAGAACCAGGAGTCTTTCATCTGCGGTTTCCAAACTGTCCTGACACTGGTAGACGTAGGACTTTCTTTAATACCTTCATTTGATTCCTTTTTGGGATCATTTGTCCTTTCAGTTCAGTCTGAAAGGACAGTTCTTTCTGCTTTCTTTCAGTTCTTTCTGCTCCAAAGTTTTCCACATCACCTCTGACATATTGAATTTCCACATTAGCTGTAACATATTCATTATTTTTAGCTGAGCAATTACTTTCTGAAAGCAAATAATTTTATTTTTTTTTTCATAGCATTTTGGAAAAAACCCCAAAAAGGTGCCTGAAAGGAATGTAATGAAAATACATGTAACAATACTTTCCTGCAGTACAAACCAGAACTCATTTAACATGCAGATCTCTGCAAATGTTGTAAGTCACCTGCCTCCCAAAGCACACAATTCCATAGTCCAAACCAGAAAAATAAATAAATAAAAGTATCTACATGCACACACACTTCTATCGACCCTTATCCAAGTCTATTTTAGTACTACAGAAACCAGAAACTGTGGATATAAAAAAGGATATAAAGAAGAAAGTCCTTTGTGCACTACTAATTTAAAAATAGACTATCATAATTATTTCCAGAATATGTCAACATATAATTTAAAACAAATGGTTTGGATGAAAAAGTAGCTTTTCAAATTACTGGTGGCAAGTAATATTTATAATAATATTGATTTTATTTGTGGTCTTTTCTCTCCTGCTTTCTGGTAAGCCACTCATAACTGGAATATATTCACCATACGGTTTAGACAAGAAATTGCCAATCTGTTGTCTTTTTGCAAATTGTACAGTATTATATTTTGTTAATTGATTTTAATAATGATGATGATACCAGCTGGCTCAATCATGTGCTGATATTTATATTTATTAACTGGGGAGACAGAAAAAAATAAAACAGTTAATACTAAATCACAGAATGGTTTGTATTGGAGGAGATCTTAAAGATCATAATGTTCAATGGACAGGGACACCTTCCACTGTCCCAGGTTACTCCAAACCCCATTCAACCTGGCCTTGAACACTTCCAGTTGTGGAGCAGCCACAGCTTCTCTGGGCACTCCATGCCAGGGTCTCAGCACTCTCACAGTAAAGAATTTCTCCTGAATATCTAATCTAAATTTCCCCTTTTTCAGTTTGAACCCATTACTCCTTGTCTTTTCACTACAGTTCCTGATGGAGAGTCCCTCTCTGATAATAAATGCTAATAAATGCACTTCCAGGTGCAAACATCTGGTTGAAATCAATGAATTTAATTAGTTTAAGGAGTTGCAACTCATTAAAAGAAAATACTGCAGAGAGTTGGCAAGTATTAATCACAATGTGACCAAAATCTTCATGCTGATTAAACTTCCCATGTTATTCATGAGTCAATTTTTGAATCAGGCTTTAAGTACTATACCTGCTCCAACTGACAGAACAAAATAAAAAAGAAAACAAAGAAAACAAAACCAAAAACAAACAGATTTTTCTGAAAAAAAGCCAGATGAGACATTTGAGCTGGGCAGTGTTCAGAAATGCTGGGAATATGAGATATTTGAGCTGGGCTATGTTCAGGAATCACTGGGAATATTATTTGCTCTGCTGGTTCCCATGGCTGGATCCCTGGATCCCTCTTCCTCACAGATGCTGCTGATGCTGCTTAAGCCACTCTCTTCCCAGGTTAAAAGTTTCCCCACTAAGCCAACCCAGAGCACCAGATCCAATAGATCTTATCCACTGAGGAAACACCGTACTCCAGCACTGTGGATTTTCCATGCAAGTACAAGAGATTAAATCAAACCACCAGATACAGCAAAAAAACCCCCAAAACAAACCAAAAACCCTCCTGTTCTTTAGCAAAGCTTGGCTCAAGGCTTAGATCCAAGCTTCATGGCTCGGGATCATTGCCAATTCTGTCGTGTCTTTCCATTCCTCTTTCTGGACACGATCAATAGCGGCCGTGCCAGTAGAAACGAGCATTGGAGGCTGTTTTTAGAACCCTGGTGATTTGTGCAAAAGCAAAAAAAAAAGAAAAAAAGGAGTGATACTCCAACTGAAGCCTCACTTCACGAAATTTCCATCTCCATCCTGCAGGCTTGGGGTTTGGATGAGGTTCAGTTCTGAGGTGCTTAGCACTCAACTCACCACCTAACGAGCGCCGCGCCGGCCAAGGCCTGGTTCTGCTCCATCTCAACACAGCTTCAACTCGTCACCAAAATCAATGGGTGGACTTGAGATTTCACCATAGTAACACACAAGAAAAATTTAAGAGCCCTGGGAATTTGCTCCTTTTGCTAGATTTTGAATGCTTCAGTCTAATTCTTTAGTGCAATGCACTGACCCTGGACAAAACCTCTTGAGATCAATGCATGGACCAGCTTTGGCAAGCTCTGCATTCAGCTTATTCTGAGAAAAAACATCAACCCTCCATATTACAAGAGGAATGAAATTGTGTGGGTAGGTGTATTTGTGAGAAAAATATTAAAATTATTCTTGTTCTCTTACACATTTCAAACACGAACCACAGAATCCGTGTACTCTTTATAAACAAGTCCACTGTGAGACTTCCATGTAAATATTGCATTCAGCCAGGTTCCTGACACATTATTAATAGGTTTTCTGTTTTCACCCAACAGATTTGATAGAAAACATTGTCTGCTCTGTGAGGAATACACAAAAACTTGTTGGCATCCATGCAATATATGCTGCTCGATGTAAATTGCTTCAGAGCTAGACCTACAAAATGTTTATTCAAGGCCTTGCAGCAATCTGTTTGGATACATGGCAGCTAGGGAATGTGTCACCTACAATGCTGCTGGGCAGAGTCTCCATTAAATCATTTTAATGGTAATAAAAGCCACGCTGCACAGAACCCTGTGCAGAGACTGCCAGCCAAGCCATGTTTAAGAAAAGTTGATTTTTTTATTTATCTCTATGGAGGGGGCTGATAAAGTGAGGCTTTTGCTGGATATGCTCAGCAGAAGCACATGGGGCCTTTTGGTGACAGCAAATCTGTTGGAGTGAAAACCTGGGTGTGACACCCTCTGATCACCTCCCCATGGTAATGCCTCCACCTGCATTAAACACTTTACCACTGTGTCTATAGTTTAATTTAAAAGGTTTTCAGAATAAAATTATTTTAAAATACCATTGTATGATATGAAATTACCTGCTTATCTTGAAGTTTGCAAATCAAAAACTTTTGTGGTGCACAAGGACTAAAAAGTCATTTACAAAAATGTCACATTTACAAACAGCAACAGGCTTTGCCATCTGAACATCCTTCAAGGAATGTCTGATGTGAATGAGAACCCACAGGTAGGTTTTCCATCCTCCAGCAGCAGTAACATCCGGGGCAGCCTATTCTTTTGTTTTCTCAGTGGCAATCTCACAAGGATCTGATCAAAGAGCCCAGTGGAGCCTGCACATCAGGGAGAGGTCCTGACTCTGGGCACTCGCAGCCAGGTGACACAGAGCCGTGGTGACAGCAGCACGATGTCCCCACCAGGCTGTGAGAGTGCTGTAATGGGCCTGTGGCTGGTGTTGTGCCACACTGGCTGCCAGTCACAACCAGAGCAAGCTGCTGGTGAGGTGCAGAGGGGAAAAGCACTGATCCATCAGAAGCCCTGGCTGTACCGTGAGAACGACCAAGGGGGATTTGCTTTGTTTCTCAGCTTGACTCAGCATGGAGCAGGTGCAGAGCTGGCAGCCAGGAGCAGCAAAGGCTAGAAAACGTTGAGCTGAACAAGGAGGAAATGATGGTGACCCACCATATAATTGCTCTGTGGATAATCTTTCCTCCCCAAAGGCCCTGCAGAGCTGTCTGCAGGCGAGCTCTCGCTTCAGTCGCTCACACACCGAGTTCACAGGATTGGAGAGGCTCTTGCACACCAGGGCAGCCTCCAAGTTTGAGGTAACAGTATTACCTCTGACAGCCCTACCCCACTCTGTGCAGCTGTCAGATGCGAGGTTGTACATGGCTAGAGGCACATCTATCCCCTCATCTGTTTTTTGTTCAGATCTTTGGATTTTTCTATTCCCTGCTGCCTTTAACTCATTGTCTCCTGTTAAATTGATTGACAGGCTTGGCAACCCTGCCCTCTTGAAAAAAGAGAATTTAAAAAAAAAAAAATAAAAAGCAGTGTCTTGCCAGACAGAGTTTAGAGACGGTTCTGCATACATCTGGAATGTAGGTAACCATGAAACACTGATGTCCTCTTAAAGCTGCCCTTTAACCAGCCAGAGTTGCATAAAGACAGTGCTGTACAGGTCCAGCCCAGCTGGCCTGTGGGTAATGTACCAATGTTGAAGGAAGAACATTTTAAAAAGGCTGGATCACTCTGCTCCTTAGGCTCCCTTGTATTCTCCCTGTAAATCTGGCCACACTCACCATGACTGATCTAAAATATTCCATTTTTAATTAGTTCCAGGCTCGCAAATGTGATTGCTACATCTGCACGACATAGCAGTGCCAAATCAAAGTCTGAGGCTGATGAACAAGTACTGCACAGTTTAAAGACCTGTTGAAGGAGAAAATAGGGCTACTCTGCTGTTGGAAATGCCTTTTGGAAAGTTTGGAACAGCCAGGTCTCCACCTCAACCTCACAGGCCCTCTAAAAATGAGAAACTGGGAGATATTCTAACTTCTCCCAGATTGAAAAAAACAGCTCTCAGAAATAATGAAAATTTATAAATGTCGTGCTGTTCTGAAGATGTCTCTCTGCAGAGGTACCACCAGGAGCTGTATCTGGAGGCTGGGGAATACCTTGACTCACTGACCTCATGTTTTACAGCTGTCACTGACAGTGTCTGAGTTACTTTCTCCTGCAGCATCCCACAACACGGGGGTGGAACAAACACCCCATCTACTCCCAGGTGACACAAAAAACTTCCTCTGCTCTGGATCTCTGCTTTCAGTGTCCTCTTTCGGTGGTGTTTAAGTCGATGCTGTTGATTCTTTGTCTTCTGTCAGAAACAGAGAAGGTTAATAAGGCTGAGACCTAAATGCTGATGGGAGCCCTGTTGTCCCAGTAGCCAGGTGCAACCTTTTCTCCATAAATACAAGTCTCTCTGCTGTGGAGCTCTGCTGAGCAGCTTCTTGAAATGCAAGGCACTTAAGGGGGAAGTTAAAGAATTCCTTGAGAAATTATCTTATAAGGAAGACAATAACATGAGAAGGAATGCATCACTAATAATAAAACTTATGAGCATGGCTGATAGACAGAGAGACAGATAGGCTGAGAGATAGTCCCAAGTATTACTCTGTGGAATTCTATGCCAACTGAAACTAACATTTCTGTAGTTCACAGAAATCAATGCTGTCCCTAATTAGATGTCATGACTAAGCCACTCTAAGTCTCTGCATATGGGGTTTTTTTCCTTTTTTTTTTTTTCTAAGTGTTCTGTGTTACTTTTTCACTCTCTCGAGAGCAAGGCTAAAACTCTCACAAGGACTAAGAGGTGAAATCTAAACCATTGCAAACTGTGGCTTACATAAATTTAACCATATGCACTGTTGGAATGTCTCATATTTTAAACTAGAGGTCTGTGTGTAACTATTCTGGCTTTCAAGCCTCAAACCCAGAAAAATGAATGTCTCTGGGCTCCAATAAGATCTCTTGTGCAAGGATACTAGCACCTGGCTTCCCAGTGCAGGATGAAAAGAGGGTTCCTCCTCTTCTCTGTCTTTGTGAGACTGTACCTGGAGTTCTGTGTCCAACTCTGGGTCCTCAACATTAGAAGGATGTGGACCCATGAGAGTAAGTCCAGAGGAGGCCGTACAGATGATCCAAGGGCTGGAACACCTCTGCTCTGGATGGAGTGAGGCTGAGAGAGCTGAGGTTGTTCAGCCTGGAGAAGAGAAGGCTCTGAGTAGACCTTAGAACACCTTCCAGTACCCAAAAGGGCTCCAAGAGAGCTGGGGAGGGACTGTGGACAAGAGCATGGAGTGACAGAACAAATTTAAATTGAAAAGGGTTAGGTTTAGATTGGGTATTAGTAAGAGATTCTTCCCTGTGAGGGTGGTAAAGGCCCTGGCACAGGGTTCCCAGAGAAGCTGTGAATGTCACATCCCTGGAAGTGTTCAAGAGCAGTTTGGATGGAGCTTGGAGCAACCTGGGATAACAAGTGCCATCCTTGTCCATGGTGAAGGGGGGGGTGGGGGCTGGGTTTAGTCCCTTCCAACCTAAACCATTCTACAAAATCTGATCACACAATCACTTTGTTTGCAACTTCTTACAGCTGCCATGGCTGGGGGCTGCTTACAAAGAGGTGTCGAGGAGATGAGACTGAAGGGTGAGTTCCTGAGGTTCAGAACTGTTTAGAGGCAAAATGCCTTTGCTTCCCGAAGGCTTGAGTCTCAGGCTAGCTGGAACACAAGCCTGTCTGTTTCTGCCTTGCCTTGTCAGGATTAGCAGTACCTACCTGGGATCTGCAGTGTTGACCATGGCTGTCAATTAAAACTAAACACATTTCAGCGTGGCTGCCAGCCAAAAACACAGAACCTGCCAAATAGTAAACACAGAAGTTCTGCCTAGTTTCAAAACAATTGTGCCACCGCTGAGAGAAGAGAGTGCACATAATTCCTCTGTAATCCAGGGGCTGCCAGTGCCAATTCCCAGATGATAGATGAGGTCTTCAAGAGGAGCCCTCCAGAGCTGACTGACTGCTACCTTTCTTCAATGTGAGATTTTTTTATTTTGTAATAACCTTTCTTAAAATATTCCCGATTCCTAGCAGCGCTTTTGTGCAGTAAGCAATGAGGACACTAAAATGCATCAGGCACAAGTAAAACCACAGCACTTGATCAAAAGACCACAACAAGTGGATTTAGATTTTTAGAATGGATATCTATTTGTGATGTTCCATTAAAGAATCCACTGAGCTTGTGTAATTAAATAATACAGGAAACTATTTTGATAAAATTATTACTGAGGGTGAAACTTTCCCATAAACTCCATTCTGAAGGGCAATTCTGATTATAATCACCATATAGTGGTTCAAACAACAACAAAAAAAGGTGTATCAACTCTAAAAAAAGCCATCTGCAACTTCTAAACTGTAAATGGATATTCACCAAAAGAAATATGTCTAAAATAACAGTGTTGATTAAAAAATATCTCAGAAGATGGAAACAGATTGAGCTGTGCTTGGAATATTTTGACCAGTCAAAGAAAGTGCCTCAAAGCTGCTTGTGCTTGTACTAGCAGGGAAGAAATGGGGCTGCTCTCATCCCACCTCTGTGGGCCTCCAATCCAAAGCTTGGCTCTAGTCCTTTGGAACTTGGAAGCAAACAGTTTCTATTTCCTGAACTATTCCAGAGCAATAGGAAATAACTAAGAAGATGATGAGAAATGGTGACAACCCTACATGCTGCCCATAAGGTGATGATGAAGGCAGCCTGCACAAACTCTAGTGGAGATGATACTGTGGAGAAGAGGAGAGACTTATTTCCTGGCATCTCAGGGGCCAGACCTTGGAAAGCTGTAAAGTTTTTTTTTTAGGTTTGTAAATCATCCTTAAAAGCTACAACAGATGAAATATGTTTTTAATTTTATATTTAAAATGGAAACCAAACAAAGATGCCAGAGCACATTCTACTCTGTTTAACTGAACTTGGTAAAGCCTATGACAGCCCCATTTTCTTCTGCCAGAGAAACTCACTTGCCTTTTCAATTAGGCTTAGATTCACTCCAGAAATATGATGGTGCTGGGTTTAAATAGGGCTCACATGTTCCAGCTTTCACCATTATTGCCTCAAACCTCAACCGTGAAGATCTGACAACACGATGGGACAGGTAGATCAAGGGAAAGAAATATGGAGACACTAATAACCAAATACTCTACTTCAATCCCTGCCTTTCATTCTAAAAGCCCCTAAAGCACATTACAAATTGGGTTCTTTATCTCCCAAAACAATTTAATTCACCCATGAAATAAAACCATCTCAGGAGGTGGGATATGAAGGAGAGCAGAGAAAGAGGCAGATGTTTAATGTCAGCCCAAAAAAATAATTTTCAATTGAATAAAAAAAAAGAAACAAAAAGAAAATTAGCAAACCCAAAGACTTACTTATGCAAACACCAGATACTGCATGAATCACCTCTTTCCTTTGAGTTTTCTATAATGCAGGTAATGGAGCCGATACTCAAAATTTACAAAGTTCTCAAAATGTTTTGGCAGCCCGTGGGGAGGTAAATATTACATATGACTGAATGCACTTCTGCCTGTCCAGGAGGGGTAAGTACTCACTTGCTGCTACAGCTTTCCTCCAGGGAAGTACTGCAATGTAAGCTCTCAATCCAGACTTCATCAAAGCATAGCAAGAAGCCTTGGTTATCCTGATTTCTCTGATTTTCTGAGTGTAAATAACTTTACTGAGGAGGCAATGATAGAAGAATCACCTGTGTATTATGAGGGTGCTCACCCTCTCTCCTTCCATCTGAGCATGAAGGGCAGCAGTGGCACAGAATTTTTGGCAACAAACAGAAAAACAGGTTTGCTGTCTCTGGGCTTGCCCACCTCCTCTCAGCAGCAGCCTCAAACGCTGTTTTGTTTTGACACGTGTTTCCAATAAAAACACAAGGTTCATATTGACAAGTGGAATGCTGGAGCAGACCACTAGCATTTCAGAGCAGCCACAAATCCTTCTTTCTCTGAGCCCCCAAGGGTCAATTCCACGCAGCAAGAATCCCACTCTCTAATTATTCACGTTCCTCCACTACCCAGCCTCATGATCTGGTGAACTACTGTCAGCTGAAGCAGATTTTTTCAATTATTTAAAGAGACACTGTCAGCTCTATAGCTATGCTGTATTTACATACATAAAATCAAGGATCTCTTTCTCATTACCTCTGCCATAAAATACTACTGAAGTTTGGAGAGGGGCAGTAGAGATTTTCTTCTCTACAATAAGTACCTCAGAAAGGTAGTCTGGTGACCCATAGAAGGGCTGAGCTACTAAGACATGTGAATGAAAACAAAATCTTGCCACTGGGATATGCTGCTGGAATGTCCTTAGTTTCATGCCTTAGCTAGGAGGTCCAAGATTTATTTTCTTTCTTAGGTTGCCATTTAAGTTTTTGTGCTCTAGAGGGTATTTGGCTCCTGACTTAGAAAAAGGTTTTTCCTGTGACCTAGAAAAGGACAGAAAGTTGTCAAAGCGAGGGAAATTGTTCCCAAGAACCATGGTTCCTGGCTGTCATCGAGTCAAGTGATTAGAGTGTTAAAGAATCAAAGTCCTAGTCTATGTTTCTCCCCCACTTCCTCTCACACATGAGAGGAGCAGTAAAAGCTCTGAGGGTCCCTCAGAGTTCATCCCTTTGGAGCAGGGATGTGCAAGGCCCTGATGGTCTGGGAAGGCATCAAATCCTTTTGTATCCCCAGGCTGGGTAAAGGGCAATCCCAGCTTGTTCCAGCTATGCACCTCTTCAGGTACACGAAAATTCCCCTCACAGCCCTCCAGCAAGAATTACAGTGCCATGACTGCAGACTGTCCTCAAATGGATTAGGAAGAAATGCAGCCTGTGTGAGCTAAACATCTCCAAGAATCCCACACAATCCTAGCAGAATAGCTGGGAAAAGGGCATTGGCTCCTTTCCATCTCTCTCAGGGGCAAGAGGGACATTTTTAGCGAGTCTCCTTTATTCACCAGTCTCAAAGACGTGATCCATGTGTTAAGAATCCTGTCTACATAGGAAACAAGCAGTATAGCCAAAACAACTGATACCACAGGACTTTTGCTTTTGCCTCGCTGACAAGTAAGTATGCTGTGACATTTATTTTTTTTTTTTTAATTCTACTCAGATTTCCAAAAACAACCAAAGGAAAACAATCACAAAGAATGCAAAAAAAAAAAAAAAAAAAAAAAAACCACCCCTGGAAC